>CAKOAT010997224.1:64211-154181 GCA_932364175.1 Eruca vesicaria subsp. sativa
TCTATCTATCTATCTATCTATCTATCTATCTATCTATCTATCTATCTATCTATCTATCTATCTATCTATCTATCTATCTATCTATCTATCTATCTATCTATCTATCTATCTATCTATCTATCTATCTATCTATCTATCTATCTATCTATCTATCTATCTATCTATCTATCTATCTATCTATCTATCTATACTATGCAGTTTATTTACTTTGCTTGTGTTATGAATTGCTTAGCTATGTCTGAGTAGTTCAGTTTTTAGAATTAGGGTTTAAATAGGTTAGTGGGATTAGCCCCAAATATAGGATCGCTTGTTGTGGTATTCATTAATAGGATGATCTTAATGCTTATGTTCTAGACTTGCTAACTAGAAACTTGAATCTAGGATTGTTAGGTTGTGTAAACATCGTTAGATAACTCTGATAATCTTGAATACATCCAGCTAGGATTTATACTAGAGAGAAGGCAATCGCTTGATCTAGGGAATCCATAGTGACTGTAGATTAACTGGCGTGTAATGCTTGACTATCCACATCGATCTATATTCCCATTGGAAATCGATCGACATCGAGCAAAGTGTATCGATCGATATTCCTATAGAATAATCGATGACAGTGTTATTGATCGAACATTCTTGTTTGGGTCGATAACACTCTAGTCATTAGACTTATTTACTAAGAAAACTTTTAGTGAATCTGTTGTTAAGATAGTTAAGCTCTTTAATACCTTGCAAACAAATAGTTAGCACCTATAGGATTATAATCTCCAACACCTGAATAAAAACCTTAAGTCTAACACCTTTCCATTTAAGTTCACAAACCCTCATTCCATTCTTGTTTTTTCCTGCTCAATTAAAATATTTCATATTTTCTGTTTACTTGTTTACTGCGATTTACTATTTATATTCACTTAGATTTATTTCTTGATTAGATTTAAGTGGTCCTTTAGCTTCTTTTGGATTTGATCCCTATGTACTACAATATATCTCTTATTTGATACACTAAGTTACTCCATAGGGTAATTTGAGCACGTATCACAGAGCTGGAGATGCTCAGGCCAAACACAACTGATCTGGAGACACCGAATGAAAGACGTGATCAAGATAAGGTCTTTGGTATCTTGTTGACCTAGAATCCTACATAGTATATACAATGATATAATCAAGAACATCTTGAGATCTGAGAAGCTTTCATCCCTTGAAGAGGTTTGTGAGCAAGTTTAAAAGGAACAAAGGTCTCTTTGGCTGTTTGGAGGCAAAGGATAACTCTCTTTAGCTAACAATTCTGAAGCAGCTTAGGCAAACAAGGTGATATTTTAAAAGGATATGGAAAGGAAGTTCAATGAGAATTGTGATCATTGCAAGAGGCATGGGCACAACACGAGTCAGTGTTGGATTTTTCATCCTCATTTCAAAACGCCTAAGTTCATGATGGAAAGGAAGGAAAAAGCTCATGTGTCATATGAAAGAAATGAGTATTATGGATCAGGCGTGGCCAGTTCATCTAGTCGTGCTCATGAAGGATATGGACAAGAAATGGCGAAGGCAGAACAGTGGTGACTCATGTAGATCATCAGTCCAACCAAACCAACTTAATGAGCAATGAGCATGATCTAATCAAGAGATCCGAGATTGATGCTCTAATCAAAGTCTTTAAGGAGAATGGTAACACTCTTGGGTATTCATTTGGTGCATATAAACTATCTAGTACTCTTGAAAACAAACATTTCTTAAGTTGCATATGAATTGTAGCATATGATTGGTCATTAACATGATGAATATAACATGTCTCAACTTTTAATTGTTGATTCTGGTACATCTCACATGATTAGTGATACTAGCCTTATTATAGATTTAAAACCTGCTCGTGGACATATATTAAGAAATCTGAAATTGTTTGATAAAGAGCGTATAGATTTTTATATATGAGTTTTGATCAAACTTGTTATTTATGAAGAAATGCACTACTGATTTCCATTGCAATATCATATTTAGCCCTAATGATGTGAAGTTTCAGGTTATTGAAACCATTATATTGATTGGGAAAAAAAGTAACCAAAGGAGACATATATGCTTGAGGATCTTACTTTTATTTTTGATCATGCCTGCTCGTTTATTTATGCTTCTACTTTGAAAAGAGGCATTGTGGCATGCTAGGTTAACCATCCACATGTTAAAGCGTTAAACTTGATGTTACCTTGTGTTCTGTTTGACAAGAATGAATGTGAGTGGCTTGTATTTTGGTCAAACATTGTAAGATTTTTTTTTCAGAAATCTAGTACTATCTATGAGTATTGTCTTGATCTAGTGCATTCTAATGTTTAGATTGCTCTATATTTGTCTATAGAGAACCATAAGTACATTTTCACAATCATTGATGAAAATTTTAAATAAACATGGATAACTTTGATTCCATCTACGGATAGAGCGCTTGAAGCTTTTCAAAAATTTCAAACTTGTGTACTTAACAGTTACAAATTTTCAATGCAAGCTTAAGATTTTTTAGATCAGATAATGGTGGTGAATACACAAGTCAGCATTCAAACAACACCTTTCTCAACATGGGATCCTACATCAAACAAGTTACCTTTATACTCCTCAAAAGAATGGAGTGGTCGAGAGAAAGAACATGCACCTTATGGAAGTAGCAAGTTCGATGATGTTCCATATGCATACCAATGTTTCAAAGAGGTTTTGGAATGATGTTGAGGCATCAGCTTGCTATCTAATCAACTGAATTTCAACCAGGACCCTCAATGACAAGTCTCTATTTGAGATACAGAATAAAAAATCATCCTTAGACTACTTGTGTGTGTTTGGATATATTTGTTTTGTATTAATCCCAGGAGAGTTGAAGAACAAACTAGAGCCAAAAAGTACTAAGATCATGTTCATCAGTTATTCACCAACTCATAAGGGATATAAGTGTTATGATCCAGTATCCAGAAGAGTGCTATTGTCTAGAGATGTAAAATTTGTGGAAACAAAAGATTATTTTGAAGAAAGGAAGTGGGGTGACTTGAAGGATCTGTCTCAAGCACTTGATAAAGCTGCTAACCTGAGGATTTTACTGGAAGATCTTGGGATCAATCTTACCTATGATCATAAAAGGAAGGACATAAATGGTCCTATTGAAACTGAAGAACCTGGAGAACCATTCCACCTTAATTATGAGGGGCGAAATGAACCTGAAGCAACCATCCAAGAAGGAGAAATCCCAAAAAGTCCTAATCAAGGTGTCCCATAAGAGGAAGAAAAGGCTGCTCTAAATAATAAGATAAGCATGATTTTTTCTATGAACTCGAAGAAAAAAACTCATGTGCAAGAAGAAGAAGATGCTATTGTTCCATTGATAAGAAGTACAAGAGTGAGGAAGGATTCATCTAACTGTATAAATATGAGAGACTACTACAATGCAGAGGATGTGACTCATCTTACTCCTACCACTGCAATGATCAAGAATGACACTTGGTATGCGAGTTAATTATCCAAAAGGAAGAATGTTGTGACAAGTAGATAGATCTTCACCATCAAATATCTTACAATTGGAAAGATTGAGAGGCGCAAGACCAGATTGGTGATAAGATGGTTTACTCAAACTTATTGAGAAGACTACATTGATACCTTTGCTCTAATTTCCAAGCTTCATATAATCAGAGCTGGCTTATCTCTTGTTGTGAACCTTGAATGAGATTTATAGTAAATGGATGTGAAGAATGTTTTCTAGCAAGGAGAACATGAAGATGAAGTGTATATGCATCCTCCACCTGATCTTGAGAAGCTGAGGAAACCAGGGAATGTTCTCAAAGTGAACAAGACTATTTATGGGTTGAAGCAACCGCCTAAAGCATGGTATAATAACTATAGTACAACTCTCAGTGGGAGGCTTCATTGAGTTCGACGACACTCTCTGAACCTTTATGTATTTTTTTTCTTCTTGTTTTATGTTGATGATATCATCATAACAAGAAGTGACAAAGCTGGTATCCAAGCTATTGAAGACTTTCTTAAATTCATGTTTGAAATATATATTTGGGTGAAATGAAATACATCCTTGGAATTAAGATATGTAGATCCAAGGAAAGATTGTTTCTTTCACAAAACAAGTATGCACTTGATTTGTTGAAAGATGCACATAATAAAATCAAGACTCCCCTTGAAGATGGATATAATGTTCCACGTAAGAGGGAGGTTGAGGTAATCTCTTGCTCAAGTGATGAGGTTGAATATAAGGAAATTCTGAAGCTTACTAATGAGTTGGATTGGATTAAGGAAATACTGAAAGATCATTGTGACAGCCGTAGCAATGACAATGCATTGTTATAACCAAGCCGCAATCCACATTGCTTCTAACTTAGTCTTCCATAATAAGACCAAGTACATTAAAGTTGACTTCCACAAAGTGAGGCAAATGATTTTCCAAGAAGTGATCCTTCCATTTTATAAAGAAATGAAGATCAACTTGCTTATGTGTTGAGTAAGCCGCAAAGCAAAAGGCAATTATGTTTATCCACTCTTTCTTAGGACTCATTACTCTCACACCCAGCAGTTTGACGGCTGAAAATGATCGCGTCTCTTAGCTGTTATGGGCTGGAAATGAGAGCATATTTACAGCATCTTAGGGTCTAATATTCGACCCTTGACTGAAGCGTGTGAGCTCTCACAGCCAAGTATTCAAATGGAACGCTCTACCCAGCTTTGACTTCACATACTTTTATTTGTTTATGCTACAACCTTGCATTTAGCATCTCCCTATATAATGTAAACCTTCTGAATAATGAAAAGTATAAATTTTCAGTCTCACTTTATCTCTCTGTCTTAATCTCTTTTTTGAATCTCTTTCAATTTCTCATAACCCCTTAGTCTCTCGGTTTACTCTCATATTAAATCAAATTTTATAAATGGGAGTTATATATTGTGATGGTTGGTTCTTTCATTGTTTCTATAGATGTTATGATTTTTAGCTTACGCTATTTTTTCGTATTTTCTAGATGGGTGGTCTCTTCGTCTTTGGAGTTGTGTTTTATGAGATGTTATATTTGCCAATTTAGCATCGAATGATGTTTTTTTTTTTTTTATGAATGAATATCCAGTGTGAAACATATCCCTTCTTACCAATGGAATTTTTAAAGCTCCGTCGATGGCTTATAGACTATCCACGTCCCCTCACTTGGCATGTGGGCTCAATTCCGTGTGACAAATTGTGGATCAATTTTTTCGAAGACTCAAAATCATTGTTTATTGATCCTACAATAACCACTAATCTTTTTCTGTATTTTATTTTTATTTATATAGTATCATAAATCACTTCCGATAAATCACCTATCAATTAGTTCAAACATGATTAATTTTAAAGTTTTGAATGGATATCTAACAAAAAAATATACTTTGGTGATAGATAGTCAAATCAGTTTTTCTTAAACATTTCCATAAGATGTTACATAGCTCTTGTAAGCTTTCAGAATAGATGATTTCAAATGGGCTGACGTCACAACATGCATGAATATTTTGTCACATATATCAATCAAATACAGATAACAGAACTAAAATTAGTAACACTTGATATTCTCCTCCGATCATGCTGAGTATGGTTTTTGTATATTGATTAATAACTAATCTTATTATATAAAACTTGGTTTTCAAAATTACTAATTAACATGATCGCGACACAAAATGATTATATATTTAAGATTATGACATGTGTTAAATAATAATTTTTCTTTTAAAAACTTAAACCAAAAGAATTTAATTAGTTTACTTTTTAAAAAATCTTAAACATAAACTTTAAAAATGTTATTTTTCTTTTTTAAACAATCTTAAACAAAACCTGTAAAAATTAGATTTCCATATAAATAATATTTAATAATAATATTTTTTTAAGTTACTAATTAAGATGATTATGAAACATGGAAATTATATATTTAAGATTATGACATGTGTTAAACAACATGTTTTATTTTTTATTTTTAAAAACTTAAACCAAAAGAATATAAAAACAATCTAAAGAGTTAACTTTCCTTTTTTAAAATTCTTATACAAATTTTTTTTCTAATATTTCCATATAAATAAAATTTTAAAAATGGTATTTCTTTTTTAAAACATGGGTTTAAGATAATTACAAGCTTGGTTTTTCAAAGTTGCTAATTAATATTACTGCGATACATGGTAATTATATATTTAAGATTAAACCAAGAACATATGGAAATATTAAAGCAAGAACATATAAAAAATGGATCAACCAATTAGTAATATTAAACAAAGAACATATAAAAAATGGATCTTATAAAGGAACATTATATCTTAAATATACAATTACCATGTATCGCAGTAATATTAATTAGCAACTTTGAAAAACCAAGCTTGTAATTATCTTAAACCCATGTTTTAAAAAAGAAATACCATTTTAAAAATTTTATTTATATGGAAATATTAAAAAATATTTTTTGTATAAGAATTTTAAATAAGGAAAGTTAACTTTTTAGATTGTTTTTTACATTCTTTTGGTTTAAGTTTTTAAAAATAAAAAATAAAACATGTTGTTTAACACATGTCATAATCTTAAATATATAATTTCCATGTTTCATAATCATCTTAATTAGTAACTTAAAAAAAATATTATTATTAAATATTATTTATATGGAAATCTAATTTTTACAGGTTTTGTTTAAGATTGTTTAAAAAAGAAAACTAACATTTTTAAAGTAAACTAATTAAAAAAAATATTATTATTAAATATTATTTATATGGAAATCTAATTTTTACAGGTTTTGTTTAAGATTTTTTAAATAAGAAAACTAACATAGTTGCTAATTTATTGTTGCTAATTAATATTCTTGGTTTAATCCTTTAAAAACAATTAAACCAAGAACATATAAAAATAATCTAAAATATAATGTTCCTTTATAAGAATTCTTAAACAATGAACTTTTTTAATATTTCCATACAAATAAAATTTTATCAATAGCATTTCTTTTTTTTAAACATGGTCTAAGATAATTAACACTAAACATTATTTGAAGATAAATTTCTAGAAAAATTAAAATATTTTTCTTATAAATATTTTATAGTAGTTTCATGTTAAAAATATTAAACCAAAGAGAATTGTAATATTTTAGATTAATATAGCCAAACGTGAATACATATAAGAGGGTAGAAGTGTTGGATATAGAAACTTCTATTTTTTAATATTTTCATATAAATAAAATTTTAACAACAGTATTTTTTTTAAACATGGGTTTAGGTTAATTACAAACCTAAATTTTTAAATTTGTTAATTAACATGATCCTAACACATTAAAATTGTATATTTAAGATCATGGCATGTATTAAATAACAGCTTTTGATTTGAAAAAACGTAAACCAAAAGAATATAAAAATAATCTAAAATTTTAATTTCCTTTTTATAAAACCAAATGAGAATTTTTATATTTCTTTTAAATTCTGACAAAAATAATTACATAATTTAATTAATTAATAATATTTTTTAAGAAGTTGATGATAAACATAATAATAAAGCCAGTTTAACTAACAAAAATAAATTGTAAAATATGTAGAGATTAAAAACGAATTATAAAAATTCCACATCTAAAAAACTATTTGATATTTACGGAAATAATTATTTACTAATAATTTATTTTAAATCCTAATCAAAATATAATTGTAAAAAGTTGTGTATAGTAATTTTTCTTTTCTAAAATCATAAAAAGAAACCATAAGAAATTTTGTTTTTTGTAATAATAATTTTCCTTTTGTAAATCCTAAATAAAATAGATTTGTATGATATTATTGACACATGTCCTTATATAAATATTTATTTTCCAAGTTGCTAATTAGCATGATCGGAGACATAGAGGGTTTATATATTTAAGATTATGACATGTTAAATAATAGTTTAAAAAAACTTTCACTAAAAGAATTTAAAGTTAGTTTTTCTTTTTTTGTTTAAAAAAACAAAAACTTTCTTATTGTATAAAGTTTGGTTTTCAAATTTGTTAATTAACATATCATGACAAAGTGACAACTATATATTTAAGATTATGACATGTGTTAAATAACTGTTTTTTAAAAAGAAAATTTTTGACTAAAATAATTTAAAACTCAATTTTTATTTTGATAAAAAATCTTAAATAAAAAACTGTAAAACATTATATTTCCATATATAATTATTATTTAATAATATATATCTTTTAATTATGTGGGTTTAAGATAGTTATAAAATACTGAACATATTTTGAATATAAATTTGATCACATTCGTAAAATATTTACCAAATAGTTCTCATAAAAGTATTTAATAGTATTTTCTGTTAAAAATATATTAAATTTAGAAAATTAAAAAAAAATCAGTTTAATAGTTAATTTTACTTTTAAAATATCTTAAACATAAAATTTGAAAAAGAAATTTTCCTTTTTTAAAAAAGTCTTTAAAAACGGTAAAAATTATATTTTCATATGAATAATTATTTAATAATAGTATTGTTTTTTAAACTTGGGTTTAAAATAATAAATACTAAAATTATTTAATACAACTTTCCTACAAATTAAAATATTATAAAAATATTTTTCTTATAAATATTTAAGATTATTTCTTCTGCTTAAAAAATACTAGATATCTAAAATTGTAAAAAGACTTCTTATAATTTAATTGTAATATTCCTTTGTCAGAATCTTATTTGCAAGGTTAAATAAAAAATTGATTTAATTATAATTAAAAAATTTATAAGTTTATTTTAATGCTAATAGTCTTTCTTAACGAATCTTAATTTCAAGTTCAAATATATATGAGTTAAAAATAATTATAAAGTCACTAGGCATTTGCTTAAGATAAATAATTTCTTTTAAATAACTACACATTTTATTTTTCTTATAAATATATAATAGTGATTTTCCTAATAAACAAGAAATTATTAATAATCAAAAATTTTAGAAAAATGAGCGAAAATTTTAAAATTAATAATATATGAATGTTATATTTTCCTTATTTTCTATTATTTTAATATCAATAGATGTCCATTACTAAAAGTATTATATATATATACCTATAATTATGTAACTAATTTGTTTTTATGCAAAAAAATTATAATTAGGTTAGATACATATTTATTTTTCTTACTATAAATATGAATCAAAAGTGAAAAGACTATAAAGAAAAATGAGAATCCAATATATATATCTATACTGAAATTCATATATTAGAAATGAAGTTACAATAACTTTTTAATAATTGTGATTTCAGCTATATTATAACATATACTAATACAATTTATTATTTATTATTTATCATAGCTTTGGTCGTCATTAAACTTTAATTAGTAAGTTCTATTCATAAATAGTTATTTAGACAATAATTATTCAAAATGGTCTTCACAACATACATGTTTGTGGCTACAAGAATTGAAGTAGAATTGAAATGCATAATGTATCAATAATTTTATTACCTATATATTACATGATAAAAATGTTCATCCAATGTTTTCTCTTAGTTAAACAAATAAGATAATTTCCAATTCACCTATAGATTCATTAGTATATTTTCTTTTGAAATAGTGAAATTGTATTATAAAAGTATATTTGTTTCATTGTATAATTTTGTAATAGAGTTTTGTTTTTTTATAAAAATAAAGAGTAAGGCTATTTTGTCTCTAATTATAGAGATGTAATTTTATTCACTTCATTTTCTTCTAACGTAGAGAAATTCTATAAAGTGCATATAATGTCACCGATTCGATTGTCTTGATTCAACTTTCTAATTTATTGTATTTTACTCTAATTCATATTTTTCCATGGTTAGATTCAATTTAAATTTTTGGATTTCGATTTTTTATCTACCTCTAAATTCAAAATTGTTAATAACTGTTTATGCACTATCATTACTGAAACATATTCGACAAAAAAAAATATTATTGAAAAATAGATACTAACCAAAATTTACGTGGAAAAACAATTTTTATTCCTAAAATGGGTTTTATGTAATTTATGCAAAAAAATCCAACAATTTCAAAAAAATTTCTTCTCATTTTTATGTTTTTCATGAAATTAAAACAACAATTGAAATCCGTGCAATGCACGATTCCATACCTACTTATTTTATAAAAATACAACATCATTTGTGTAAAAGTATTTAATGAATAATAAATAAAGTAAAATAATACGTATTTTGAAAGTAATTCTAGTAAATAGAAAGGTAACTATTTTTTATTACAGTTGAAAATATCACGAATGTTTTTTAGAAATATTCGCTATATGATACTGATGTATGTTTATTTATACTGAATGTAACATTTGTTGTTTTACATCTCTTGTATGTTAAAAATGAAGCATTGTAATAAATGAGTTTACACCATAACTGATACATGTCAGTCTCATAATCATTTGACAATAAATGCGTTCATACATTATTTTTTTTTTATTCATTATTTAATGTGTTTATACACAATTTTTTATTTAATTCATTTTCCTACATTTTTAGTCTTTGTATTAATAAATTAAAATTTTCTATGTGAATCTAATGAATAATATTTTTGTTGTAAAAAATTACAAAATCATTAAGATTCCCATCAACTAAAATTTTGCGATGAAAATGTTTCTAGAAATTGAAAATTTCGTATATTGTCGAAGTTGGTCATGGTTGAGGCGATCAGTACACAATACAACAAATAAGGTGATTGATTATGAATTAAAGAAGCTGAGATGAAAACACCACACTTAAAGTCGGATCTTTAGTTTAGTCAAATATTGACATTTTTATAAAATTTTCATATTATACCAAGAATTAGAAAGAAAATCAAATTGGTAGAAAAAAATAAGAAATCAAAAAAGCTTTAAAAAGATATAAAAATCACAAAATCGATTAAAAACAAAATTCAGGTACCAAATGAAGGTGTCACTTTGTAATATATATTATTTTTATTGTTTACGGGTAAAATTTGATTTTTCAGCAAATAAAATGAAAAGAAAAGGGGATAATGGATCTCCCTGACGTAGTCCTCTTTCTGGTTTAATGAACCCATGGGAACGTCATTAAGTAACACCGAAAAAGTAACAATAGTAATGCATGACATTATCAAAACGACCCATTTGCGATCAAATTCCCATTTTTCTAATAAAACTTCAAGGAAGTTCCATTTTACCCGATCGTAAGCTTTTGACATGTCTGTCTTGATAGCCATACTTTCTTTACCGATTTTATCATTCGTTCGCAACCCATGTACCAGTTCATGCGCTATAATAATATTTTATGTAATCAGCCTGCCTCTAACAAAATCCCCTTGAGTCTCTGATATTATATTAGGCAAAACCACTTTCATACGATCACATATAATACGAGAAATGATTTTGTATTGTACACTGCAAAGACTAATGGGACGCATATCCTTCATTTCCATCGGATGTAAATTTTTTGGTAACAAAAATAACTGTGTATGGTTCCAACCAGCAGGAAGGATGGCTGTTTTAAAAAAACCTTGGACATCATCAGTAATTTTCTACCCTACAATGTGCCAGTATTTTTGGTAAAAAGAACCCCGTAAGCCCATCTTCTCTAGGGGCACTACTACTTTTAATTCAAAAAACTGCTTTTTTATTTCGTCAGGAGAGACCTCTCTTGTTAAAATTGTGTTCATCTCTGAGGTAACCCTACTCTCAAAACCCTTAAACAAAGTAATATATCCTTTAGACCCTTCAGAATAATGTTCATTTCCAAAATTATCTTTCAACATTAAGATTTTATTTCTCATTTTTTTTCCTTTAACCACATTATGAAAATATGTAGTATTTCTATCCCCTTCCCGCAGCCATTCCTCTCTACTTTTCTGCCTCCAAAAACTCTCCTCTTCCCTATAGGCCGTAGCCAAATCCTGTCTTAATCTTCTGAGCATCCCATAAATGGGGAATTGCTTTGAGCTCTCTTTGTCTAAATCAATCTGCAGCCGTTCTATCCTTGTTTTGGAATTCCAATCATTAGTCTTCTTAAGTTTGGCCAATTCTGACCGACAACAAGCAATACAATCCAAAACACTTAAATTTGAATTAACGTTCTCTACGTCCCATCCACAAACAATGGCTTCATCAACCCCTTGCTTACCATTCATACGTTTATCAAAATAGAACCGTCCCCTTTGCAAATTCTCAGGCTCAAGTGCGAACTCTATACGTAGAGGTCGATGATCCGAAGGGCACATACTCATATAGTCAGTAGACGATTGAGGAAAGAGACGAAACCATTCATCATTACCAAAACTCCTATCTAGCCGACATTGTACCCAATTATGATCCCGCATGCCTGCCCAGGACAGGGTGTTCCCCATGGTTCTCATCTCCCTAATTTTACATGCTTTAGCCATGTTCCAGAAATAAAAAAAAAAACGTGGATTCATCTCTAATAACCCCTCCCAATTTTTCACCATTATGCAATAGCTCATTAAAATCTCCCACCAAAGCCCATGCCTCATCTCTAGCCACACCAATATCCGTTAATTTATCCCAAACAAAACATCTTCGTCCTCTTACTGGATCCTCATATACCCATGAGAGAAAAAAAAACAGGGATCCCATTGTCACTTTGAGATCAATAATTCTATTATCACTATACAAAATTTCAACTGCGTAACAACCTTTCCACATTAAAGATAAACCACCACTCCGGCCAATGGGTTCCACTGTAGGTAAACAATCATATCCCAGGCTTGATTTTAGAACATCCATATAAGCAATCTTTTTCTTAGTCTCCATAAGAAATACAAAGTACGGAAAATACTGACGTCGTAAATCCCAAATACGTTAAACCGTATCCGAGCTACCTGCACCACTACAATTCCAACTCAAAATACTCATAAATTATAAATTTTAAAGTTGCCCCGTAGATCTCGTATTAATAAGGGTTAAAAAAACCCAATTTGTTAAATCTTTGTACTTCAGAGAAATTGTAAAAAGATATCAAAGTATTTGTCTGCCAATGTTTGAAACTTCATCCAAAAAATTCATCATACCGACAAAAACATACCATTTATACCATATTTTGATTCTACGCTGCATAACCCAAACCCTCTGTCTCTGATGTCCATACATTACACCTCTTTGTTGTAAACACCATTGTACTTCCATTACATTATGAAACATACGAATTACCAGAGTATATTGCCTCGTTACACCCTCCATAAATAAGACATATAAACCTGGTTGATGCAAAGGAAACCACCCCTCTACCAAAAAATTAAAATATGTGACGTGAATCCAAAGACCATCACAGAATTTAATTATACCGTCATAACCAAGCCCTTCAAAATCCCATATGGAACACAAAGGCTTAAAACTTGAGCTTATGTAAATGTAATCCAACGCATTGATCAGTAGAATGCTTGCGCTTTACAAGTTCTATATTCTTAAAAAAACTTCATAGAATAAACATCCTCATAGTGGTTGAAAAAAATATATTTCCACGGTAACAACATCCCACATATAGCCATATATTGAAAAACACGGAGAGTTGTCAACATAAAAACCCCTCCCAAATATCTCAAAAACTCATCTTTATCTGTAGAAGAAAGTAAAGATGTAATATGTCCTTGAATCTCTAATAAAAGACCAGTCCATTTGAACCTAACTATTATTGTACTTGTGGAAACCCAGACCTGAAAATCTTTAAAGGAACCAAGTTTAGTCACAAGAGGCCACCGTGATATCTCTTTGATGGCAAATTGCCTTGTCCATAAAATCCCCAAAGTAAAATTCAGCTCAAGTTGAGCTGACCACTTTTGCATCCAAAGACGCCAAATGAAAAACGCCATAATAGCTGCACAAAAACTCAGAGCCAAACTCATATCATTACTCAGTACACATTGCTGGGATCCCTCAAAATTATCCAATTCCATCCTCATTATCATATTCCTAAATGTTCTATGGATAGGACTATGGAAAAAAACATAAAAAAGATGTATGTTCCTCCTAGAACATGACCTTAAGCCTGTAAACAACCTCACATAAGAAACAGCATTGGTATTATTATTCCTAAAATTTGTCGCAATGGCTCTTAGCTCCATAGACCAACAAACACAAAGACAAGGGAAATTAACGAAAGACAACACAGGGACAAAAGCCTGTGGCAACCTGATACTTAGGAACCTCATAAGAATAGTCCCTGGAGTTTAATTTTATTAAAATTGAAAAACAAATGAAAAATAAATTGGTGCTCGCCCTTGTCCATAACCTGAACACTTTGCCACCTCCTATTCTTGGTCTGATGTGGCCTTAGACGCACCCTTTTTCTGAAGCAGAGGACCCTTTTCTCATCCCTTGCTAGGCGGTTTCGACATCTGTCTCTTACGAGGTGTTTTTGAAAGCTTCAACGACGGAACCACATGTTTCTTTGTATTCCCTCCAATGAAATTATTTCCCCTCACTGGTTTCTTCTTCTTTGTCTCACCTTAAGCAGTATCATTGTGCTCCACCACATCCTCCCGAGCCTCCTCCTCCAGTTCAAACCCCTCTTCTTCATCCAACACATCAGTTTCAGTCCCAAATGGAGCCTCTGAAGCATCCCCAACATCAGCATCATCTTCCTCCATCATCATCGAATCCGCAAGTGAGGAGTTATGTACCTGTTGATTCTCCAGCGTGTCAGCTTTGTCAAGTTTGTCCTCAAGATCCTTCTTCTCTCCCATGTGGTCCCCTTGAACTTCGTCCATCTTCACATCCTCCTCTCTCGTAGAGTGTTCCTTGTTCTCTGTTGATTCGTCTGCAAAGTGGAATGCCTTTCGAGCCTTAGAAACTGAACCCTGATCTTTGGTTCCATCTTTAGTGGCTCCTCTTCCGCTTAAGAAAGCGTCCAGCATGAGTTTTTGAGCATCATCCAAGTGTTGACCAATCTCTGGTTTGGGAAATTCTGGAGATTTGCGAAACACCAGGTGCCTCCCCTTCCTTGATGATCCTTCATCATAGTGTCGTGGGAATCGATCGCGATGTGGTCCCCTATACACTCCCACCTTATAGTTATAACCAAAATGCTCCTTCATAATACATTTCCCTTTTGAGATGTCTTTGTTAGGATCTAAGTCTTTTCCTCCTTGTCTACCATGACCATTATCTCTTTCTGGTGCATTCTCCTTAGTATGAAAGAGTGCCCCTTTGTAGCTAAATGCTTAGCACCATGATCCCCTTAGTATGGCCTGGCTGGTGGGTCCTCGCTTCCACCATCTTCAGGAGCTTGAGTTGTGGGGCATCGAGACTGATCATGTCTCAATCTGTTACAAATACGACATAAGCCATGTAATTTCTCATAACGTAGCGCCACTTCTGTTTCTTCACCACCATGGAACTCCACGGTGCTAGAAAATATTAATGGCTTAAACGCATTCATTTCCACACGAACTCCACCTTCATCGACATCAATGTCCCCTTGAACTTTCCCCAAAGCTTCACCAATGCTTCTAAAGGTTGGTTCCGCCTAGAAGTGGAGTGGAACACCTAGTACACGGACCCAAAAAGTAATCTTGGAAGGGTAGTTAGCTTCCATCACCGGTTCCCAACAGACAATGGATAACATCCAGGAGTCGGAATGGAAAGGCTCCATTTTTAACACTTCAAGGATATCCTATTCGTTATCAAAGTCGAATTGGAACCTTCCCAGACCAAGGTAGGCCCCAATCACCCTTTCATCTACCTGCCAGATCTTGGGGAGACATGAGAGAAGGAGCTTCATATCTTGCCTTTGTGGATTCATACACCTCCCAATAAGAGTTTTCACATAACCGGAAATGAGTAAGGAGTTGTCAAACTTTGGCACCGTAATCTTTAAGCCTTTTTCTGGAATCTCAACCTTCTTTCCTTCAGACTTAACATATCACTGTCCCTGAGACATGATAGACACCTTAAGTATAGAGCCAAAAGAGAGTTTTGAAAGAGAGTAAATATGAATAAAATGATGAATAGCGTGGAGTGGGAATATGATATATATACTGTAAATATTCCCATTGCCAGTGAATTCCTTAGCAAATCACAAAGATATGATATTTGCAGTCAAAAAAATCCTTTGACAATCCCAATATTTAGCCAATATACCAGAAAATATTCTATGGATCCACTCCTTTACACCAAATCGGGAAAATATACTAGATACGATATCATAATGAGCTTTAGCAGTTAATTCCCTATTCCATTCAATCCCAATATGTAGAAACCAAGCAAAATACCTTGATAATTGAATCGTCGAAATCGATTCCCCCAACATAAATCTTTCTCTGAATCTTCGTATTGAAAGAAATTGCTTTAAACAAGCAGTGCCAGATATCCCTCGAGGATTCGTTTCCGTTAGAAGACCCATATCCCTCCACGCCTTGATATCGAGATCCATCCATATCCCTCGAAATTGAATGCAAAATAAACCTTTCTCTATGATTCCAATCGGATATACACTAGTAAATCTCAATCGAGATGGAGAAAAGATCATATGGATCTCGAACGAGATCCGCCGAGGCACCCAAATCCTCATTCCTGAAACCCTAGAGAACAATCATCGTTTTCGTCGCCATTAGAGAACAATCGTCGCCGTTACCACTACCCAAAATTTGATTTTCTTCATATGAAAAAATGTTATTAATTTCTAGGTTTGTTTTATTTTTACTTAATTTTATTTAAGAATTTACTATCATGTGTTATTATGGACAAAAATATTTTAAATCTTAATGAACGGTATATTCATATATTTATCATCACATTTATATACTTTTACATACACATACATGTACACATTGACATGAGCGACTATATAACTAAATATTCACCACAAGTGAGAATTTTAATTCTTGTTGAAGTTGAATTTTTTTTACTTTTTCTTTCACTATCGCTCAAATTGTAGTGAAATGTTTTATATTAATAATCTATTTTCTTCTTTTTCAAATATTATTTAGATTTTATTTGATTTTACATGTCTTTAGAAATTATAATAGGAAACTATTAGTTTGACATCAAAAATGTCTAAAATTTATATAAAACGAGACCAAACAAATAACAATAGTTTTTGGTTATCATCAAAAAAATCAAAGACATCAAACATTTAAACCAAACAAACCAAAATAAATATAGATTTAGAATGATAATTATATTTTGGAAAATTAAAAAAAAACATAAAATTGAACCAATATTTATGCTAAATAGACATAATATAATTGTATCTTAAAAATAACAAAATTAATAATCTCATCCCGCACAAGGCGCACATTATTAGTAGCAACGTTTTCAAAATGTTTCTCTCTTCACATTATACACAGAACCATAACCTTGTGGGCTCAGCTTTTGTCCCCCTTTGAGTATTAGTAAACAGCTTTACCCATATGACCTAATCTTTAAAATATTACATTTTTAATCTATAAATACATATAATACTCACTCATTGATTTGTTTTGTAACGCTCGCAATTATTTTAAACTCAACTATTTAAAAATCCACTAATCATGCTCCCATAATTATTTTCCCCTCTCCTGTTTTTTCTTGCTCTAGATCGCAACTACAATTTAACGGTATAGGAAGAAAAAAATGATTCCACCTTCCACCACTACTCATATATTAATTTAATCTTTCTTCTTCCATCTCCAACTTATAAGCCTAAACATTGCTAAGAAAACAAAATTGGAGAGAAAAATATATATTCTCTTTCTCTTCCATCAAGCAAAGCTTCAACTTTTCCTGGGTAAATTGTGCTCTTTTCTTGAGATCTGTTTACATAGAAGAAAAAAAAATGGGTTTTTATGAAGGAGCGTCTGTTCATCCACGAAACCCAGAAACAAATCTTCAGGGAAATTCCTTAAATACTCCCATTCTCACTTCTTCATCTTCTCCAGATCTCGCCGGAGACGCCAATGAGAAAGGACTGAAGACCCGTTTGAAAAAGATGATCTTTGATCTGAGTCTCGCTTGTTTCCTTCCTCCTCCAGCTGGACCAAGCTTAATGGAAAACTCCGGCAACACTGGAAGCGGCGGAGATAACAACAAGGCGTGGCTTTTGGCGGAAACAGCTCCGGAAAATATAAATCATGACCCTCACTCTGTTCATTCTTCCTTTAGATTCAGTCTATGCTCACAAACTGAGCTTGAGAAGATGAAAGGAGAAGCACCTTCCTTGTCTGCTTCCTCTTCTTGTCGGAATTTATCAGTCTCCGGTGGTTCCACGACGGTTCTAATGGTGAATCTGGAGAATGGAGTAAAGGAAACTGGAAAATCTACAGACGACTTGAGGTGGACGAGAGCTCGTTCGCTGGAGAAGAGTATCTCTCCGGTAGCTAATACTTTGGTCCGGTTCAGCTACGGCGAAATCGTGGCCGCTACTCGTAATTTCTCCAAAGGTAAGTTCTTGTGCTTAGTTCCATGGAAATTTTGAAGAAAGGTGTTGACTTTTTGACTTTTTTTTAGGGAGAGTGTTGGGAAGAGGAGCTTGTAGCTATGTGTTCAGGGGTAAAATCGGAATTTGGAAAACGGCTTTAGCGATCAAAAGACTTGATAAAGAAGACAAAGAGTCTCCAAAATCTTTTTGTAGAGAGCTGATGATTGCAAGCTCTCTTCATAGCACAAACATTGTGCCTCTTCTTGGTTTCTGTATCGATCCTGAAGAAGGTCTATTCTTGGTTTACAAGTATGTGTCAGGTGGCAGCCTTGAACACTATTTACACGGTAAGAGAAAAGTTAACCATCACCTTTGCTTTATAGATCAAAGGTAATCTTAAAGACTGACGCTAGTATTTTGTTTTTTAATAGATAAGAGAAAGAAGAAAGGTGTGAAAGCCGCTTTCGGTTTGCCTTGGTCAGCAAGGTACAAGGTAGCACTAGGGATTGCTGATGCGATTGCTTATTTGCATAATGGAACAGAGCAGTGTGTTGTTCATAGAGATATCAAACCTTCCAATATACTTCTTTCCTCAAAGAAGATACCAAAGGTAAAGACAAAGTCTAGCTTAGGGAATGAATGATCTATTAGATTATTGAACAATTGTTTTGTGCGGATGTTCGTTACAGTTGTGTGATTTCGGGTTAGCTACTTGGACCGCTGCACCTTCTGTTCCTTTCCTTTGCAAGACCGTGAAAGGCACATTCGGGTATAGATCGAAACCTACCACGAGTTTTGTTCTTTCTCATTTATAGCCACTTCTTAATGATCTAATTCGCTATGCAGATATCTAGCTCCAGAGTATTTCCAACATGGTAAGATATCTGACAAGACCGATGTTTACGCCTTTGGTGTTGTTTTGCTTGAGCTGATAACCGGTAGGAAACCAATCGAACCAAGGTCATCTGGAGAAGGAAATTTAGTTGTTTGGGTATGTTACAACATTTTTTTATCATACTAATAATATTGTCCTAAAACATTGATTGCAAAAAAGATTTCATTGATTTTTTATTTTGTATAGGCGAAACCGTTGTTGGATAGAGGGATTGAAGCTATAGAAGAGCTACTTGATCCAAGATTGAGATGTACAAGAAAAAACTCGGTTTACATGGAGCGGATGATCCGTGCTGCAGCGTCATGTGTGATCAATGAAGAGTCTCGAAGACCTGGTATGGAAGAGATAGTCACAATCTTGAGAGGCGGAGAAGAAAGATTGGAGCCAAGAACATACTCCAGCAGGAGAAATAATACAAGTCTTTCGGGTATGATTGACTCTTATACACAGTTGCAACAGACAAAATCCGAGATGAAATGTCATCTTGATCTTGCGATGCTTGGAGTAACTGATTTTGAAGACGATGGTCATTTGTATGAACGGTAAAAACATTTCACAAGGAATTGATAAAACGTGTGTAAATAGGTAATTAATGGAACGTTTGGAAACTAATCAGTGAATTTGCCAAGCGTTTCGTTTTCTGGTTTCCACTGGAGAAACCGGTTTAGGCTTTTTATTTTCCGCTTTGGTTGGTGAGAGAATGTCAGATTCTCCGGTTTCTTTTTTTTTGGTTTTCAGTATTTTTATTGTGGTTGTTTTGGAAATTTGTTGAAAAGAGTGTTGGATTGTTGTTTATTCGATATCTAAAGGTAAAATGTGTTGTAATGGCTGACTCTTTATCGTGTGTTTGTATTTTAGTTACACTATATTCCAACAATAAAGTTTTACTATTATATAAATACCTACTTAGAAACTTGGAAGAAAAATAAAATTAGACAAACAAAAATTAGCTGGTAAAACCAGGGCTCGTGGTTTGGGGGTGATTAACATAAAAGCAAAATCTCAATACGGTAAATTTACCAGGGTTCGAATCCCGACCATTAGAGAATTAACATTTCAACATCACTAGGGACAAAAGACAAATATATGACAATACATAACTAATCTAGACCATTTTTGTGGAATCAAGATACTCCTCTATAATTCAAAAAAAAAAAAAATCTTAATCAATAAACAACAAATCAATTAAGAATACAAATTTTAGACATAAGTGAAATGAGCTAGTTATGTAACATTGTGGATCATACTAATGGATATGATAAATTTCACCAAGACATAAAGACAATTATTGTTGTATGTCCTCATATATTAAAGGGGTTTTTACAAATATGAATCAAAACAAAAAGTTAAATGTAAAGTAAGAGTTTTTTTTAATAAAGACTTCCTGAGAAAATTCTCAATTTTTACACGAAGTTTGCATGTTGTCGGTAGAAGCTTGCGTACGATAGTTTTGTAATTGACAATTAAAAATAAAAACATTTACTATTAATTAAAGTATTTTAAGAGAAGTCTTTTCCCTGGAAGTCATATTCATTTTTATTATGAGATTCTGGTTAAACCATTGGTTATTGAAGAATATTTCTATGGAAGTTTTTTTTCAAAAGATTTATGCATAAACTTCTGACAGAAAAAGTTAGATATGGTCAGTTGCAAAAGTAACTAACGCATAATTCCAGAAATAGTGGACATATTCTACGTAACAATTAAAAAGACTTCTTGGAAGTCTTTCGATAGAAGTCTTCTTTAGATTTTTGAAAAAAGTAAATAAAAAAGTAGGCCAATATTACAAAAGAAGACTTCTTAAGAAGTCTAATGTAGAGTAGAATTCTCTAAAAGTCTTCATTTGTAAATTTTTAATTGCAAAAATGACTTAAACGGAAAACTTTCATACAAATCTTCTCAAAGAAGACTTTTGTGGAAAATTTCTGAGTTAATATGTAATAAACTTTCATTTTTGTAGAATTAGAAAGACTTTTTTTTTTATATTTTCTTGTTAATTCATGTATTGTCAATATTGAAGCTCCTGAATGAAATTCATAATTTAATTGGTGAATATTATGAGGTCATCAACATTCATATTTATTAATGTTTTTAGTTAATGAGAGAAAACTTCCCAAAAGTCTTCTATCTCAGTTTTTTGTAAAAATTCTATTTTCAAAAGTGTAAAGTAACTTGAAGATATGTTTTTAACTTTTAAAAGTGTTAAGTAACTTCATAAATATTAGTGATGTGGTTTAATGTGTCTTGATAGATCAATTTTCATGAGATTTAAAATTTCAATTTTCACTTAAATTTCCGCTTAAAATTTATGTATTCCAAGAAATTTTATGAGAAGTCTTCCGAAGACTTCTAGTGAAAAAGTGTTATATGCTTGAATTTATGTAATTTTTGATCTTTTGTAAAATTTAACTAAATTTTCTCCATCAGTTTTAGTAAATTTGACTTTTTTTTGTAACTGTGTTTTGTTATTGAAGTTCTATCAATAACTTCAATAATGTCAATTATTTTTGCAAATAATATTGTAGACATGAATATATTGACCAAGTTCTTTTTATAAACATCTCTTCAAGTTTACCAAAGAATCCACAATTAAAAGACAAATACAAAACATAAAATAGATTATAAACAAAACTATAACACATGGAGTTAAAGATTAATATTCTTCGTCATAGATAAGCTTGGACTCCACTCGACATCATCCCATTGTACCACTTCGCACAAGCAATCATGCATATGAAGTATTTCAGGAAGTTTTGGTAATTAGACTTTGGAAAACTTCCTAAAAAACTTCAGAGACTTGTAGAGCTGGAGATCTCGTAGAGCTGGCTGCAGTTGCGGATTGGACTATCACGGACTTGGATCTTCCCGAGGTTTCTGGTGATTCGGTGGTTGGAGAATCTTCTTCCGAGGACGGGGCTGATTCTTAGATTTTATCTCTTTTTTTTCAATCAGATATCTCGTGTTGTTTTTATTTTGCTTCTCGAGCGCTTTGTTGATAACTACGGATTTATGGTATCTTTTCTCTTTTCTGAATTTTTGAGATTTTATTCTTTTCAGTGACATTTTTCTGTTTACTTCTCTTTTATAAATGTTGAATTCATTCCTTCCACCTTTGTATTTCTGAAAGTTACTTCTCTTTCTATCGTCAATCGTGACATCGAGGAAAACAAGTTCCTATGAGTCTGAAAGAATTCGTAACCTAAACAATGGAGCGGGACAGATCCATTCTGGCGATGTGAGTGAAGCGCTCACTGAAGTGCTTCGCGAGGAGCCTCAACTTCCTTGTGTAGCGGCTCGATCTGAAGCCAAAGATACTGAAGAACCGAAGACCGCAACTCTTTTGAGTTCTGGTACTCCGAATAGCTCGGAGGGGCGTGATCTTCCTCTGAAGATAGCAAAAGTTTCGTGGAAAGATGCTCGATATGGCCCCGTGAATGAAGGTGTGATCACGAATCCGTTTCGCTGAACATTTTCCCATGCCAAGGGTTGTCTGATCACGGATGATCCCGACAGTTGGCTTTGATGGCACGTGTTTCTATAAACACTGAATATTGTTTCAAGAATGCTGATCAAGTTGGGTGAAGTCATCGACTGAATTCCCTTAGGGCCCGGTGAACAATTCCTGGGCGGGGCCTGTGAGATTTTCGGCAAAGAAACGGCAATAGCCCACTTCCCTTTCCTTGTCATTGAGGTGCGCTCTCGATACGACCAACCAGAAGGCTCGCACGTGTGCTTTCGGATTGGAGTTACCTGAATATTCAGGGAATTTGATCTTATTGACGTCGTGTAACCTTACACTGATCATTCGGCTTGTGAATGGAGTTCGGTAAGTCTCCTCAATAACTTGATCGATGTCGGGGGCTGAGCTTGTTTCCATATGTATGATGGCATGTATACTTTTGAGTTCGGCGTCGGTCTTTTCGATGTAGCTTCTGAACGCTCCTGCTTGACTCGGGGATCTTTGATTGTCTCCCTGTGTAATTTCGTGCAACGATCTAAATGGATCGTATGCTGAGATGGGATCTTGTGGTGTTGAGGGCCCTGTTCGTTGAGATACGTCGCCTCCGAAGAAGAATTAATCATCTCGAGCTCGATGTTGCGGCGGAGATGTTTCAGCTGGTCTGTTTCAAGTTGGGAACAGGGTAGTTCTGAGGCCCTGCATTTCATTTTCAACCTCACCCTGAGCGTTATAATCAAGACTTCGATAGATCATCCCTTCCGGAGGGGGGGGGGGGCGCTGTTGCGAGTTTTTCCCCGTGTAGCGTCCTGATCTGGCGCTGGCCAGTTTGGGGGAGGGGAAGGCTCCGCGGTTCTGAGGGAGTGGTGTTTGCAGGGATGGATCTGAGTGTTGTCAGACTCTTTCCGTGGGATTTGCTCGGTATTCGGCGAGTTCCCTCTCAGTTTGTTTCAGGCGGTTGGCGATGGTTTGGTAAGTGATCTCTTGGTCACAAGATTTATCAATGAGTGTCGAAACCAATCCCCTGAGTTTCCCAACTTCTTCCCGAGTTTGGGCCAAGTGAGTTGGAGATCTCGGTCTCCCTGTTCGGGTTGGGTCTTCGGGTGTCATTCTGTCCATCGTACGATTCCACACCCGAGATCCGATTCGATCAGTGGGAAGGTTTTGATCTGAGACCGTAGTCCTATCGGTGATCGAAATTCCAGTTGATGGAATTTGTTGATTTTCGGCTGCGTCGGTGGCATCGTTGACGTTTGTTTGATAGAGGGAAGCCGGATCGATTCCTAGAGTGGTTCTGGTAGGATCGACGTCGGTCGATCTTTATTGGGCGTTTTCGGGGTTGATTGTGTTGGGATCCATAATCGTTCTTAGGAATCCTAGATCGTGTTCTTAGCAAGGGCGTTTTTCGTTTATCTTCTCCACAGTCTACGCCAAAATGTAGATCCTAAAATTCACACTAAGTATTTTGTAGTGATCAAGAGTTTAATCAGGGGAAGACAAATGATGTGGACAACGATGCTCTTAAACACAACGATACAATCGGAATTCGGTTGACAAAAATGGACTTTATTGAATATGGGATTCGATACAAAGTAATAAACAAGATCGAGAACAACAATGAAAAGTAAAAGTTATAAGCGAACTAGAAATCTATGGAGCGAGGTCGATGTGATTAGCGATATGCTCTAAGGTTTTTCTGTGTGTCGTGCTTTGCTATTAGCTCTCCTTTTATAGTCTTCTCCTTTTCTAACTGCTTCTGCGATCTTTGAGATACCATTTCGATCTTGTTGGATCTGATTGACGTCGAGCTTATGATAACCTTGCATGGTCTTGGACCTACTTTAATTATTTGCTGAAATTGGGCCCAACAATAACCATTCAATTTTCAAACAAAGTACGACATTACAACATTAGTAAAACATGCATGGGTGGAATGTCTGCCATAATCAAATAATGTTATACGAGCTACACAAACATGCAACAACAAGCAAGATATGGATACTGAAGATGATGAGAATGTAAGCCAAACTTCAACATGCTTTGACTCCAACGGTTGTATATGCATCTCTTTTAGATAAAATGTTCATAAATTGTATCCTAATTTCAGTCTTCCAAAAAACTCGACGTCATTCGAAAACTTTGAAGGAATAAATTAAACTATATATTCTTGGGTTGGCTGCATATTCCCCCTCTAAATACACTAACCCTACTTATTTCCCCCCCCCCCCAAACTATCAAGCTCTCTATAATCCCACCCATTCATATTCTTTCTCTTTAAATATCCCTCTAAACTTTTTTAATCCCCCTTTCAAATTAATTTCCAAATCGTGATTAGAGATATTAAAAAGAGCGTTTAGAAAACTGATTCCCCAATTAAATAAAACAGATCCGACCCATATTTTTTTAAACCCAAGATTTAGGAGACTCTAACGCAGCAGCGAACCCACCAAGACCAGCATTCATATCCATCACGTTACGGTACCTAGTCAAACCAATCAAACTATTGATACTCTTTTACCTTGCCACACGCTTCTTCCACAGTTTAATATCTTCTTGGTACGTTTCCGCATCAACTCCACTAACCAAACCTTTAGACACACTCGGAGGCACTGCCAATAGCCTCTCAGGGATTTTCTTCAGCTTCCCTCCAGCGACTTCTTCTTCACTTGATACTTTAGTGAACGGTGTTACACAAGTTTCAATCTCCTTGTACCAGACATCATCAGTGCCTTTTCTTTTACATGTGTTAACCGGTGTTGATCTATCGCATGACCTATCATTTATCTTCTTTCTGAAAATGGCAGTGTCTCCCTTCTCATACTTCTTCTCCCAGCATAAAGACTCTGCGATGTCTTCTATTCTCTTTTGCTCGGCTCTGAGGTCTGCTTTAGTACGGTTCCACATCTTGTAATAGGTTTTCCAGTTGATGGGAGGTCTTGACAAGACCCAGTAACCTCCTGGTCTCAAGACTCTGTCAACCTCCATTAAGTAGGTTCCCTCTGAAGTAGCAATCAAGATGCAAAGACGACATATTAAATTTTTAACATTACGTTTTAAGAAAAAGTTGTTGATGTAAAACATAATCTAATTTATGAAACAGAGGGAGCATTAAACTGTGAATATGTTAATGTTTTTTTGGTTGATAGTTACCGTTTGCAGTCCATGGGATCAAGCATCTAGAGCACTGAGCCATATCAAAGGCTCTTGGAGGATAAGGAAGAAGAATAGATCCAAGAACAGCTATAATAGCTGGAACACCTCTCTCAAGCTTGAGTAGGTTGAGTATGTTTGCTTGTGTCGTCGTTTTGTGTTGGGAAGAAGACAGGAAAAAACTAAGCTCCAATTATATTCTAATTTTAATTAGAATTGAATCCTAATTAGATTAGGTTGGAATTTTTTAAAAAAAAATATGGGTCGGATCTGTTTTGTTTAATTGGGGAATCAATTTTCTAAACGCTCTTTTTAATTTCTTTAATCACGATTTGGAAATTAATTTGAAACGGAGATTAAAAAAGTTTAGGGGGATATTTAAAGAGAAAGAATATGAATGGGTGGGATTATAAAGAGCTTGATAGTTTTGGGGGAATAAGTAGGGTTAGTGTATTTAGAGGGGGGAATATGCAGCCAACCCTATATTCTTTGTTAAACAGTATTAAGCGTTAAAAGTATTAGAGTTGTTTTCATATGATTGACGAATATAAGTTGTAAGTTGAACTGAAAGAATACTATAAAAACAACGTATAAACAGCTTAAATAAACTCTCAAATGAATGGCGACGGCGGTTCTCTAGAACACAATCTCCTTTGAGGTTTTGATCTACACTGGATTTGGTTGTTCCTCGACAACAGATCCTTCCGATCCTTTAGTCTCCTTGATTGGCACGACGTTTTTCTGGTTTTCATCACCTAGATCATCACGACGTGGTTCCTTGATCGTATGTCAGGATCACGTTGTGGCTGAATCATCACGACGGTTTTTCCTTGAGTGCTTCTGTTTGAATCGTCCTGTTCGCCGGTTTCTCAGATCACGGAGGTCATTCCAGGATTATTTGTTCGTTTTGTTTCATGATCTTCTGTTGGAAACAATAACTTGGGTGTTACTCCACGATAATTACTTTGGTTCTTTTGATACGATCTCACGTTCCGTCGAGGGTGAGTGTTTTGAGCAATTTCAGACATTTGTTTCTTTCATCGAAGCAACAGAAACGTTTGGATTGCTGTCCCACGATTTTGTGCGCCTCTGGTTTCTTTATACTCTGTTTTTTCCTTAGAAAAACAGAGTTGAACAGAGGGCTGTGTTTTGTGCTGCCTTGTATCCACGATGAGGAAGCATGGTGCTGGTGGTGGTAATTTGCCTGATACGAAGGGAAAGGGTTTACTGATTAACGACGAGGAGGAACCTTTTCGCTTAATCGATGAGGAGGACTCTACTGTGCTCAACGATTTCAAACTCTCACTTATTGGAAAAATTCTAAACCAGAGGAAGCAGAATGATGAACGCTTAATCAATTACATGCCAGGAAAGTGGGGTATGCAAGATCGGATTACGGCTAATGATTTGGGAAATGGGAAATTCCTTCTGAATTTTACTTCGGAGGAGGACATTAAGGAAGTACTGCGACAAGGCCCCTTTCATTTTAATTTCTGTATGTTCGTGCTGGTTAGGTGGGAGCCAATTGTTCACGATGATTATCCTTGGACAATACCGTTCTGGGTAACCATAACGGGGGTGCCTTTGCACTTGTGGACCATTACTAACCTCCGAGGAATTGGTAACTCATTGGGAGCTGTAGATACGTTGGAGCTTGAGGCAGGGAGGATGTTAATTGATATTGATACTCGTAAGCCCTTGAAGTTCACGAGGATGGCTACGAACTCAAATGGAGATGCTGTCACAATCAAGATTGAATATGATCTCCTCTTCAAACACTGCACTACATGTGGTTTTTTAACTCATGAGAAGGAACACTGTCCTTTAAAAACTATAAGCAGTACGGAGAGGCCAGATAGGACTGATCGTATGTTGGTTCCAAAAGAGAGCGGACATCATGGTGTTCCAAAAGGGTTTGATCTACGGGTTACCCTTAATGGTTCAGCTAACCCTGCGAAGCCTTTTACTAAGCGAGCTTTAGATATGAAGGCTCATAAATCTGAAGGCCCTATACGCCATCGCGTATCGGGTTACCAACGTGCATTGGATGAGCCTTATGATCGTAAGGAGGATGGTACAGGTGACCGGGTTCAATCTGATCATCAGAGACCTGAGAACCGGTATAATCAACACCATGATAGGGCGATGCGTCGAAGGTATGAAAATACTTATATTCATACACATGGACCATACGACCGGAAGAAAGACCAGCACTGGCGAGTGAAGTCAAACTCTTTGACTAGGCAGCAGGGAGTTAAACCGGGTAATCTTCGTGGTGGTGTGTCGCATGAGATCAAAGATTGTGATGCGAGGAAATATGGAAGAAATGACGAATATGACAGGAACAGGTCTGCGGGAAAATACCCTCGTGGAGAACAGTTGCCGGCAGAAAGTAGGAGTTCTCATTCATCCACCAATGAGTTTAGGCTTCATCCAGGTGCTCGGGATACGCAGACTACAACGCCGACTACAAGGATGGCTGGAAGTTCTAGCAAAATGGATGGTTTAGAAGTGGGTAACAGTCGACGTCACCATGGTTCTTATGACCGTGTGAACGTGCGCGCTGATGATGTTCTTAAAATGAATCCGGGGAGTCA
Organism: Eruca vesicaria subsp. sativa; assembly: GCA_932364175.1. Classification (NCBI taxonomy): domain Eukaryota; kingdom Viridiplantae; phylum Streptophyta; class Magnoliopsida; order Brassicales; family Brassicaceae; genus Eruca; species Eruca vesicaria. The sequence continues at coordinate 92,614 of CAKOAT010997224.1, forward strand.
AGGTGATCATTCTGATCACGCGCAGGAGTTTGATCCATCTGCAACAGTGGACGCGAGGAAGAAGCTTTATGGGGAGGCTGATATAACACCTAAGCCGTCTATGACCCCTGACATTACACAACGGCGGAAACTTGCAAGTAAGATTACTTCTCCGGAAATGAAAGTCAATGTTACACTTCGTGAGCGACGTGCGGTGCGTTCTTTGACGCCTCCCACACATGCTATTGAGATGGAGACTGATGATCCAGGTATAATTGGGGCTTTGACAGACATGGAATTCCCAGCCAACAAAGAAGTGGAAGGGTTGGGTGAGGATGATGATCTTTTTGATGAAGAGCTAATGGAGTTGGATGTACCCAAGGAAAGACATGTTCCGCGACACAGAGAGGCTGATAGGAATTCAAGAAGTGCAAAGGGGTCGAGAAGTGGGATTAGGAAAACTCCTAAGAAGAAAGATGTACTACGCAGGGGATCCCCTCGGTTGAGAGTCCTAAGCTCTACAGCCCAAAAACAGACTGGCGATAAAGGCAACACTCGGAGCTCCAGCCATAGAGCTCGAATGGATAGATCCAAGGTTCACAAAGAGGGTGGTTCGATGGGGTCCAAAAACCCATCCCACGTTCATCCATGAAGACACTCAGTTGGAACTGTCGAGGAATTGGGACTGACCTCACAGTTCGACGCCTTACGGAGATGTGTCAAAAGCATCGCCCAGGACTAGTGTTCCTTTCTGAAACTAAGAATAGGAGGCTGCTGTTGCAAGACATTCAGGCTGACTTAGGTTATGATCGTTTGTTTACCGTTGAGCCATCTGGGCTGAGCGGTGGTTTAGCTTTATTTTTTATGGATGATTTTCAAGTTAAGATTTTGTTTTCGAATAATAGAATGATTGAGATTGAGGCAGTCATTGATGGAATAAAAGTCTTTATGACGTTTGTTTATGGGGATCCTGTTATTGAACGGAGAGAACTAGTTTGGGAACATCTTACGCGTTTCTCAACAACAAGAGATGGACCCTGGTTCATGATTGGTGATTTTAATGAGATTACTTGTCATGAAGAGAAGGAAGGGGGTAGGCAACGAACAGATAGTTCGTTCTTGCCTTTCAAGCAGATGCTTAGTGATTGTGGCATGCTGGAGTTTCCTTTTTCAGGAAATATGCTATCATGGGTAGGAAGAAGAGCAGGACATACAACTGTTAAATATCGGCTTGATAGAGCTGTGGGGAATGAAAACTGGCATGAGAAATTTCCTCATTCTAAAGTTCAGTATCTAAGGCTGTGGGGTTCGGATCATCGTCCAACCCTGGCAGACATCTTTAAAAAAAAAGCCACGGAGATCGAAAAACTTTAAATTTGATAAACGTTGGCTTCAGAATGACGAACTCAGGCAGATTATACTTGAAGGATGGAAGTCACCAGACTTACCACCAGGGGCATCTATTATGGAGCACATTATAAGCTGCAGGCGGGCGTTATGTGATTGGAAAAGACAACATAATCTGAATTCAGAGAAAAGTGTAGAGGAGTTAAAGGAAAAAGTGGATCGGCTATCCTCCAATGATGATGCCACTACGGAGGAGATAGCGGAGGCTCTAAAAGAGTTGTCTGACGCTCTTAAGGCGGAGGAATTATTCTGGAAACAGAAGTGTAGGGTGTTCTGGTTACGGGAGGGAGATCGAAACTCAAAATTCTTTCATGCTCTAACGAAGCAGCGAAGAGCGAGGAACAGGATAACCCAACTTTTAGATGCAGAGGGGAACGTAGTGGAAGATGAGGAAGGTCTGGTAGCCATTGCTACCAGTTATTTTCGACAAATCTTTCAATCATCAAACCCTGAGGATATTGAGGACGCACTTTCAGAAGTAACCACTACAATTACACCAGCAGACAATGAGAGGCTCATAGCTCCAGTCACAGAGTGGGAGGTCAAATTAGCTTTGTTTGCTATGCATCCTGAGAAAGCTCCTGGTCCTGACGGAATGACTGCTTTGTTCTATCAAAATTTTTGGGATATTGTTAAGGATGATTTAACTCGTATGGTTAATGAATTCTTATTTCAAGGCACTATTCCGACAGGGCTCACTGACACTAATATATGCCTTATCCCAAAAGTGGACAAGTCAAATCAGATGAGTCAACTACGACCCATTAGTCTTTGTAACGTTTGTTACAAGATTATATCAAAGGTTTTATGCCAAAGGCTGAAAAAGGTTCTTCCCGATAGGATTTCTGAAACCCAGTCAGCCTTCGTTGCTGGAAGACAGATATCAGATAACATAATGATTGCCCAGGAATTATTTCACGCCTTAAGAACAAAACCAAGTGGGCGCAGTAAAATAATGGCTATCAAGACAGACATGAGTAAGGCATATGATCGTATGGAATGGTCTTTCATTGAAGCCACCATGAGGAAGATGGGCTTTTCTGAAGTCTGGATTACTTGGATTATGCGTTGCATAACGACAGTAAAGTATAAAGTACTCATGAATGGACAGCCACGAGGGAATATTGTCCCGGAGAGAGGTCTGCGTCAGGGGGATCCTTTGTCCCCTTTCATCTTAATTCTATGCACGGAAGCGCTCGTTAGCCTTCTTAATCACGCAGAGAATCAGGGAAAGATAACGGGGATGCGCATCACGCGTGCGTGTCCTTCGGTGTCCCACCTGCTATTTGCTGATGATAGCCTTTTCTTTTGTAAGGCGGAGCCCCGTGAATGTGAAGAAGTGATGAAAGTGGTTACAAAATATGGAAAGGCCTCGGGACAGTGCATCAATTTTGATAAGTCTTCTTTACTCTTTGGTAAGAGGATCGGTCATGAGGTAAGGCATGAGATCAAAGACACACTTGGGATACATAATGACACAGGGATGGGAACATACCTAGGGATTCCTGAGGATATCAGTGGCTCGAAATGTAAGTTGTTTGCTTTCTTAAAAGATAAACTCCGGAACAGAGTGAATGGATGGACGGGTAGATGGTTGTCCAGAGGTGGAAAAGAAGTTATGATCAAGTCAATCTTGTTGGCTCTTCCAACATATGTTATGTCTTGTTTCTTGCTCCCATTGGAGATATGTGACGCCTTGGCTAGTGCCATTGCACAGTTTTGGTGGAGCTCAAACCCACCAAAGAGAGGCCTACACTGGACAACATGGGACAAGTTGTGTAAGCCCAAGGAGGAAGGTGGAATTGGATTCAGGATGATACATGAGTTTAACCTGGCATTGCTAGGTAAGCAGCTATGGAGGCTGGCACAAAATCCGGATTCGCTGGTTGCTCGTGTTATGAGAGGGAGATATTATAGACAAAGTTCGCCTTTGCGAAAACACACTGTCAGTAGTCCTTCATATGTGTGGACAAGTATCTCGGCTGCACGGGAGCTATTGCTATTGGGGATTAGACACAAAATCCATTCAGGGTATGAAGTTAAGGTATGGGAGGATCCGTGGAGACCTGCGCATGCATCAGCTCCGGTGTTGCACCCAAATATGAGGGTAAGCGATTTAATCAATCAAGGAACAAAGTCCTGGGACCTAGATCGGCTAGCATTATATGTTGACACTGATGATAGACCTCTCATAAGGAGTATGGCAATCAGTTCAACCCATCGTAGAGATACATTCTGCTGGAGTTACACTAGGAGTGGGCAATACACAGTCAAGTCCGGCTATTGGGTAGCTCGTAATGTACTGATGAAGGAGGAGGTGAATTTCGTAGATGAACCTAGCTTTAAAAGGCTTCAAGCACAAGTTTGGAAAGTTAAGGCACCCCCGAAGATGTGCCATCTTATGTGGCAGATCATTTCGGGACAAGTGGCGGTTACGAGCGCTTTGAATCATAGACATATAAGATGCGATAACTTCTGCCCATGGTGCGGTGAACCGGATGAAACAATTGCACATGCAATTTTCCAATGCCCACCGGCTTTACAGGTATGGGCCTTATCATCTATACCCTCCAGCTCGGCATTGTTCCCCTTGGAAAGCACATATGCGAATATGGATTATCTATTCTGGCGGAAGAAAGCCATCTGTGGGCCAGATCTAGACAAGGATCCTTATCCTTGGCTGATATGGTACATTTGGAAGGCTCGGAATGACAAGTTGTTCAGAGGAATAGATAGAGACCCGTTGGAGTTGGCACGGTATGCTGAGAGCGAGTGTCTTGCCTGGTTCCAAGCCAATGAGCAGGGGGTTGAGGATACACAAGAGGATGGTAATACAGACCCGCAGGTCATAAGCCTAGGTGATATTTGCATGATAGATGGTTCTTGGACCTCTGTCGATCAATTTTCCGGCTGTGGTTGGGATTGGAAGGATAGCATGGGTGGAAGCCAGTTAATGGGGATGCGGAATGTGAGCAGATTGGAGTCGGTGTTGCATTCGGAGCTGGAAGCGCTGCGGTGGGCTATGGAGAACATACTTCAACATTCGCCATGTCAGAGCTTTGGGACGGATTGCAAGGAATTGTTAGCAATGCTAAAGGATCCCCAGGGATGGCCAAGCTTTTCAACGGAATTAGAGAGGATCTCGACGCTGAGGATTTGCTTCCCAGATTTTAAGATATCTTATGTACCTCGATCTTTAAATGTTGTGTCCGATCACCTAGCTAAGACTGCCCGATCCTTTTATCGGGAACTCATGTTTATTGGTTGTTCTATTTCGGTCTGGATTTCCAGACCACCTCAAGCTTGAGTAATAGATCAGCCGTTCGTTGTCAAAAAAAAAAAAAAAAAAAAAACTCTCAAAGATTGGTTACAATTATATACTATTACATTTACATAATTATAATTCATGTTATGTTATAAATAAGAAAACCTATTTTATTAAATTCAATATTGTATCATCAAGCTTATTTAGAAAATGCTCTTAGTCTTGAGAAAATGATCAGCATAGAAAACTATCTTAGTTCAAGACTGGTATTCAACAACCAATTTTAAAATATTAACGTAAATTTAAAACAATACTTTAAATATATTATTAGAGTATTTATTCTTCTCATGCAATTGTTTAGCATGAAATTATATGATCGTTTACAACTAAATAATACAAAATATACAGACAAATAATACTATAGGTCTACAAAACATTCAAGAAAGAATCCCAAGTACCTTATTCATTTTTTTGGTTTCATATTATAGAAATATATTTTACAATAACTTAAACTATGTGCTATAGCAAGTAAGAAAGTAAAAAACTAAAATTCTAAATAAACCGATAAGCAAAAATAGTAAAAATATTCAATTTAAACTGGTCAACTAAAATTGTATAAAATCAAAAAAATACAATATCGAATACCAAAATTTGCATACAAATAAAAATGATAAATTTAATAAATTTCAAATAGATAATATGAAAAGAACTGTAGGGTAGATGAAATAAAATGATGATATGATTTTTTTGTATTTTTACTTTTAACAAAATGCATAGTAAAAGAAACGTAAATATTCTTAACTACATCATAAGTATTTTCATATATTATATATACATCACAAATTACAAAATGTCAGTAAAACAAAAGTATAAAAAAAAAAGTTATTTACGCAATGCCACTTTGCCTTTGCCATTACTGAAAGTAGCAGATCCATAAACTCATATAAACATACTAAAATATGATAAAGAAAATTTTATTCAATGAGTATTTTTCACTCTTTATTTCGTTTATAAAATGAAACTAAGTAATTATTATCGAATTATCATGGATGTTTTGTTAAATTTATTGCATTATTTTTTAATTAAACCTCTTATATTGATTATGATGAAGGTCAATTATATAACTTTGGCAATTAGTCACCAAAAACAATTAAAAAGTTCAATTTTTTTAATAATTTATATAGATTATTTAGTCAAAGTAAAGAATATTTAATCAAATATACTCTATAATAAACTACACAAAATTAAAATATATGGGAAAAACCCGGGCGTAGCCCGGGTAAAGTCTCTAGTAACTATACTAGAACTTGACATGGTCGTCCGAACGGGTGTATTTTTATTAATTTATATTTTACTTATATATTATATAACATTACTATTTATATTTTACAATTTAAATGAATACAACTTCATATTTATATTTTGATATGTGTATGTTTTTACATTTGTAAGAACATAAAACTGTGAAAATTGTTATAGTTATTGTGATGTCGATTATGGAAAGTCTCGTTCACTAAGATTTACTTGTACTTCTTCTCCAAGCTAAACCCCATCTTGTATCCCTATATAAGAAGTTCATTATTCCTAGAATTATACACACCAATTCCTTTCTTCTCTTGTCTTCTCTTGTCTTCTCTTCTTTACTCAAAACATATTATGAGCTTGAAGCTTTAGCGATATTAAGCTAATACGTATATATTTTTATTTTTTTTTGTTTTCAAGTCTCTATGCAAATCTTCTTCGAATCATGTTTATTATCAATTCATGTTTTGTAAGAATGGATTTATGCACAATATGAATTTAGGAGCTTTAGTCGACAATACCAATTTAACCTTGTTTCAAGGAAAGAAAATCATTTTCAATAATGATCTTGTCGATTTTTATAAGCTGATGTTCAGTATATTATATATGATACTTGCTTGATTTTATATCATTTTTTGTCTCACATGTCATCTCCTTAAAGCTGCAAAATACTTTTCATTATAGTTATAATCACTCCTTGTTTTAATCATTTTTCATTGAATACAACTGTATATTCATGGTTTATTATTAAACATATGAACTATCAATACCAATAAATCATATTAGCTAGCCACATCGAAATACACATTGTTTTTATTGATTATACATGCTATCTTCTTTTCTCACATGTTTTATTAAATAGTCAACATGTGCGCCTAAACTGAATATTTCATTATTTGTTTATAGCAAGTAAATTTATGTTGCTTAGCATCTTTAAATACGTTTAAATTGTAGCTCTATTTAACATATTGCTTACAAGGACGGCCCTGGGCTAAAACCCATAAATCTAGGGATTTAGGCGCCATAGAGAGTAAGTATTTTAAGGGCACCAAATATGACAAAAGTGAGTTTAGTCTTGTGGTTGGTTACAACCTTCTCTATCATTATGTCCCCTTTTAGCTCACGAGTTCGAGGCGCCAATAACACATTTTTTTCTCTGAAATTAATAACTTTTAGTTATTCATTATGGAAGAATCGGATTACATGTTCCAACTTTTCTAATTTTTTTTATTTATGTGTATTATATTAAATGACTAGTGGTATTCCGGTGCTACGCGCCGGGATCATATGTTTTATTCTTTCATGAATTCAAAACTTTTTGTAACCATGGAATTATCAATATTTATGGAAACTCTTATACCGTGTGTATGTTTTTTTAGTTGATTCGTATGATGTTGTTGGAAAATGTTACATTTTGATGGTCAATATGGGTTTCTAGCAAATATAGATGAAGTTATTGTGTTTTGTAGTTCTTGGAGATTCTTTCTTTTCTTTGTTCATTAAGATATATAGTTGTTTCTACTAAATAGTAAATTAGTAATTTGCTATAGGGGAGGTTGTATTATGCATTAATGTACTATATCTCAAAAGTATCTTAATAGAAATGTGAGGTTTATGTTTCTAAATTTCCAAATATATGTAATTGGCTAATTGTAGGTTTATTAGGTCAATAAATGTGTATTTATATAGTTTTACAAATGTATTGCTTTTGTGGTTGGATATGCCGAGGAGAAAATGATAGATTCTCGTGATATTTGAGTGTTTAGTGAAGAAGACTAATAGCATGTGGCGAAAAAGGATAAACATTTATATCATTTACATTTTCTTTTGTTTGCTCCAGTTATGGTTGTTCTATTAGTGGTTAGTGGTAACTGTTGTAATTTTCTTTAATGTAGGAATACATTGCATATGAATTTTGAAACTTAAACTGTACACAAGTTTGGATGACTGATGACAGGGGACACGAAAACAACTTTATTTATTTACGCTAAATTTGGTTTATTGTCTATTTGAAGTTGAATGTTATATTTCATGTGAATGTATTTGACGACATAGTTATATTGTTGGTTTACTATTTATGTTTCCAGACTTCTATATTGTTGGTTTGCTATATATATTCTCATACCTTGATTTCTATGTAACTATTTTTTCGTTGAGAATCATTTTTTTGTCTAATAGCGTGTTTTTTGTCACATATATTGCTGTATTTAGTAATTTGGTGTAATGTTATAGGAAATATGTTTAAGATGAAACGGTTTTATGTGGAAGTTATTCATTTATCTTATTAAAGAGAAGTACAAATGAAAATACCCCTAAAATTTACAACTTATTTACAAATCAATGTCACTGAAATATTAAAGAACCCTAACTCTAAATAATTTGTCTTTTCTAATTATTACATCATTTCTTAAAATAATTATAACTAACAAAGAGTTAGGAAACAATAAAATAAAATTCCCACTATATTTATTTCGTAGGTTTCAACATAATCAAAATAAACAAAGTATTCTAAAATTAAAATCAAAAATATTGTGGCTAAAACATGCCTTTTGTGTATTTTCCTATAAATAATTTTAATGTAAATTCAAAATTATAAATGTGGAATAGCACAAAATACATAGAAATATATTTTAAGTAGTATATAAATAATTTTATTATACATTACTATATAATTCTGATCCATTAAAAAAACATAATTTTTCTGTTTACACAGATCATATTCTAAAAATGTAAGTGATACAATTAACAAATTACAAGATAAGGTATAATACTTAATATAAATTATAAAAAAATTGTGTTTAAAATTTTCATATTAAATTATTATTTTAAAATTATCTTACACAAAATGAATATTTATTTATAATTTTTTTTTTAAAAAAAATTAAAATATAGATTATCACTTACACAAAATAAAGTATTTATTAAAAACGTAAAAAAAAACTTGTGCACCATTAAATTTTAAAGTATAGATTATCATTTATACAAAATATATATTAATTTATAATAAAAAAAATCCACACACATGCCCAGATCAGACTGTAGTTTCAATTAACCATTGATGTATAATTTCTTAACAAATTTATTAATTAGGTTTTATTATTAACTATGTGTTGTATTTTATAGTTTATGATGTAACTTTGTGTACAGTATCTTCACATACGTAAATCTTAAAAGAGTATTAATAACATTTTATAGTTATTTATAAGAAAATATATGTATACCAATATATTAACATAATCAAATTTATTAATTATGTTTTATTATTAAAAATATGATGTATTTTTTAATTTATGATGTAACTCTGTGTACTTTTCAAATTTTCACATATGTAAATCTTAAAAGATTATTAATAACATTTTATAAGTATTTAAAGTCCATATATAAATAAATATATATATATATATATATATATATATATATATATATATATATATAAATACCAACATTATTACATCTAGATATTTAAATGAGGTTATATATGTGAAATAAATAATTTTTATAATTGGACCTAATGTCAAAAACAATTAAAATCCAGATAAAATAAAAGATTTTTATAATTAAGTCTAAAATTAAATTATAGTTAAGGGGCAACATATTTTTAGTCCGCTTGGGCGACTGGAAGATCCGGACCGGAACTGATTGCTTAGACTTGTAAAATAACACACACATAATATTTTGATCACGTCTGCATTCGTTTTTAACATGTATAGGGTATTCTGTTAAGGATAACTATTTATGTATCTGAGTAGATGCCTAAATTAATGTAGTATTGTAGTAATGTTAATATTATGTCGATTGAGTGCATGAAATATTCTTACCTGTGAATGCATACTTGTTGAAATATATGTTTATATTAAAATAATAAGTTAAGAATTCCTTATGTGTTTATGGCTGTAACCTATCGATTTATAGTTGTTAAACTTTAGGCAAATATATTATTTCCAAAAGTCCATTGTTAATGATTTTGCATTTTTCGTTATTTCACTTATAGAAAATTTGATTATTGTTATAGTGAGTTATGTAAAATTTTAGTAGTCTTGAATCTGAAGTTTTTGGTATCACTGGAGATAACTATTTGGCTTAGGCATAAGATGTCAAGTTTTTCCTAAGTGCACAAGGACTTGAAGCCACAATCCTAGAAAGAAATGAAGCTCAAAGCCAAAATAAAGCTAAGGCTATGATACTCCTTTATTATCACCTCTATGGAGATCTCAAGAATGAGTATTTGAAGGTGAAAGATTCACATATTCTGTTGAATAACTTGAAGGAAAGGTACGACCATCAAAAACTGTAATTTTACCTAAAGCTCGTTATGAGTGGACATATCTGAGATTACAAGACTTCAAATCTGTAAGTGATTACAACTAAGCCTTGTTCAAAATTACCTCCAAAACAATGAGCTTTTGATGAAAAGTCATGGACTACGTCCAACTGGTTCTGCTCCATTCCTTGAAATGAATGTGACAGAACAGAACAACACTAGCCGCAGAAATGGTTACCCTCGTGGTCGCGGTCATGCTCGTGGATATACATGTCGTGGATATGGTCAAATTCAAGGCCGAGGAGTTTTTTTCAAAAACTCTAACTCTCACCAGAAGTGGAAAAAAAGATGGTAACAAACAAACAAATTAATGACCACTGGCCTCGTACGTGCTGTACACCAAAGCATCTTGTTGAACTGTCTCAACAATCAGTGAAACAAAAGGGAAAGAATGTGGAAACAAATATGGTGATGAAGGTGGAGAAGGTGACTCTGATATTGGTGATGCCACTCACCTTGACCTTTCCGATTTTTTGATTGACGAAGAGAAAAACTGATTAAGCAATAATAATTAAGAGATGTTTTATTTTTATTCATTTATTGGCTTTTAGTTATTGGCTTTTGGTTTTTATTTATTATGGTGTTGTTTCTTTTGCAGGAATGGATTTAATCTATTTATTATTTTTATGATATTATACTTTATTCTATTTATTTATTTGAATGAAATTTATGGTGGAGATTTATGCTTAGCAGACAGTGCAACTAGTCACACAATTCTGAAAAATAAGAAATATTTCTCTCATTTGATAAATAGAGAAGCAAGTGTGAGCACTATAACATGAAGTGCAAAGATAATTAAAGGCTCTCGAAGAGCAAGTGTAATACTGCCTATGAGAGCACAACTCAAAATTGTTGATGCATTATATTCCCCTAAAGTCTCAAAGAAACTTATTGAGTTTTAAAGATATTTGCATAAATAGATATCATATTGAGACCATGAATGAAGGAAATATTGAATTTCTTCATATCAAAAGTATTTTTCATGGCTCTAAAAAATTAGTAGAAATACTACTAGCATTCTCCACTGAATAGTATTACACTAAGATTAATGCAATTGGCAACTACCCTAGTAAACTAGAAGTTTACTGTTTGGCATGATCGGTTAGGACATGCTTGTTTAACAATGATGCGGAAGATAATCAAAAATTAATATGAGCACCCACTGAAGGACCATAAGATGTTTCCTAATTATTATTCATGTGTTGCTTGTTCACAAGAAAAACTTATCATAAGGCCTTCACCAGCCAATATAATTCATGAATCAATCAGTTTTCTGGAACGTAGTCAAGGAGATATTTTTAGGCCGATTCATCCACCATATGGAACCGTTTGATATTTTTTGGTCCTTATTGACGCATCAACAAGATGGTCACATATTTCCTTGCTATCAACTCGAAATCTAGAGTTTGCGAGACTACTTTCTCAATTGATCAAATTACGAGCACATTTTTCAGACTTTCAGCTAAAATCTATTCGCCTAGACAATGCTAGTGAATTTATGTCTCAGGCTTTTAATGATTACTCCATGTATATTGGAATAAGTGTTGAACATCCTATAGTACATGTTCACACACAAAATGGTTTAGCTTAATCATTAATTAAACGTCTTCAGTTGATTGCTAGACCATTTCTTATGAAATCAAAACTCTCAGTCTCTGCATCGTTGCATGCTATATTACATGCAGCAGCATTGATCCACATAAGGCTAACGAGTAATCATCAATTCTCCAATCACAATTGATTATGGGCTCAGAGCCAAATATTTCCCATCTTAAGGTATTTGGATGTGCCGTATATGTTTCTATTGCTCCACCATATCGATCTAAAATAAGACCTCAAAGGAGGCTAGGTATATATGTTGGATATGATTCTCCATCAATTATCAAGTATTTAGATCCATCCACAGGGGATTTATTTTAACGCCTAGTTTGCAGATTGTCATTTTAATGAGTCTATTTTTCCACCATTAGGGAATGAGAATAAATAGTTGGGAAAAGATATTAACTGGAATGAATTATCATTAACTTATCTTGATCCTGTAACTAAAGAATGTGACTTGAAGTTCAAAAGATAGTTCATTTACAGAACTTAGCAAAGCAGTTGCCAGACGCATTTACTGATTCAAAAATAGTGACCAAGTAACATATCCCAGCTGTAAATGCTCCAGTTATAAAGAATTTCCAAGAAGGACAGAATCAACCTGCTAATGAGTCTAAAACACGTCAGAAGCGTGGTAGACATGTCGGTTCCTATGACAAAAATCCTCGGAAAAAAGGAGCAGAAATTGGCAATAACGAAACCAAGGTAATAGCTACAAATGAAAAATCTTCAGAAGAGAACATGACACAAGAAGAAATTCAGGTACCTGATAATGAAAAGATCTCAACTAAATATGTCATGTCTGGGATAAAATGGAACCGAAAGAAACTCGACGTCGATGATATATTTGCATAAAATGTAGCAGTTGATCTTATGGATGAGGATCATGAAGCAAAATTTATTGAAGAGTGTACACAAAGAAGTGACTGGCCAAAATGGAAAGAAGCAATAGATGCTGAATTAGAATCTCTTGCGAAGTGAGCAGTATTTGGACATGTAGTTCGTACACCTAGAGTTGTAAAACTAGTGGGATATAAATGGGGTTTTGTGCGAAAAAGGAATGAAAATGGTGAGATTGTGAGATACAGAGCACGTTTAGTTGCACAAGGATTTTCATAAATACCCGAAATGGATTAGGAAAAGACATACTCTCCTGTGGTGGATGCTACTAGAAACAGGTTCCTTATCAGTCTGGCAATAAAGGAAGGACTTGATTTACGCTTAATGGATGTAGCCACAGCTTACTTATATGGCCCACTGGATACTGATATTTACATGCAAGTCCCCTATGGATTTAAACTGCCAGAAGCAGCAAATCTTGTCCTTGATAAAGTTATAGCATAAAGTTAAATCCATCTCTTTATGGACTGAAACAATCATGACGTATGTGGTATAATCGCCTAAGTGAGTACTTGTTGAAAGAAGGCTATAAAAACGATCCAATCAGTCCATGCATCTTTATAAAGAGATTTAAGAAATGATATGTTAAAATTGCAGTGTATGTTGATGATTTAAACATCATTAGAACTCCTGAATATATTTCACTTACAATGGAATACTTGAAGAAATAATTTGAGATGAAAGATCTTGGAAAACAAAGTTTTGTTTGAAACTACAAATTGAGCACCTCAAAAATGGAATCTTAGTGCATCAAGAAACTTACACTAAAAAAAGTGGCTAAACTTTTTTCTATGGATCAAGCACATCCTTTGAGTAGTCCTATGGTTGTGAAATCACTCGATGTGAATAAAGATCCCTTCTATCCTAAAGAGAAGAATGAAGAAGTTCTTAGTCCTGAAGTACCATACTAAAGTGCAATAGGAGCATTAATGTACCTTGCCAGTAATACAAGACCTGATATATCATTTGCAGTGAATCTATTGGAAAGGTTTAGTTCATGTCCAAATCGTAGGCACTGTAATGAGATAAAATTTATACTTCGTTACCTCCAAGGTACGAAAGACATAGGTATATTCCTTCCTAACCCATTCACAAAAAAAAAATTTGGTTATGCAGATGATGGGAACATGTATGATCCCCAGAATGGTAGATCACAAACATGATATGTGTTTACTTGTGGTGGAACTGCCATCTCTTGGCGTTCGATGAAGCAAATCATTGCAGCTACTTCTTCTAATCACACAGAGCTTTTAGCCATTAATGAAGCTAGCCGTGAGTGTGTATAGTTAAGATTTGCCATTCAACATATACGAGAAGATTGTGGTCTATCTACATAGTTATTGTGATGTCGATTATGGAAAGTCTTGTTCACCAAAGTTTACTTGTATGTCTTCTTCAAGCTAAACACTCATCTTGTATCCCTATATAAGAAGTTCATTATTCATGGAATAAGGCACTCTAATTCCTTTATTCTCTTGTCTTCTCTTCTTTACTCAAAACAAAAAATAAAATTCTATCATGATTTTGACCCATATAATTTTATCATGCATCTTTTTGATCGGAATAGTGTATTTATGGTGAAGTAGAACATAAAAAGCTAAGATTATAAATACATACATTGTATATGCTAAATCCAAGATACATTAAATCATTTTTTACAAAAAAAAAGATACATTAAATCAGTTATTGAATAGATAAGCTAAATAAAAGAAAATATTTTTTCCCTCTATGAAGAGGAATGAGCTTGATTTTTTAAAAAATGATTCTGTTTTTAATTGTAAAAAATATTCTTACAGATTGTGTGTGTCAGAAAATAATAGTTTGTTAAGAACAAAAAATAGTGTTTATCAAAAATATACAAACGTTTAACAATACTCCTAAAAACACAAATAAAACACATAAATGACATTTTACACTAAATTTGATAAACAATTATAGCAGTGTGTGTAATATTTTTATATTGATGAGAATAAAATAATGTTCAGAAAAAAAACGTTTGAGGGTGGGGGGGGGGGGATGAGCATAATAATTTATATTGTTGGATAAATAGTTCTTGTATATTGTTGATGTAAATTAATGTTAATTTTATTGATATGATGTCGTTCAAAAAAATATAGATACACAATATTTAAATTTAATTTAGGAAATATTTTACTAATATTAAAAAGATATAGAAAGCATAAAGTTAGAAGTAACTATTAATCCATTAATTTATAAAAAAAAAAAGACAGAGAAAACCTAAATATATGTTTAGTTAATATTACAGTGGCATGAGCTTACATAATTAAGGAATAATTTAATTTCTTATTCCTCTTTTAATAGATTATGCGTGATTTTATCACATATTCTTTAGTTTAATACTAACTACATTTCCATACACACCAATATGTGATTAATTCTTTATCCCCTATATATTAATTGAGAAACATTTGAAAAATTGTAACCTCAATTTTGTAATAATTAAAAAAGAGTTCATGTTTACGTGTCACTCAATTAGGTAGTCAATTATATTCAATTGAAAAATAAGTAAGTCCACATTCGATTTTTATATGTCGCTAGAATATTTGTTGGTCAGACTATATGATATGATATTTATGATAGAAGCATTTATGATTGTCCTGCTAGATATAATTACTATTTGTTGCTAGATATATTTGTTGGTCAGACTATATGATATGATATTTATTTTCTTTCCTTAAATAAAAGCTACGGAATTACCATAAATGACAAATATATATATATGACAATTAATGTTTCTAATAATAAATATTTGATAACAATTTGTATCTCCTCCATCATTTTTCTTTAACTTTATATTATTAAAATAAATCAAACAATCAAATTAGCTATAAAATTAAACTTCAGATACCCTTTTTTTTTCGTATATGTTATATTTTGAATTTAAAAAAACCAAGAATAAATGACTAAAACTATTAAAATTATTATGTTAAAATTAATGATCAATAGTTTAACATTTTTATTATAAAAAGATACACATGATTTTAAAACCATAGAGTAAAAAGTATCATTCAATATATAGATTAAACTATATACCATATAAGATTACATACTTATTTTAATTTCAAAAATTTCAATGAATTTTCAAGAACATTTATAAATTATAAACGTATTAAATTTTTCACATTGAATTTTTTTTGTTATCAATGATTTAAATATATTAGTTCTTTTTTTTTATAATTTTCTATTTTTAAAGATATTAACACAATCGATAATATGTTTATTTTTGGTATATACCATACAAACCGAATGTATGTGATTTTATAAAAACCATAAGATTTGGATATGGTTTGATTTATAATCGATTAAACTGAAACATGTAAATATGTATATCTATTTGTTACATGAGTTGAACTATAATTATGATTTGTAAATCACTTGAATCACTTGAAATATAATTAACTAACAATTTAATGCAACTGAGGCTTCTTATTTTTTCGTCTTTTTTTTATCTTTATTTCTTTTTTTACAAAAAAAACTAAATTGAAGTAAAAGTTATAAATTTTATGGACAACAAATCAACAATTAGTTGAAATTCTTTACAATCTTTTTTAATCTTTAAACAAACAGAGTTGTGTTCAATCGAAGACATATTAGTTTGATGAACACTAAATATGGAAGAATATAAAAACTTTTCTTTCATGCTTCTGTTTTGTTTTTATTTTTATTTTCAAAATTTAGAGATTTGATATTAATTCTAGATTTGATCATTTTATTAGATCATAGAAGCCTTTTTTGTTTTTTATTCTTTTAGTTAAATATATAATATTTTTAAGACTCTAAATATGATCATATTATTTATTTTTATAATATATAATATGATTTCAAACTAAATAATGATCTATTTTGGTATAAATTTAATAAACTGAAAACCAATATATAAACCAAATTAAATTGAAGTAAATATGGATTTAGAATAGTGGTTATATTTTAATAACCAAAATACTGAAACCCGATATCCAGATTGAACATCCTTAATCTAGATGAAACCGAACTTTTGTTTCATTTTCCAAAACATAATAAAAATAATAACTTCATCCCGCGCAAGGCGCAGGTCTTATCCTAGTTATCTTACTATAATTTGTTCACAAATGTTCATGACATAATAAACTACATTTCCATACATATGAAATACATGATTACTACTTTATTATCTTGCCGGAAATTTGTTTTTAAAACAATATATGGGCATGCGTTGGTGTTTTATGTATTTGTCAATTTAGATCATAAATGGCCCAATTTAATAACTTCAATTATTAGCTAATAAAAAATTGAAAATAATCTGTACGTATTTTTGAAATGTTTATCTCTAAACATGTATTTGTTTTAACAAAACGCAATATCATATCTGAAATTTATATACAATCTTAAATCAAAATATTTATAAGTTAATTAACTAAAACATAAAACTATAGGGGTGGGTATACCTATAATATTTTACAGTCTACTGTTTATTTTATCAAAATAAAATGAATAAAATTCCGCAAACACACAATATTAAAACAATACCATAAATTATAAAGTTCATAATCTAAACACATTGAACAACACACCAATATATCAAAATTAAATAATGATGTATCTAAAAAAACATAAACAGTTAAGTTAACAGCATTTACGATGGTTAGATGCATATCATAATGAAAAAAAAACTCTCGTGTGTGCGCGGGTGAAGCTCTAGTTTTCTTTATATAGTAAGACAAAAAAAATCAATTAGGTTAAATATTTTTTATTCAGAAGATTTTCAGTGAAGTTTTCTAAATCCTAAATTTAATATCCCCGAGAAAACTTTCCCAGATGTCTCTAGTGCATTATTTGAGTTCCTCATATCAGATTTCAGATAAAAATTTGGATCTTTTGAGTATTTAAATATTTTTGGGTATTTTTAGATTTTCGAGTGTTTGTTCGTGTTTTGGGTATTTTTGGGTTTTCAGATACTTCAAGTGTTTTTGGATTCTAGATTTCAAAACCGATCTAGACCTGTTACGCACCTAAAAATGATAGATATTTTACAGACATTTGAATTATGGATTCAAACTCACCTAGACCAAAAATAAACCGATCTGAATCCAAACCAAAACAAATTTCTAGAATCCGAAAGGAACCAATCCGTACCCAACTCAAAGAACTGAATGCCATGCTTACTCTTCCTCATTATATTTTGGTTGCATTCTATAAGAGTTTATTTGTTGAGTTGGTGAGACTTTAAGATTTATTTGACAAATTATTAGTTAATTTCATAATATAGATTTATAGGGTTTTTAATAGTTTTTAAACTTACACTAAATAACAAATTTGTATTATAAACATTTTTTATTAAAATTAATGTAATGTAATGCATATAATTTGACTTTAACAGATGGTGTGCTAAAGTGTTTCTATGATTTGTATATATTTGGAACTATATAATATAAAGATGACATAGTATAATATGTTGTATGATATATGCTAATTCATATTTCTAGTTGATCGCCAAATATTGTAGGTCCATTATTGAATAGAAGATATGTTTATAACATTATTGCATAACAACCATAATATTAGGTAATAAAATATTTATAGAGAAAAGGTGTATCACATAAAATGAAGACTAATAATAGCATCTAATAAAATATTTATAATATTATATGGTTAGAATAATTAATGGTTGGATCAAATAAATAATAAAAATTTATACATAGGTCAAACAACTTTTTTATAGTAGATTTTTCAAATGATTTTCTTTCAATATTATAGATGTTCTGCAATAATGAATAGGATCCCTAATAGGCTAATACATATACAATGATGTTAATTTGTATGCACAAGAAGGCATCTAGAAACTTGAGAGTGAGAAGGTAAAATAATGTTGCAAGATTCTTGATACGATCTAAACTTTTCCCCATCTAAGTTTCATTGATAAATTTAGTATCTCGCAGAGGTTTGGTTAGTTGAATTCAAGCTAACGAGAGATGATTATGATTTGAGTATCCAAATGTTACACTTACTAAGTCAGTCCTCATGGACTTCCACACTTTTTGGACTCGAAAAGCACAAAAGAAAGGAGATTACATAACAAGTTTTGAGATTATTTCAATGGCCAGTTAAACCATATATGCACAAGGGATAAGGATCGGAATCGGAATGACATGAAGTGACTTAAATACCCTTTGAACCGGGGACATCAATCCACTCGAGCTGTAGCTCAACCTCTCCGGACTCTACGTTACGGAGCCTAATGAACATATTCTGAACAAGCTTGCCCTGGTTCCACACAATGTGGCTCTCTTCAGACAGACAGTTTTGTCTGTTCGGCTGTATCTTCATTATTATGGTTCCATTGGGAAGCCCTCCTTGGATCTTTTGGCGAAACTTAATGGCTTCAAGATATGGAGCAATGCTAAACTCTGCTTCTCCCATCTTATCATCCGCAGAGAGTATGTCCTTGTCGTAAACAGTCTGCGTCATAAACAAGAATGTTTCATTTCTCTACTGAAACTAGCTTTACCCCATTTTAACGGTCAATCGAAAAGAAGATTAAGGATCACTTACAAGTTTAACAGGGAGATTTGGATCAGTCACAGAAAGAGTCAAATCATCGTTCCACTCTGGATTTAAACTTTGTTTGACTACATGAGTTTTCAGCTTCTGTATCAAATAAAAGATTTGGGATTAACTCATTAAGTAAAAGAATAAGAACTATCAAAAGGCTTATCAGGAAAATATCATGTCTGAAACAATACATATCACACACACATCATCATTCAATTATTTCGTAATGGATACAGAGCATTGATGTTGACAGAAAGAAGAGAAATTGATGGAGACAAGGACCACAAATATGAACACAATCTTAAGTTTTCCTTTTCGCACTGGAAAACAAAATCACATGCCTTCTTCTCCATTTAAATCATCAATTTTATAATCAACACTAGCAAGGAAGAAAGTGATAGAATATGTTCCGAATCTTCATTCCATATTCTATCAAAAAGATATCCAAATGTTTAACCGCTAATTTAGATTAGGTAAAGACATCATCAGACACCATTGATTCACAACTCTTCAAACATATACTTCAAAAGGTAAAAATCAAGAATCAAAAAGACTTCTCATCCGACCTAAAACAAGCTCAGTTTATCTCATCAGTTTTCACGTTTATTCTAAACAGTTGTCAGTTGTTATTCTATAATTCGTTTGAGCTAGGGATGTTAATGGTGATAACTCAAAAGGATTGACTCTCAAAAAAACACTCGCAGTGGCTGACTAAGAGATTTCGCCAGGCTTGAGAGTTAATGCTCCTTCTATCCTTCCTTGGATGTCTGAAACTTAAACTATTAGCTTTCAGTCCTGTTCTTGGTGAGGTTATGTTCGTCATATATAACATCAAGAAAAAGTGATCCACTGTCAAATATCGTAAGACCCAGTTGAGTTTTCACTACTCAGATTTTTTAGTAACAAACACTTCTGATTCGAACAGATTCAGACAAAGATACTAATAAGAAAACAAAGAGGCCAAAAATAGATTATTTTGACCTTGTTTCCGAAGTGAAAGACAATGTAAGGATCGCTGCTTGAGATATCTCTAATGGCAAGATCCACACCTCTCTTCACATGAATTCTGAGAAGACCCAATAGATTCTCCATTGATTTTTCTTTCTTCTATCTTATTTCTTAGACTTTCCAATGAGTACGAAACTGTAAAAAGGTTTTTGTATATAAAGGCCGAGAGAGTCTCATTTGGTATGCGAATCAATAAGGTTATTATATAATTTATTATTGACGTAAACAAAAGACTAAATTAGCTAAATACTATAGAGGAGAGATACCACTAACATTGGGAGGAAAAAAATGGTAAGTAAGAAGGAAAGAGACAGAGGGAAATAGATTATATCCCTAATTTTGGGGTTTTGTGGGTATAGAAGGTATAAATTCTCTAAACAAAAGTAACAAGAAATTGACGGTAATTTTTTTTTTTTTTTGCTAAGAGCATCTCCGACCACATTTTTTTAGGGCTTGACTGGT
This sequence comes from Eruca vesicaria subsp. sativa, assembly GCA_932364175.1. NCBI lineage: Eukaryota > Viridiplantae > Streptophyta > Magnoliopsida > Brassicales > Brassicaceae > Eruca > Eruca vesicaria. The sequence goes on from CAKOAT010997224.1 coordinate 113,406, forward strand.
TCTCCCGCCAACACCTACAAACGCAGTTTTTTTGCGGTTGATAGCGGCTGTTGGCGTTTTGTAATATTCACAGAAAATGCTATAACACACTTCAAATTGCTCTGAATCTCTAAAATTCAAAAATCTGGTTCCAGTTAGCGTTTGCGGTTGCGTGAGGATAAAAAAAAATTTTTCTAGATAACGATATAAATATAAAATAAAAATAAATTGTTCAATTAAAATAATTGAAATACCAAAATATTTATATTATAAATTTTCCAAAAAAATATTTCCTTTAATTTTTTTTTAAAATTTAATAGTACAGTTTTATCAATAATTTTTTTATACTTATTATGAAAATATGATTTTAATATTTTTTATAATTATATAAAATATAAATATTGTTAAACTTAACCGCTGTTGTATTTGATAACAAACCCGTCATAAGTATTCCGCAAACGCAACAATTTTTAACCGTTAAGACAGTCGTCTAAATCTCTTACTAACGCTTAAAACCGCAATCTCCCGCATCCGCACACGTCCGCAACCACAACCGCAATCGCTACGTTGTTACCAGTCAGGTCCTTATTTTAAACGAGGAACCCACTAAAAATAAAAGGATAGGTTTTCAACTATGGCATTTAAATGTTTTCTCTCAAAAAATTTTATATTACACTTTGGTCTTCAATATTATTAATAATAAACTATAATCACTAAAATTTTACAAAGAAGCGATAAATATACATTTTCAACAATATTTATATAAAATAAAAGACATCTCTAATAATAATATATAAGTGTTGTTCGTTTGGTTACCGCAGCGTCTCCGGCTGCGGCAAAGAATTGTGACCGTTTGATTGACGCAGTATTTGCGTCTAGACACTGCGGCTAAACACTGCATCTTGCGGCAAAAAAATTTAGACGCCAGTCTTATTAGCGTTTGACGCAGAAAACCATGTTCAGAGTTTTAATTTACATATTTGCCCTTACAGTATTTCATAATTTACTAAAAATACTAACCTAATCTCAATTGACGCAGCTTCAGCTTTGATTGCAGGTTCTTGCTGATGGAGATCCTAGATTGGTTGGGATTCTCCTTGTTGAGAGTCTCGTAGGAGCTAACGTTCATCTCATCTCCAAGGTACAGTCATCTCTCTTCAGTTTTTAGGTGCATCTCTTACATGGTGGCTCAGTTATATTTCATTTTCACTGTACAGGTTCATGCTTTCTCGGTATGTGATGATCCTGATTACTTCTATGACTTTTTCCAAGGCCTTCTGGATGGACATAGCAAATGCAACAAGAGTTATTCTTGATCCTGTCTACAGGTATTTTTGATCAAATTGCTTCTTTGATGAGTAACTGGAGCCGTATGGATGTTTAAGAATCCGTGCCAAGAAAAGATGGTGTTGGGAAAATTTTGTAGCAGAATAAAATTATGTAATAATCATGTGAAGATGAGACAGGTTGAACAATCGTTTGTGCATTTGGTCTGATAAAACGCATCCATTCATGCGATTTCTACTCTGTGTATCATACACTATTAAAGGGTCTAAATGAAGCCTTCTACCATTGTCCACATGTGCAATTATATTTATCTAATAATAATGCTCTAATCTGCCACATTGGAAACCAGATTTGGCTTTTGGTCTGAAATTGGTATTTGGTTTGGTCTGTATTTTTGGTTATTTCTTTTTTTTTTTTGATCAAACTATGATTCATTGCTTAGAATAAAAAGGTTTATCCCCCACTAGGAGGGGAAGAGTTAACAGACATGAGTTCTGACTTTGCCACTAAGTCAACCTCTACATTACTTAAACGAGGAATGTGAAAAAACGAGCAAACCCTTAGACGGTTGCTAAAATAGTAGATATCGACCAAAGTGTTGTTGAGGTCAGATCTTGAACTCCTGTTCTTGATGAGCTTCACCAGCGTCAGTGAATCAGAGAATACCAGCAAGGAGGTAGCATTTGAGACGAACGCTTGCAACACCGCTTCCCGTACCGCTAGAGCCTCAGTTACCAGTGCCGATTCGACACACCTTCTGGAGTCCTTGAATCCTTGGAGCTTCTTCTGATTCTTTCCTTTAAAGATTCCTGCAATCCCGCAATTTTTAGTACTAGCATCCCACGCAGCATCCACAAAACAAGCGAGACTCTCATTCTCTACGTTTGGTAGAGCTGTGGGTTCCTTAGGTGTATTGCGTGATGAAGGGGTAACTATTGTTTGAGCCGCTTGCCATTCCTTTCCATCTTGAATCGCTAATGTGATGACCTCCTGAGGTGACAGATCCCTGTTTTCAAACACAAGCAAATTTCTAGATTTCCAAATTCGCCACAGAATCCAAGGCCAGAGTGGAGTTGTGATCCCAAGCGGAGGTAGAGCTGTAAACTGTGATCTTGTTTTCAGAATGTGACATACTGTAAGTATTAGCACCTGAGGTTTTGGAGTGATTGGAGCCAACATCCACACCTCCTGAGCGTAAGGGCATAGGAGGAAGGTGTGGAGGTCATCTTCAATGCCACCACAACGTTTACAAGGGAATTCTGGGAGACCTCGTGTCTCTAGATTGGCACTGACCGGGATTGCTTTCTTAGCCAAACGCCACAGAAAATCTTTAATCTTGGGGGAGGTTTTAATAGACCATATGCATTTATACCAGTCTAACGGTTGATCCCTCGACTCAATCATTGAGGCGCTTGCGAGGTTATATCCCGTCTTAGTTGTATATTCCCCTGAGATATCATGAAGCCATATTCTCCTATCTTGGTGAGAAACAGAGCTGGTGACCAAGCTGAGAATTCGGGACTCATACTGAGGGAGATGGAGGTGAATCAATTCCTTATCCCATGAGTTGGTGAGAGGACATAGCAGTTCACTGACTTTCCTGTTCGCAGAGATTACAGTTGGAGGGCTTATAGGAATCAGTGGAGAAGACAGAGACAACCAAGAATCACTCCAGAGCTGAATGGACTCCCCGTTGCCCACTTCCCAACTTGTTCCCTGTTTTAAAATTTCTCGGCCTGCTAAAATACTTGGCCACCCATGCGAGGCTGTTGATGGGGCTAAGCAATCCCAAAAGAGCAATTCTTACAGTACTTTCCCAGTAGAACCTGAGCCACCAGGGATGAGGGATCGCGCATTATTCTCCAACCTATCTTCGCCAGCAAGGCATCATTAAAGGTCTCAAGATCCCTAAACCCCAATCCACCTTCAAATTTGGGGAGTGTAAGAGTAGACCAGGCCACCCAACACATCTTTTTCTTATCCGGGTTGGTATCCCACCAAAAATGAGTTAACAAAGATTGTATTTGCTTACATAAGGAGGAAGGTAGTTTGAAGCACGACATTGCGTAGCTGGGCATTGCTGCCAGAACCGCCTTGAGAAGCACCTGCTTCCCTGCACCCGAGAGGAATTTGGTGGACCAGTGTCGGATTCTCTGTCGTATCCTATCGAGAATGGAGGCGAAGATATCACGTTTCTTCCGCCCAAAAAGTTCAGGTAATCCTAGATACTTCCCTATCCCTCTTTCAGCATCAATGTTCAGCTCCCGTTTGACTCGAGTTTTAACTTTCGGAGGGGTCTTAGCCGAAAACGTGATCGAGGATTTGGAGTAATTGATTTTCTGACCCGAGACCTCCTCATAAGCGTCAATAATACCTTTTAAAGCTTTCACCCCGGCTGTACTTGATTGACAAAAAAACATGGTGTCATCTGCGAATAAAAGATGCGTGATCAACGGGCAACCCCGCGCTACCCGAATGCTTCTTATCTGACCCTTTGCTTGAGCTTTCTCACACATTCCAGCCAGTAGCTCTGTATACAGTATGAAGAGATATGGAGAGAGGGGTTCTCCTTGGCGGAGGCCTCTCGAGGGCACAATACTCTCATGTGAAGTTCCGTTGATGAGAAAAGAATACGATACTGTCTTCACACATGCCATAATCCAGAAAATCCACGTATCACAAAAACCAAATTTGGAGAGGACAGCCCGGAGAAAGCCTCACTCAGTCCTGTCGTAAGCCTTACTCATGTCCGTTTTAATGGCCATGGAGCAAAACTTCTTTGCGTCTGAGGTACGCAGGAAATGTAGGGTTTCATGAGTAATAAGGACGTTATCAGTGATTGCCCTGCCGACCACGAAAGCTGATTGCATCTTCGAGATCAGATTTGGCAGCAACGGTTTTAGTCTCCTGGTGAGGATTTTGGCTATGATCTTGTAATGTGAGTTACACAAGGCGATAGGTCGATAATCTGCCACTCTCCGGGCCGCTGTAATCTTCGGAATAAGTCGAACATGAGTCTCATTCTACTGTGGGTTAAGACTGCTTGTCTCGAAAAAACTCCGAATATCTCGGGAAACATCAGCGCCTATAATGGGCCAATAAGCCTGGTAAAACTTCGCCGAAAAACCATCTGGACCAGGGGCCTTGCCTCCATTAATAGAGAAAACCGCCTCTTGTATTTCCTTTGTCGTTGGTATTCTGATCAGGGAAGTGTTCATCTCCTGTGTTATTTTCCTCTCGATCACGCCATCAACAACAGAGAAGTCTCGATTACCATTAGTCTGGAACATGTCCCTGTAGAAATCCACCACCACCCCTGCTATTTGATTGTCTTCAAAGAAAGCCTCACCATCGTTGTCCTCTATCACTGTAAAGGTATTCTGCATTCTTCTTTGCCTAGTAGCCGCATGAAAAAATCCCGTGTTGAGGTCACCACTTTTTAGCCATTGGATCCTACCACGTTGCCTCCAAAACGCTTCTTCTTCCTTATAGGCATCACTGAGAATTTGTTAATTTCCTCAATGCGAGGGAGATCAGGACAGGCTGCTGATAAAAGAGCATCAAGGGTTGATTGGGACTCTGCTATGATCTCATTGCTTTTGCGGTTCCGCTCTTTAGTCCAAAGAATGATGCTCTGACGACACACATTGAGTTTAGTTATGACTGATCTTAACGGGTCCTGATTCCATGCTTCCTCAACGAGTCCAGTGACTTCCTCATTCTCAGTCAAAGATCTGTTGAACCTGAATAGCCCTTTCCGACGAGTTCTAACGTTATTGAAGTAGGTAAGTAATGGTTTGTGGTCACTGCCCTCGAAGCGCAAGTAGTTGCTCCTTCCCATTGGAAAGGCTTCAGACCAACTGCAATTTGCCATGGATCTTTCCAACCGTGATCTAATAAAATGACAATGGCGAGTACCTCTCCACGATAAGTGGTTTCCGGAGTGCTTGAGGTCCCATAAATTTTGAGAAACAAATGACCGGAAGGAGGTAAAAGACCCCTCCCATCGTACATGACCTCCTTGCTTCTCTTCATTGTTGAGAATATCATTGAAGTCTCCCGTCAACAACCACGGAACATCACTTCCTCGCCCAATCTGAGACACACTATCCCAGAATTCTGCTCTGTAACCAACTTCAGGAGCGCCATAGATAAATGAAACAAAGGAGGAGGACTTTTTGAAATTTATTTCCGCATCAATAATGTTTGGAGTCGCTTTGAGTACATTGATGGTAACCGTGTCCCTCAAAACAAAGATAAACCACCACTAAGTCCTACCGGTGGAATAGAGAAATAATTTGAAAAGTTTAAAGATTGTAGCTTGTCCTTGATGAAGGCGTCTTGCTGTTTTGTCTCCATGAGGAACAGGATATCCAGACAAAAGGAGCGATTGATATCCTTAAGACGACGAATTGTCGAGGGGTTCCCCAACCCTTGACAATTCCAACTGCAAACAGCTTACGAAGCGGAGGAAGAGGGGGCCGAAAATCCCCATCCTTTCTCCTTGAAGTCGGTATTGACACCGTATTTGAACTTCTTGTACGTTGTGCAGCATTACTAGTACCCACTTGATCCTTGTCTAGACATAGTTTCTTATGTGGTGGGTTCACCGATCGTGCCACATTCACCTTCTTCAGATTAACTCCATGACAAGGGCTTCGTGGAACGCATTTAGCTCCCTGGGCTTTGGTAGTCCTTCGTTTCACTGCTGCTTTGGAAGCACTTGCGCTGGCAGTATATTTTCTTTTCGCCCCTGCATTGGAGGCCACTCGGGCACTAATCCTTAGAGAGGGATGAATTCTAGTAGGCTCAAGATCTTCGGAGATTTCCTTATTGGTGAGACCCGCCACAATCACTGTGGTAACCCGATCAACAATTGTTTCGTTAGGGATGCTAGATAGTCGACGGTTGAGGATTTCCTCATCCTCATTCCCAAGATACTGAATTTGAACCTCTTGGAGCCTTCCTGAGTCCAGGCTAGAGGAACCTCCGAGGCGAGCCAGCACTGGGGGTCTTGGTTCCGATATGCGCGCAAGAGCAGAGCGTCTTTCCTTCGAGTTGCCGCTATTACCAGCAGAGTTAGGCTGTATCGGTGATCGAGGCTATGACTCTGAGATGCGCTCAAGCGCTGATCGTCTTTCCTTGGAATTACCACTATTCCCTGCAGAGTGGTGCCTTTGTTCTTTAGGTTGAGGGGAGGAATGGGAGGCCTGTGACGTCTCATTAATCAAACCCGAGAGTCTGACGTTTAAATTTCTTCCTAGAGGTCTGGATGTCCCGGTAGTGTTGCGGTTGTTAGCAGTCAAATCTCTAGGACGATAAGTGAGCTCAGCCCGAGTCCTTGAATGGTATGAGTGCTGGGAGGATCTGCGGTCAGAGAGCTGACCCCGTGAGACCTCAGGGTGGCGTGCTGAGCGATATCCTGAGGATGTTTGTTCTGAACGTCGCTTATCTCGTAGGGGTCCAGGGTTCTTCTGTATTGTTCAGCAATGTCGGATCGTCTAGGTTCAGAGGGTCTATAGTATCCTCTCCTTTCATCATGTCTTCTCTTATCAGCCTCAATCCTCATAAGGGCATTGCGCTGATTGATCCCCATCTTGTAGGGTTCAACAGAGTGAGAACCCCTCCGTAGCAAGGGGCAGTCATCCTTCTCATGGAGCAGAGAGTGACACTGGAAGCAATGCTTTTCCAGCTTCAAGTACTCGATTTCGACTTCAGTGACTTCCCCGGAGGGTAAAAGGAGGTCCATGGTCATTTCCAAAGGGAGCATCCCGTTAGCATGGAACCTGAGTTTTGCTCCCTCCGCATCTCTGTCTTGTTTCGGGCAGTTACCTAATGCATCTCCAATGGTATCTATCACCTGCTCATTCCAGTAGTGCAGTGGTATACCCAGTATATTAATCCAAAAGCTAACAGTTGACGGAAACTTATCAGAAATAACAGGTTCCCATCTTTGAATAAGAAACATCCATTTCTTGTAATGGTAGGGACCATTCTGGAGGACCATTCCAAGCTCTTCCTCTGTTTCAAATCTAAACTGAAATTTATCGGCTCCAAGGTCTCTTCCGTGCACCCTACCTTCGAGGTGCCAGACTTGGGGGAGAAAATCAACTACTGCCCTTGGTCGTTGAACTTGTGGGTTGGTGACTCTCCCAATGATGGTGAGTCGGTTAGCCGCAATGAGGGCTTTAGTATCACTCACCGGAACGCGTACCGGAGAGCGTTTTGGTGGAGGTCGAGCTTCTTCCACCCATTTTTCTTTTTCATGACGTGAGTAATGGCGAGCCATATATCTGGTCAAATGAGACCTTTAAGTAGGTATGAGCACCTTAAGACTTTTCAACGGCAGAGAGAGAGAGAACTAGATCCTGCAGGCTGAACTAACTCTTCAAGCAATAACTTCGGGAAGTAATGGTAGTTGAGAGCAATAATCACACTGAGAGAGGTAGAGTATAAATCTTTCTTCTACAAACCCCTTTCAGCTGAAAGGTAGAGCGAAGCCAGAGTCATAAACCACTGAAGGGAAACTTGCTTGCAGGGAACGCTACCGACGGCAAAGGTCATTTCCGGTAGCATGTCGGTAAGAAGGAGGCTGCGGCGGTCCCTCTGACCCGGGTCGGGGGAAAGAACCCGGCGGGTAAAGGAGCAGAGCTTCACAAGATCCAGTAGATAATCCCAGAAAGGTTAAAAAATTAAACCAAAGAAGAAAGCTGTTTGGTGGTTTTTACTATAAGTAGTTAAAACCGGGTGGTAAGATGAAACCTTGGGAGAGTGGACTACTGGGTAAGGACCAATCTCGAAAAAGGGGCCTGGGAGAGAGTAAACCTCGCACATGTACAGCTCCCACTCACTAAACAACACAAGTGTTATTTTTGGTTATTTCTGATATGAGCATTGGTTGTTCAAAAAAAAAAAAAGCATTGGTTAGTCTTACGGAGAAAAGCAGTAAATATAGGCATACCTTTCAACTTCATGAGCTTCTTTTTCTTCTCTTCCGTTTGGGTATCACCGTTGCCTCCCCTCAACTTCGACTTCAATTTATTATTAGCTATTCATCCTCTCCTCTGTATTTCTCTCTTGACCTCGCTGGCCTGATTAATTTCACGAGAACTGAAATAGCTGTCGCACAAGACGTTCATAGCCACGAGGAAGCTCGCGAGGAGTATAAGTCAAAAAAAAGCTAATCCGTAATTGGATCCGTGTTCGTACCGGTAACAGGATCATGTTCTTCATCTATTTAGATTTTTTAGGTTTTTGTTTTCCTTTGATCTTTGAAGAAAGTCAATAGTCATTGATACTTTATTCCACTATTTTTTTTTCTTTTCATACATGTATAGTGCAAAGCGTACACACTGGTTCTCCTTCACTTGCTTTCTAAACCATTTGCTCAGAACTCTCCATCTAATTTATTATGAGGAACATGTAGTTCAAAATATTGGTGAATTTGGAAGATTAATAAAGGAAAAAAAATTGAAAATTAGTTTCATGGTCTTCTTTTTCAGTTTGGCGTTAGTTGGTGGAACTCTTTTGTGGAAGATATTGGATTGGGTAGAATTTTTTTTGCTGTATAACACGACTATCATAAGATTTGGAAAAGCCATGTCTTTAACATTCTTTTGTGTGAGCAAGTATGTATTTTTGAATCCTTCAAATGTTTTACCTGCTTGTGATTTAGTGGGTTAGTCTTATTGTGATCAATTTTTTTATATATCTTTGATTTTTATTTAAAGGTATGAAACATTATGTTTGCTTATAGGAAAACATTTGTTTTCTTTTGTTTAGTGTTAGGATCTTAACTTCGAATCACACATAGACATGTTGATTCTTCATGGTTTAAACACAAACTTAAAAGTAACTTTGACACCAAGATTTAACGAGTTCCCCTCATCAAGGGTACATCTCGTGTGGGAACCTCCTCCCACAAACATCCACTATCTTATCAAAGGTTTACACAACGCGCTTCTTTGTGTTTTAGGTACAAGCTTAAAGAGAAACAATAACAAAGACAAAGATAAGAGTACTAAAGGTGGAGACTCAAACTCCCACTTTCTATGGAGATCATCTTCTTCTCTCTTTGATACTCTCTTTCTCTCACCAAGCTATGAAGACTGCATAGCTCTCGTGCCATTACGGCACCCTGCGGTGAACCTCTATTAGGGTTAGTTTCTTGTAAACATCTTGTGCCTTCTTTTATACGTAAGTGATGTTGCCGACTTGGATTAGCTAATGGGTTTGATTTTGGGCTTAGAGACTAAATGACTGAGGCCCATAACTTACAATCTCCACCTTGGACCTAGTCCATTTATCCATTGTCTCTCTTCTGATCACGACATTCTACCTTGTCGTAACATAGACCAAACTGAGCTTCTTTCTTCACGGCAAAGACGAAGCAATTCCTGATACTCCATGTCCTCCGGCATATTCTCCGAGAGACTGACCGCAGCCTCCACCAGTGAAGTTTCTCTTTCTTCCGATGGCATGCAATTGAATCTTCTTAGATTGCAAAACCAACCCTCCTTGTCATGGCCTCAATCTCCTGTGGTAATCAAGTATACAAAATCACCAATGAAACTTCCAAAACCAGTTCCATAAAGATTCTTCCTCCATGTGATTTTGTTTCCATCGTTTTAACTTCGACGAGGTATCTCATGGTGCAGATTAATACACCCTCTCTGCTGCTCATCTCTGGTGACCATTGATGCTCTGAAACTTCACCATTAAATGTACAAACCCTTTCCTTAAGCTTCTTCTGATAATCGTGACATAGATCGATCTCCAGCCATATGTCACGCCACTTCTTCTGTCACTCTTGACCTTGAGAAATCACGAAAACTTGAGAACTATTCCAATAGCCAATCTGATGATCTCAGCTTGAATCAACCTGCCAAAATAATTTTGTTTCCCTTTGAATTTTTCAGATAGTGAAATCCGGATGTAATTTTAGCTAGCCATCACATCCTCCAATGTCAATCTCCGACACTGTTGGTTTCTGCAGTCTCAGGTAACCCTCAAACAACTCATGTCTGTCTTTTTTTTTTTCATGACTGACTCGAGCATTGAATTCTTCTGAGATTTCCTTCTGTGATAAAAACATCATGATACCACTGACCACTTACTGATATTCAGATTTCTGCCTCTACGCATATGAATAACTCATCCGACTCCTTTAATTACTTGTGGTAAACCTTTGAACCATAAATCATTCATCCTAGCCATTTTGCACTTCTGATTATCATATAATCCTGTAAGAAAGAACCTTAATTGAATATCATGGTTTCTTCCGCAGGTACTCCACCTGAAACCATTGATCCCAATTCCTTTTCATGGCTGCACTTCCGGGAAGAGCACAATCTTCTCTTACATGTCTGGTTACTTCAAATTGTTCTCCAACTCTTGGATAAAATTCTGAAAAATAAATCCAGACTTGTATATTTTGCAGGACAACATCTCCTTAGACGGCTTCTCCGATGAACATCCATGTTCTTCAGCTGTCTCGTTTACCTCAGGTAACTCCATAAACTAGAGTCATTCTATATATGTCTCTTATGATTTTCACATGCCGATCTTAGTTACCCATTTGACGTTAAGATTTCCCAAAATCAATAAATCTTTAACTTTTGATTTTATCTGATGTCAAATTCTTCTGAAAAAGAAAAGACCGATATTCTCTCAATCTCTGGTGTCTTTATGTAACCTTACAGTAGTACCTGAAACGAATACTCTTGACTCGTTCCTCTGGATTCAGTAACATATTGTGAAGTATTAACCTGCTTCACTTGAATTTTTTTTTTATCAGATGCTCCAGCTGGAATCAAGTTTACCTCACCATGGCTTCGGATGCCTAAGAGGTAACTTCTTAATCCTGTAGACACTGATTTCACTTAGAATAACCAATGACTTCAGTTACTGCCATAAATATAAGTGATTAATATATCCTAGCCCTCTGCATTTTGATTCCCTTTGTTACCCTTTGATTCTCTTGATGTGCGCTTATCTTTAGAATCAGAAAACCCTTGAATCAACTGCAGTAGACCCTTGAACCATACATGTTTCAATAAGAAACAATCCCTGATTCACCTTGCAAAACAATCTCTAAACTGCATCTTATTCAATGACCAATGCATTTAGAAAACCTGAGATTGAACTTGCTGCCTTTTGTTTGAACAACCATAATCTGAATTATTTCTTGTACCGCCATCGTCACTGATAGAACACGCCTCCAAACAAAACCTGTAGGGAAGACTTTCGACACAACCATCAATTCAGCTTGTAAAGTTCAACCAAAACCCATTTACCAGTAGATCGTCACTAAAGAAACAACCACAACCCTGAATATTTCTTGTACTGCCATCATCACTGATGGAACACGCTTCCAAACTAAACCTGTAGGGAAGACTTTCGACACAACCATCCATTCAGCTTGTAGAGTTTTTAAAAAAAAATAAACCCCATTACCAGTAGATCATCACCACTAGCAAAGAAATATTAGTCTCTTGTCAATGGCTGAACCATGACACCTGAAACTTCCTCTTTACAGCCACTTTCTATGACGTCTTAAGCTTGCGACAGACTTTCTTTAACTGTAAAACCTGTTCCACAATACATGCTTCTTGTATCTGTGAATCCACCAAAAAACAAACAGTTTGGTGCTTGCATCACAACAGTCTTTTGGACTTCCAATAGAACCCCTTCTGATTCATCAATACCCTATGACATGTCCTTGACTTGATGTATCCTCACGTGAGTTTCATTCACTTTCGTTCTCTGAAAAAAAATCTCCTTAATTTTCTTCTTGTGATGCCAAAAGAAACCAAGTTTAGCTTTACTTGTTTCTTACTACCAATGCATAACATCAAATCATGCATTTACATCTTTTCTTAGATGTCTAGATTCTAGAACACGCTCCGCTCCTCTTGTATATCTTTGCAATTGCTTTTCTTGAGAAGCTGTCCACATACTTACCCTAATGCAAACCGATATAACCAACTCTTCCACTAGTTGTTAACTCCAAATGCATATGTGTTCTTCTATAGAATCCTTCTCCTCGTTGCTTCTATAGACTTGATAAAGATCATGTCAAACTTGACGATATGAGCAATATCTCATAACCCTTGAAGTGAATAACCATGAGCCCAAATTCTGCTAAGAACCTGCAGATTTCTCTGTCATCTCGGCTGTTTACCCTTCCTTTAAACACTTCCTCTTCTTTATCCAAGCTTAAGCATTCAGTAGTCCGTATTGATCATGTATCCAACAACTTGTCTTTCCTAGTGAACCATTTTCAACCTTGTTCACTCATTTTGCCATTCTTGAATTTCTATACACACTCTCCAGCCATGATCTTTGTATATATCAGTGAATAATCCACGTTAAACTTTCATTCTTTGAAGCCTACTCAAACAACTCAGATCACACATGCTTGCTAATCTGAAAAGAAACACCCAGAACAATTTCTTATTACACGTACAGACGTACTGCCCCTGAAACTATCTCATAGTTCCACCTGGACCATGATAATATAAGAAACGTCTCCTATATGCTCTGCTCCACCTCTTGAGTTTAACCAATTCACTGTTCAATCTTTAAACTACTCATCAAACTTGTGTAGAATTTATAACCGTGTTACATGAGAAACCAGGAGTTGTGTCATCTATTTAGACATCCCGCTCAATGTGCACACTAATTAACATCTCTTCCAAAGAGAACCACCAAGAACTTTGCTACCCTTGAAGTATTTCCAAATCTGCTTTCTACCCTCAGATTTGTCACTTTTAGAGTTTACTCTCAACTCCCTTGAACTCTTTCTTGATAGTATTATCCGACTATCAGACCTCGTGCAATATCTCACTTGCTCTACTTTCATTTACGTAACACTTAACATGTTTCACCTTGTGGACTAGTGAAATAAAAATCCTTGATTCATCTAAAGTAGTAAAAACTGAGACCTTGAGTTCATACAACATCCAAATCCAAAAATACTTCATTGATTTGTAGCCTTTAGCTACTAATTGACTTCCTGTAGCCTTCCTTATGGTAGCACCTCTGCTAATTTCCCGTTAGCAAATTTTTCCTGCCAAGTCACCTTCTGAAACTTCTTGTTGATATACTTGTAACTCATGCTTGAGTATTTTACAATTATTCCCATCGCCTCACGTGTAAGAAAACCTTTTGCTGTTCCCACAAGTAGAACTTGTTACAACAAAACCATTGAATTGTCGACAAGCAAGTTCTGATTCTTCTTGAGGCGTCCTTTCAACGTTGTTTCCACTTGACTTCTTAATACTGAGACTTATTATCCTTCATGCTGTCTTCTCCAAATCTCTCCCATAAAACCTGAAATCTTCAGATTATGAACACTGTCTGCCGTCTCTTTCTCAGAATCCATGAAACCCTTAACATATATAAAACCAGCTAGTTACACGAATCGAGATCTAGGAACTAAGGCGTCCCCTAGTCCTAATCACTCCATTCCCCACAGCTGCTTTTGATATACTTGAACACCATCTGTATCAGTCCTTTTACCATCATACTTCATAAAGAATTATCCTAGAAAACCAGCGCTGTATCTTGATCAAATTCTTCTGTAAAAACTTGCATACAGATCTTGTGTTCAAACCAGATTTAACCTTCTAGAATTGCAGAACAAAGTCTCATTGACAAATCGTCAACATGTTCATCACAAAGCTCTTTTGTGATCGCAGCGGAAATAGATATACTCTCTTCTAGACTTGAGACATGAAGTTGATTGATTTGAAAAAGACCTAGACCTTTAGCCAACGGCTCTTAGTCTATCTTTACCATAAACCAATCTTGTGATATCCTCCATCACAAAAATAACAAAACCAGTCTCAAGGTTTGTTGGTTAGTTGCAGGACAGAACCTTCCTTTTCCTTGAGCTTGTGTACCTCTCCTGAACCATGAATACCTTACCCAAGCTCTGATACCACTTGTTAGGATCTTAACTTCGAATCACACATAGACATGTTGATTCTTCATGGTTTAAACACAAACTTAAAAGTAACTTTGACACCAAGATTTAACGAGTTCCCCTCATCAAGGGTACATCTCGTGTGGGAACCTCCTCCCACAAACATCCACTATCTTATCAAAGGTTTACACAACGCGCTTCTTTGTGTTTCAGGTACAAGCTTAAAGAGAAACAATAACAAAGACAAAGAGAAGAGTACTAAAGGTGGAGACTCAAACTCCCACTTTCTATGGAGATCATCTTCTTCTCTCTTTGATACTCTCTTTCTCTCACCAAGCTATGAAGACTGCGTAGCTCTCGTGCCATTACGGCACCCTGCGGTGAACCTCTATTAGGGTTAGTTTCTTGTAAACGTCTTGTGCCTTCTTTTATACGTAAGTGATGTTGCCGACTTGGATTAGCTAATGGGTTTGATTTTGGGCTTAGAGACTAAATGACTGAGGCCCATAACTTACATTTAGCCGTTCATGTTCTTAAGAGAAAATGTCAAATTACAAGTGGTACAAGAACTGAGCATTGTACTTAGAGAAGAACACTTTTTTCTGGTCAATTCTGTATAAATATTGAGAAACAGGCCGTGATCGATAGGACTGTTGTACTACAAGTTATCTTGTGATGAAGTTGAATTATCTTGTGAAATCTGTAGTGTGTGTTAAGACTGAGAACTGAGAGCATTGCTGTTTTACTATTATTAACTACTAAAGTCTTACACTTTTTTTTGGACAGAGATGTTAAATAACAAATTTCAGGCTGCAGTTGATATTCTCCGCAAGGAAAAGATCATCCTTGACCCTGAGGACCCAACTGCCGTTAAACAGTATGCTAATGTCATGAAGATCATCAGGCAAAATTAAGGCCCTCGTGTTTGTGACCCTTCTCTAGATGTTTCCTATTTTGCTAATTCTTTTTTTGTTTGTTATGCGTTCTCTTTGTATGCAGGGCAGACATGTTCTCCGAATCTCAACGCAACAAATATGATATTGAGAACGAGACTAAAGAGATCCCAGATGCTCGTGCTTACCTCTTGAAGTTGAAGGAGATCCGCACCAGGTAACTGTTGAATTAGTATCATTCCCCCTTTTGGATAGTCTTGAGTTAATTCTTGTGTGTTGACTTGTGATATGTATCTTGCAGGAGGGGGCTTACTGATGAGTTAGGTGCCGAGGCCATGATGTCCGAGGCTTTGGAGAAAGTTGAAAAGGATAGAGAGAAGCCTCTCTTGAGAAGCACAAGAAAGGAAATGGATCTTTTGGTTGCAGAATTCGAAAAAGGCAACAAAAAGTGAGTTAATATCACACTCTTCAACCACCCTTACTGAGCATGGATAAAAAAAAAATTAACTCCTTGGAATATTAGAGCTAATGAATTTGCATAATATCATTAATCTGAACAGGTTTGGGATTAGGAAATAATATCTTCCTAAATACGAGGAGAACTTGGAGCTGAGCATTGCCAAAGCGCAGCTGGATGAGCTGAAGAGTGATGCTCTTGAAGCAATGGAATCTCAGAAAAAGAAGTAAGTCTTTTTTTACCTTTTGTTCGTGTTCTCATCTTCAGTCTTTTCTTAATATAACACGAACTTGTGATTGATTTTGTTGAGGGAGGAATTCAAGGATGAGGAGATGCCAGACGTGAAATCGTTGGACATCCATGACTTTATGTAAGATTTGATGATGGTGAATCTAAGAATAAGCTATCTCTCTCATCATCGTCTTTTGCTGTTTTTGGTTAATAAGGTCGGTCTCTCACCATGGACTTGAAAGAATACCAAATGGTCGTCTTTAACTTTCTTTCTCTCTGGTTATTATTACGCTTGTGATTTTTGTAGAAGCAAACGTGGGTTTCATATTTTCTGATAATGGTGATTTAAATGAAACTAAGATAAATTTGAATAAAAATATTTGAATTATATGTTAATTTGACCACATTCTCATAAAATTCAAATAAACAAGTTAAAAGAATAATTGAATTTGAAATAATTTTTTTTATTCAATTGGTTACCAATTTATTTGTATTTTGTTATTAAAAATGAATTTTAATAATTTTAGTCACCAAAAACAATACAAAATTTTTTTTTTTTTCATAGTTTATATAGATTATTTAATCTAACTATAGAATATGTAATCAAATATACTCTAGAATAAACTAAACTAAATTAAAATATAGGAGAAAAACCCCGGGCGTAGCCTGGAAAAAGTCTTTAGTTGTGTTTAATAGCTATCGATGAGTTTTCCTGATGTGTCTAATTAATATATGTGTTGTCATGTACCAAAAAAATAATCTACCTCTTTTTATATAAGATTTAATTTTCTAATATATATATATATATATTTTGTTAAGCAGTCCTAATTTTATGTAACTATAAACAACACTTTGAATATCACAAATTATTAATAAATTGCATTATAAATATACGTTTATGGATAAAAATATAACTAACAAAAGAGGTTCAAATTATCGTATTTCTATCATACATAACACAATTTTTATTTTATTGTATGAGTGTAAAATAAAATTATATATAACACAATTTTTATTTTAGTTAATCATTTGGTTTTTCTTTGCTTATAAATTTCATTATCATTTCTCTTCATACTGAAATATTTATTTTATTTTAGTTAAGACTTGATGTATTATTCTGTTTTTATTTTGTGATAAATATTTGATATATATATATATATATATTTAGTTTAGCTTATAATATATGCTTAAAATATTGTTAAATTTGTATATTTGGCTAAAATTTTATTACGAATTAAAATAAAATTTTATGGATGTAAATATATTTAAACTATATTGTATTTATTTAAAATACAATCTTATAAATTTTTAAAATTAAAACATTAATAAAATGAAAATAATCGCTGCGTCAGCTAAACGAACAATATAAATCACCTTCCTGCGTTTGCGTCTGGCGTATGCGTCAATATCATGCGTCTACTAAACGAACAACAATCTGCGTCTGTGGTTAAATCTGCGTCTGCGGCTGCATCTACAAAACAAACAACAACCAAACGAATAGACGTGGTCGCAAACGAATAGACTTAGTCGCAACCCGAGACTCAACCGCAGCCGCAAAAAGCTGCGGCAACCAAACGAATATCACTATAGTCAAATATACCTATACATAATATAAAATCTGTCAATAATATATTTTTAGTTGAAATAGATTATAGAAACTACAGTGAAATCTTTATAAATTAATAATGTTGGGACTACACCAAAATTTTATTGTTTTATTAATTTAGATAGATGTTAATTTATCGATATACTAATCGAACCAAAAACTTAATTTGGGTTTATAAAATTAAATTATTTTATAGAGATATTTAGTGTATATTAATTTATCGGGTATTAATTTATAGAGGTTCTACTGTATATCGATAAGTATTAAAATATGATGTATAAAAAGTTATCATGCAATTGTTAAACTTTATATAATTGTAGGGATTAAAGTGAAAAGCGAATAGTATTTAAAGGAATTAATAGTAACTCTTTATATGTAAAGTGTTACTATTCACCCTTTTAAAAAAATAAAGAAATAAAGGGTGGTTAGAATGTAAAACTCTTGAAAAAATAAAGGGATAGTGGATGGATGGGTTGAGGATGCTTAGGTTTAAAATTGACGATAATATTCAAGGTATTCTTTATCATACCCCAAATGTCATTCGCTTACCTTATCTTTTAAAAACTTTCTACAATTTACCTTTCACCGCATTTTGTGTTAGTTCTCCTCTGTGTAATTAAAAGTCAAACCTTCAATCTCAAAAGCATACTAAAATGTTTTCAAAAATTTCCTCCACATCATCTAATGAATTTTCGAGAACAAACATATCTACTTTTTAGTACATAAGTTTTTTAAAATACAATCCCAAAAATTGATACTATATAAAACCAATATTAAAAAAAAAGTCTCTCTCGTTCTCTCCCAGACACGGGTTGCGAGGATGGTTATTAACCACTGTCTTCACTGACAAGCATCCTTTTATCCATCGTTTTCTTCCCGTTTCTTTCCCCTTTCTACCAGAAACTACCTGCAACCTTAAATCTTTTTTCAAATTCTTACCCTTTCCAGCTTTACCCAATGGTCTTTGACTTGACCCCCGCCGGAACTATGGTCCTCTCCCGGCCTCCGTCGACCTCAATCTCTCCCAGTGAGGGGACGCCTGGTCTCTCCTCTCTTTAGGCCTTCCCTGTGGTGGCTCCAAAACTCTTCTCCCCTTCTCTCCTGTTCCAGAAGAAAGTTCATCAACAACACCACAATGTTTTTAATTCTCTTCACGAGTACTGGAAGGTTTCTACAGCATAGTCAAGGAATGGAATCAGTTTTTGCAGAGGGCCTACACTTCTAGTAAGTGTTTTGGCCTCTGTTATAAAACTGAGATCCAGTTCTCTTTACTACACAGTTCACGTCTGCTTTTGGGTCTATATCTTTACCTTTGGTTTGGTCCCAGCTCCAAACAAAGGAAGGCGTTTCTTACTCTCTTCCTGGCTACTAGGCTCTGCTTTACTCACATCTCAAGCTCAAAAAACTCTGCGAAGTCTAAGATCAATCTCCACAAACTACTCAACAAATCCCAGACATGTCAAACAACTCAAACCTTTTCCCTCCGAGTTCCAACCAACAACATGAGGAAGATGATGATGACTTGGTTATACTACCAAATGTGGACAACTCTGAACTCATTGCACAGTTCAAACTAAGCCTTGTCGGAAGACTTTTCAACTGGGACAGAAGAAATGTTGAGGCATTGATTTCCCTGCTCCCGCGGCCAAATATTTGGGACGTGGAGGGGAGAGTGCGCGGCCTGGACCTGGGAAACCATCTATTTCAATTTGATTTCGAGTCTGAAGATGACCTGCTAAAAGTCCTTAACAAAAGACCTTGTCATTTTAACAAATGGTCTTTTTCTTTGGAGAGATGGGCTCCTCATGTTGGGGATATCTTCCCAAATACCATGACTTTTTGGATTTGTGCCACAGGAATCCCGACACACTTCTGGCTTGAGCCCATCTTCCGTGCCCTAGGAGAAAGATTAGGCGATGTTGGTTTAATTGAAGCTAAGACTGCAAAATTCCAGGTTCAAATCAATGTTGATTTACCTTTGAAGTTTGCTTTGAGAGCTCGAATACCGTCTGGGGAAATCGTTCCAGTGAAGCTGGAGTACGTCAACCTTCATCGTTGGTGTCACCATTGCCGTCACATCTCCCATGAAACTGATTCCTGCCCGGAACTCTCTGAAGAACAAAGAAGAAATTTCAGACATTTAAAAGATGGTGATAGAGATCATGAGAAGACAACTAGAAAAGATACCAATCGTTTTAGTGAAACAGCAAGGAGACCTGATATTGCGGAGGGAAAGAATGGAGGCTCTCAAGACAGGCAGATATTGGTTGACTCTCACAGGGACACCAGGGACAGTGTATGGAAGCGTATGGATCCCCGGGTTAAGGGCCGTGATGATCACCACCCTGAGCCTCGTTCTGAACGCTACCCTAATAGCAGAGGACATAATGAGCGTAATAAGTCACTACAAGCAAACAAATCTCAGGATCCTGGAGCCTACAATAAACGCCGTTATGATGACTCTTATAACTACAGCAAACAACGTGAAAAAGATAAACGCTCAGAGGACAAAAGAGACCTGAGTCGTAAGGATGGAGATCATCAATCTGGAAGTAACTGGATTATCCCCTCAAAGAAACCTATCGCTGACCACAACTCCGAACCCCCTAAGCCAAGCTCCACGCACACCGCTGAAAGGAGGACTGATGCTTATGTACCTTACACTTCTTCATCTCCTGAACACTTAAGGGAACGACCATCAAAACTCCCCCTTCTAAAAATTTCAAAACCTGATCTAAAGCTAAAAGGGAAAGCTTCAGACCTGGATGTTTCTTCTGATGCTGGAAGCTCTGCAAAGAAAAGCTTAAGGTTCGATGAGGGTACTGATCCTCCTTCTCAAGACGAAAATTCAACGGCTAATTTGATCCCTGCAATATCGTTAAAAAAAAGCTAGTATGAAGAAACAGAGGAGGAAGAAGAGGAATCAAAAAAACAATCTGAGACTCAAACCTTTGCTGGCGAGTTTAATATGGAGGTTGAAGACCCTGAGGCCGAGAAAATACTCGAGGAGGAGGACTGGGAGGTAGAGGAGGGGGACGAAAACGATGATGGAGAGGACCTGATGGATGAGGACGGTCTATTGCTGGAAGAGGAGGAGGATACGATCAAACAATGTGAGAAGAGGTCACCGGCTTTGAAGACCTCCGGAAAACCTTCCTGGTGGAGAGGAAGCCCGGAGCCCGTGATCCCACCGCCTTTGGGTTTGGGTGGAGAGGAAGATGAGAATCAGGGAGGAAAGTCTCGTCACTCCCGTACGCCACCGTCTAAAGCCGGCGTCTCAACGGCATCGTCAAAGAAAAAGGGCACTCCAAGCCCATTAGCAGTTGGGCTTTCCCTGAGAAAAAGAAGCCTCTTGCTGGGCCGGGCCTCACCAAGAAATGCAGCAGCTTCATCAAAGGCCTCAGTTAAAGCTCCAAATGGGCCATCTCCGGGCCTTGCATCTGGTTTGGGCAGAAAGTCTCCCCTAGACCTGGAAAAATCAAAAAAGAAGGCTGTAAAAGGCCAAACAAAATCAGTAAAGGTGGGGGCTGTTAAACCACCAAAGATCCCAAGATGAACACAATTGCATGGAATTGCCAAGGGGCGGGAGCCACCTTGACGAAGGAACACCTTAATGAATTGTACTATTGTTTTTTACCTAAGTTTTTATTTCTTTCGGAAACCAAAAACAATCGGAATTTTTTGCAAGATGTGCAAGTTTCTTTTGGATATGACCATGTTTGTACCGTGGACCCGGTTGGTCGAAGCGGTGGTCTAGCTTTGTTTTATATGGATGATCCTTCGGTTTGTATTCTATATGCGGACGAACATATGATCGATATTAAAACAAAACTTGAAGGACACGCTATTTTTATGACTTTTGTATATGGTGACCCTGATGTCAGATATCGCGAATTGGTTTGGGAACGACTATCACGCATGAGTACCACTCGGAGTGGAGCATGGTTTATGATTGGTGATTTCAATGAGCTCACAGGTAATCATGAGAAGAGGGGAGGAAGAAGTCGCTCAGAAAATTCTTTCCTCCCTTTCCGAATCATGTTAGAAAACTGTGGAATGCTCGATTTCCCATATAAGGGTAACTCATTTTCATGGGTCGGAAAAAGAAAAAAATGGAAAAGTAAAGTGTAAACTCGATAGAGCTGTGGCAAATGAGGATTGGCATGCCCTTTTTAATCATAGCATCATTGAATACCTGCAATTATGGGGATTGGACCATCGACCAGTCCTCACAAGGATACAATCCACCACCAGAAGAACAAGGATGAAGAATTTCAGATTTGATAAGAGATAGATAGGAAAACCTGGCTTTAAGGAAGCGGTTACTTCGGGATGGGGACTTTTTGATGAAATTCCAGTTAGGAATTTTCACCAAAAAGTCACCTCATGCCGCCATAAGATTAGTACCTGGAAGAAGGATAACCCGTCCAACTCAGCTGCCTTGATCAAAGAATTAAAACAGAAGATTGATCTTGCCCAAGATGACGAAAATACCTCGACGGAGGAACTGGAAGAATTACGGAGACAGTTGATTTTGGCTTTCAAAGAGGAAAATACTTTTTGGGAACAAAAAAGCCGGAATCAATGGCATAAAAACGGGGACAGAAACACAAAATTTCATCATGCTACCACGAAGCAACGCAGAACTCAGAATCGTATAGTAAGCATAAAGGACAAGAATGGACGGTTAGTAGAGAGTGAAATCGAAGTGGAGAACGTAGCTATCCAATACTTTCGAGATCTCTTCTCTACTTCCTCGCCGACGGAGGTTGATACCTCCCTACGTTTTATTTCAGAGAAAGTGTCCCAGACCGACAATAGGTTACTCTTAGAGTTACCGTCGGAACAGGAAATTCGAAAAGCTCTTTTTGACATAAATCCGGATAAAGCTCCTGGCCCGGATGGTATGACGAGTAAGCTTTTCCAGAAGTTCTGGACTGAGATGAGACAAGATATTATCAAACTTGTACAAGATTTCTTCACGACTGGAAGTTTTGACCCTCTCTTGAACCAGACAAATATTTGCCTCATTCCGAAGAAGAAGAAACCCCGTGAGATGTCTGAGTTCAGACCTATTAGTCTCTGCAATGTTAGCTATAAGATTATATCTAAACTATTATGCAAGAGACTTAAGAGGCTGATGCCGCGATTGATCTCTGAGACACAATCTGCCTTTGTGGCAAAACGCTTGATCACAGATAATGTTCTGATAGCACAAGAGAATTTCCACGCTTTAAGAACAAACAACCGATGCAGAGTAGACTTTATGGCCATTAAGACAGACATGAGTAAAGCTTATGATAGAGTGGAATGGAGTTTCCTGACAACCTTGATGTTGAAGATGGGCTTTGATGCACGACTGGTTGACCTCATTATGTGCTGTGTCACGTCGGTCTCATATCAAGTCCTAGTTAACGGACAACCGAGAGGGCGGATCCTACCAAGGAGGGGACTGAGACAAGGAGACCCCTTATCCCCTTTCTTATTCATCCTGTGTACGGAAGCCTTGATCTCGCTCCTTAATGGAGCAGAGGCGGAGAAGAAAATAATAGGACTCCGAGTGGCTCAGGCAAGCCCAAGGATCTCTCATCTTCTCTTTGCTGACGACAGTCTTTTTTTCTGTAAGGCAGAAGCTAGCCAATGTAAGGAAATCATGGACATTATCAACATCTATGGACAAGCATCAGGCCAAAAATTAAATGCGGCAAAATCCTCTATGTTTTTTGGAAACCGTGTGGACCACTCCAGGAAACAAGAGATAAAAGAGGCCCTGGGTTTCTCGAACGAAGGAGGCATGGGAATGTACCTTGGACTACCCGAGCTAATATGTGGCCCGAAAACAAAAGTTTTTTCCTATGTTCAAGACCGATTAAATGGAAGAGTAAACAATTGGTCATCGCGACTTCTCTCCAAAGGGGGAAAGGAGGTTCAGATTAAAGCTGTGGCACAAGCTATTCCGACTTACCCGATGTCGTGTTTTTTGATCCCTCAAGGCATTACTGATAAACTAAAAAGTACGACTTCAAATTTCTGGTGGAGCTCAAAACAAAACAGCCGAGGACTACATTGGATTTCATGGGACGAGATCTGTACCCCTAAGGATTTAGGGGGACTAGGGTTTCGTGATCTTCATGATTTCAACTTAGCACTTCTTGCAAAACAACTATGGCGTCTACTCCAGTACCCAAAATCGCTTTTAGCGCGCGTTCTAAAAGGAAGATACTACAGACATTCTTCTCCTTTGGACGACAACAAGACATACTCGCCCTCTTATGGCTGGCGTAGTATCATGGCATCTAGACCTCTGCTCCTCTTGGGATTACGAAAGAGAATTGGCTCGGGTCGAGACACGAAGGTGTGGAGCGACCATTGGATCCCTGATACAGTGGCCCGGCCACCCAGACCTGCCGATCATATTGTCTATAGACTTCCCCAACTCCCTGTTCAGGCCCTGATTAGGAATGATACCAAGGAGTGGGATATACAACGCTTACGAGATTACTTTCAGCCGGAGGATATCACCTTAATCCTTGGGATTAAACCCTCCGCTCACTCTGGTCCAGATGGGTATATTTGGAACCATACAAAGACAGGAGTATACTCACTCAAAACCGGCTATGATCTACTTCAATCAAACAAGAGGAGCCCCTCTCAGGATTGGGTCCTTGAACCAAGTACCACTGGCCTTTTAAGCCATGTGTGGAAGTTGGAGGCCCCGAGTAAGATGAAACACTTCTTGTGGCAAGCGATCCGGGGTTGTGTGGCGACGGCAGAGAGGCTCACCTTTAGACACCTGGGCACCGATAGGAGTTGTCCTAGATGTGCTGACCCAGTGGAGTCGATTAACCATCTTCTATTTGAGTGCCCCCCAGCCGTGCAGGCATGGGCTTTATCGGACTATCCGTCCATTCCGGGTGTCTTCCCGAGTACATCTTTATTTCAAAATATAAACTTCCTTTTTTGGAAAAGAAAAGAGGTGGCTCCTCGGAGTCCACAATTCGATACCTTCCCATGGATCTGCTGGTACATTTGGAAGGCAAGGAACGACATACTCTTCAACGGGAAAGTCGTTTCCCCGATGGATACTCTCCAACATGCGTCGCTTGAGGCTGAATGTTGGAGGAAAGCAAATGTGAGGGAGGAGGACGAGGAGGTCTATGTGGGTCCTCCCCTCTTGGAGTTAGCGACAGAGGCCCCTGAGCCCTCCCAAACTGTAACCTGTCAGATCGATGCATCATGGATTGATCATGGCAAGGTCAGTGGTTTGGGGTGGAGTCTTAAGGATCAGTTGGGCTCTGAATGCTTTGGATTAAGGGCATGTGAAAGGAAACGATCAGCTCTGCATGCGGAGATGGAAGGTCTACTTTGGGCAGTCTCATGCGTGCATCATATGGGAATATCCTCGGTACGGATCGAAACGGACTGCTCGGACCTAGTAGATATGTTTACTAACTCGGAGGAATGGCCGACTTTCGCAACGGAAATCGAGATGCTCCAGAGACTACATGAGGGTTTCGAGGATATGAGTGTGTATCATATTCCTCGGAACATGAATGCTCGAGCGGACGCCTTAGCCAAGGAAGCGCGGAGAAAAGGATATATCTTCTCCCATATAGATCAGACCAGGTCACACGGAGGTACTCAACGGAGGATCGACTTGTATGACTACCACTTGATCTAGATAAAATGGGTCGCCGACAAAAAAAAAAAAATAAAAAAAAAAAAATAAAACCAATATTAAAATAATATAGAATAGTCATTTTTTTTTATGATATAACCTAAATATCTTTTTAGTTCGTCAGTTTAAATTCATATAAATATAATAGGCTAGTTTAGTAATAAAAAATTATATAAAATTGTCAAACTTTAGTTTTATTTTAAGTATTATAAATATCTAATTTATTAAAACAGAGTCCTGTTTTTTATCTACCTACAAATAGTCTATGTTGGTCCATTAAATTTGTAATTTTTAATATTTTTATATAACAAACTTAGTTATTATTAAATATACATCTTAATATATTATTTAAATATTTTTCAAAATAAGATATCAAAGAATATTACCAAATATCTTTTTCTACTGACAAAATATTTTAATATATTTTATTTAAAATATAGATATTTATTGGTTTAATATTAATTTTAATAATATAAATTCGTAATTATTTTAATTTTTATTACAAATAAATAGAAATTCATTTTAAGTTATAAAATAAAATACCATTTCTATAATGTTTATATATATATACATAATTCATACATAAATTACATTATTAAAATAATTTAATTACTACTATTTTATAAATTACAAATTAAAATAATTACATATGAATGATAACATATATTAATACAGTTTACAACATATTTCAATTTATTTATGGAAAATATTAAAATAAAATATTTAGAAGCATAAATATTTTTTTATAACAAAATAGCTAAATTATCATATTAACATATAAATTAGTATAATTTCATTTAAAATAAAATACTAAATTTAGTGGACATTATTATTATTTGATTATATACTATATTGAATTAATATATTATGATTTACAGTTATAGGTTTTTGCAGTTTATTTCATAAAAATGTAAATATTTATCAAATATGAGACGGGTTGAACGCCATATAATTAATTTATATTAGAATAAATATTTATTTAATATTATAAAAAAATGAACTTGGCAAATATAAGAATTAGAAAGATAAAGTTACATTCTAAGTACATATCATGTTAGAATATAACACACCAGTTATGTTTCTAATTTTCATCACATCCTAAAATCTATAAAGTAACCATATATCATTTGTATTTGGATTATATTAGTTTTGTTCAGGTATATCCGAAATTAAGTCCTAAATTTAAAAGCAAAACATAAGAAGTAGAATTAGATATTTAAAACATTTAATTTAAATTTAAATACTTATTCTAGATAGCAATACAAAATAAATATAGAATTGAAGATTATAAGTACATATTTTTGTTTCAAATATTTATACTTACGATTAATTTCGACATTCAGATCGGTTTTTAAGTTTTCTGTATTTTTGGTTTTTGGTTACCCGTTCAAGTTTGGCTAATAATACTTCGAGTGTGGATATATTTTGTACCACTCTAAGAGACCCAATTTCTTACATTTCGGACCGAGTACAGTTCGAACTATTACTTTGGATTACAAATTTTATACTTAAACCTACTTTAAATATAGACAAATACGATTATATAAAATTTTCATCAAAAAATTATTCCGCGCTTGAAAAGCCCAGGTTAAAATCTAGTTTACTTTTAGATTAGAGTTTGATGATAATTAGTAGGCCTGCATTTTACCCAGACCCAAAAACCCGAATAGGAATCGCTTAGAACATACCCAATCTAAAATTAAATTGAAAATTTATAACTATATATTAGATCCAAATTTTTTCTACCTGAAACAACCATAACCAAAAAGAACCAGCCCGGATTGACCCAAAACCCCGAAAAGAACCGATATGAGTAATCGGTTACATTGGAATCAACGACAAAAGTCTCCAGAGAAATTATTGAAAAACTATACACGAATGTGAAGTTACGAAAGACTCGTAACGAAGTATGAAAAAATTAAAAAAGACCTCTTACAATTTAAAAAGAGAGGAAGTATGCATCGAAAGGATCCCTCGCTCCTCGAACAAGTGCTTCCGAACTCAAAGATCAAACAATCAAAACACTGATCACTATAACAAGCAGTTGGACATGCAACGTCCAACTTTCCACTGGGCGAGTTGGACCGCACTGTCCAACTCGGACGGTGGCCAGTAGGACGCAACGTCCAGATCGCCACCGGGCGAGTTGAACTAAGCTGTCCAACTTGCCCGGTGGCGAGTTGAACACAACGTCCAACTCGCCACCAGGAGAGTTGGAACAAGCCGTCTAAATCTCCAAATGGCGAGTAAGACATGACACCAAGACCCTCTGGCTTGATTGTACTTGGAACCGTAGTCGAACCGTCTCTCGTTTCATCTCGATCGGAGTGGCCGTTGGAAATTTACGACTAAAATTGCAAAGACTTGTTTTCTCGTTTGAGTTTATGTTAATCGTATAAAACGGCACGGTCAAAGTAACACCAAGGCTGCGTATACTGTACGAGTAACTTGAACTAAATCATGAAAAACAGCGTCATATCAAAGACGATTACTTTAAAAATTGTAAAAACGCTTAAAATCGTAAAACAGTCTAAATCAGTAAAAGCCAACTTATGATTTTAAAATGGAGTCCAGTCCAAAGATATCATGACGGTTTGCTTATTGTCTGCGGTAGGAGATAAATGTCAAGTCTCGAATATAAATTGAAGTCTTCTAAGGATAATCATGAAGATCGAGAAAAATGGAAGATTTCTGAAAAAGAGATAAACTCGACTTGTGGCAAAAAAGGAATGTCTAAACCTAATACAAGAAGAGTATATAAGAGGAAGTCGATGCAAGAAATAAAGGGACTCTTTTACACACAGAAGAACTTAGCACTTAGAGAAATAAGCAATTTTCAATTTTTGTTATCGAGTTGAAACTCAGCTAGGGATTTTGTAGTCTTAAGTTGTTAGATCTAAGGAATTTTGCCAACAGCTCTTGCGACCAAGGCTCTTACCTTGTTGTAACGCTCTTACGTAGACTCGGAATACGATCTCTTTTGCTCTCCTTTCGATTTCTTATATTTTTCTTTTGTTTATCTCGTGTTTCTGATTTCTTGACGTGTGGTTGTTTAGATCTCCGGGACCTCTGGAAAATGAGGATTTTCCAAACTTCCCTAATTCAACGGAAATCGACAGTGCGAATTTCCGTACCCATAGTTTGGCGCTAGAAGGAGGAGAGGGGTACAGATCAATCTAACTCTCAGCCGCAGAACGCTTGATCAGACATGGCAACAAAAGAATAACAAACTCGTGTCGATGAAAGAATCCACGACAACATTACCAACACTCCAGCAGGGAACGTATCCGCGGTTAACGCCGACGCCAACACCGCAGCGTTCCAAGAGATGTTCACCACCTTAAAAAAGAAGTCGGAAGAACAAGAAAAGCTTATAGGCTCTCTCGCTAAACAGGTCAAAACCCTCACCGCGAGAACCAAAACTATCCTTCCTCGCGGAGCTACAAAGCTTTGCGGGAGAAGACTTGACTTTGCAACTCCCTTGGACAGAACCGTCAACACGCAAGGAAACTTGTCAGAACAGCCTCCCGACGACGCTAACCCTAGTGCGGCGCAAAAGGATTTGGAAAACCTTCCTCCTCAAAATCAGGAAGTCAAGGACGACGGCGTTGAATAGGTCGATCTGGATATCAGCGATCACTCTGATCCTTCGGAGGACGACACTGATGTTCACCCAAGGAGAAGAAAGAGTCGCAGTACTCGGAATGACTCGTCTCCCTACCATCCCATGACCGAAGAAGAAGAAAATCTCTTCTGCGCAGAACAAGAGGACCGGCTCTCGAGTGGTTCTCTCGGCTATTGCTGCCACTTTTCCGAAAACCTAGAAGTACCGGCTCTCGAGTGGTTCTCTCGGCTCAAGAGAAATATCTGAAGTTTTCGCCAACTCGCTTCGGAGTTCCTTAAGCATTACTCTATGTTCATACATGGAGGAACTACCGATGTCGACCTTTATAGCCTGTCCCAAAAGGAAGGAGAAACTCTCCGTGACTTCATGGGCAGGTTCATGCTCGTCATAGCAAGAGTTAGTAGAATAAGCGACAAGGCGGCTATCGACGCACTCAGAAAAGGGCTCTAGTAAAGATCGAAGTTTAGAAGTGGATAACCCTCGAAAATCCGCGCACGATCCATGACGCGCTCCATAAATCTACGGAATACCTCTAGGGCGCACATAACTGTGCCTTCAAATCTAGATCGGAACAAGGGGGAACCTCAGGGAACACCTGGACCAGAAACTCGAACTACCACGAGAATACTTTATGCGATTTCCACCAGACCCAAGGCCATTCGTCCATCACCTGCAAATTTCTTTGCGGCGAGGCTGGCGCAAAGTTGCTTGCAGGAGAATTCTCGGAAGTGTCCAGCGTGAAGGATCTGATCCACGAGTCCGATTACCCTGCAAGGACCGACAAATCTCCTCACCCAGAGAACTCTCCTCAGAGAAATTAGTTTGAAGAGAAATGCAGAAGAAAACAAGACGAGTGGAGAAACGAGAATAATCGTCACAAAGTTAACATGATTATCGTCGATCAAATCCTACATGCAGAAAACCGACACGGGTGCAAACTAACCAACGGGACCACGCAACATCCCGAGCAATGCAATCACCTTCGAAGAAGAATAGACTACTAGACTCCATAAGCCCCATTTCGACCCCCTCATCATTGATCCCGTAATAAGAGATATTGATGTTGCTCGAGTCCTCATCGACACCAGAAGCACGGTCAACTGATCTTTGGAAACACCCTCAGAAGGATGGACATCAAACTCATACAAGTCATACCATTTCCGAAACCGTTAACTAGTTTCTCAGGCGAAACATTAATGGCTCTTGGATCGATCAAGCTACCGGTCGCAGCAAAAGAAATAACTAAGATCGTCGATTTCGCGGTCGTTGAACACCCGGCTATCTACAACGTGATCATGGGTACGCCTTGGATAATTGCCATGAAAGTGGTCCCATTGACATATCACCGGCATCAATTTTCCAACTCCTTTCGGAATCACAGCGATATGGGGATCTTAGGAACAGTCACGACTCTACTTCTTGGCTGAACACAAGCTAAGGCAAGCTACGACCGTCGCAATGGTAAAACACAAACGGGTAAATCTAGCTCAGCCGCCAACTGAAAACACTTTGGAAACTCCAACTCCAGCAACGGCCGAAACTTCTGAGCCCAACGCCTTGACCCAACTAGAGAAGAGTATGGAAGAATATGTAGATCCAGCAACTAAGGCGATCGATATCGACGCAACAGCCAAGTAAACACATTCACGCAACAAACAGAACTACGAGATGACTTGATCCTCTAAAGGGGTATGTAGGCCGCTCGTAGAAAGCCGAGTTCAGCTATCCCTCTCTCTAAAACGGGAGGGGGGAGTGGGTGCATATACGAGTATGCATACTCATATATTCCCACATTCTAAAATATTTGCTTTGTACTCAATATTTTTGAAACTTTTTCAATAAAGACAAATTGAAAACTCACAAATCCTCTTCTCGAAAACCAGCCAGATATGAGCAAAATGTTTATCAAGTAAAATGTCTTGCCATAAAACAGAGAAAACTACAGTTTTCGATAAGTCGAAAAAGCTTCATCGCTAACTAGAACATCTATGCTAAACATATCATGGTCGTGTCAGAAGACCCGAGTTCCGACCAAAATACGAGAACCTGATCTTGGAAACATCATTCACAGAAAACATATTTTCGAAAAATAAGCGAGACGTCGCATAAACTTTCGAAAAACAGTTTCCTAGTTCGTCAGTGACTATAAATTATGAACGCTCGTCGATTTGCCCCGCCGAGCACTCCAGACATCTTAAGTAAACACATCTAGACCTATCCTCAGGAATTGGTCCTCATACATCCGACTGGGATAAATAGCGCTCTATAAAAGAAATCTAAAACTTTGTCAGCACTTCCGGTTGACTTAGAAATTGTCTCTGGAGAGATGCTCGACTTCGACCAGACGACTCGTATAAGCCGAGAACCTATCGAGGACTATAAATTGGTACAGACTTAGGTTGAAATCATAACAGGCAAACGAAAGCCGACTAGTCATCACAAAGCCTCAAACCGAAAGTAAACCTAGGTCTTGCCCTAATCCCAGCACACTGGCCTCTAACAACTCAAGGCATGATATGAGATCCTAAAGGCATGTATCTTCGTTCACATCTAAATGCTTCTGAAACATTGAAAATATTTTCGAACATCTCAAACGAGCAACAAATAGAGCAATCTAAAAAAAAAAGTTAGATGCGTGATGACAACTAGTGTTCTTCCCTCTGTAGTTAACAAATACCGAAACCATTCTTGAAACTAGTCGAATAGAATGAAACATAGTTCATACATAAGTCGTTAGACTGCAGGGAATCGAAGCCACGTGCGGCCAGTCCCAACTACATAAATACGGCCACACTTGGCCCAAATCTACATAAATAAACAACAAAAGGGGAATACATTCCCACCAGATATCAAAAAGATCATTCACGGCTCGGGCTTGTAGTATCCGGGTGCTGATCTCCCAAACAAACCATAACTGATGTTTGCTGCGGGCTGATCCACCTCGCCATTCCCATCTGGAATCTTTGGTCTGACTTCCACCAAATCGGGAGACACTAGAATTGGAGCCCACTGCTCCCAGATCCTTGCCTCGATATCAAGAAGCATGGACTGCTTGTTCATCCTCTTGCTCATTCCTTTCGTCTGCTTGTTCGCTTCGATTTTGTAGGAAAAACTGAGGAATTGGGTGAGACGCTACCTGCCAACAACACCGCGACATTTACGATAGTCACCGACGTCTTTGTAGGCGTCTTTCAGCCCCACCAGCTCAGTCGCAAAACGCTCATGACGGCTATTTACCGCCTCAGAAACTTCTCTCCTTTCCCGATGGTGAGCACGACGAGCTTCCTTGGAAGCTAACTCCTTGGCAGGGAAGAACTCGCATGTAACTCTTCCTTTAGATGAGCAGTCTCCTTCTCCGCTATCTCAGCCTTAAACTGAGCCATGCGAGCCTCCGTTTTTCTTGCATCTAGAGCCTCGTTCATAACAAGGAGAACCTGCACAAAAAATATATTTCCAAAATAGTAAGAAACCTAGAATGGATAAGTCGGAAAAGTCTAAAGATCCAACTAACCTTGTTGAAAAACCTCGATGCCTTCGCACACTCCGATACATCACTCCGCATAACCTCTTTCAGAGGCACCCCAAAGTCGAAAAACTTGTCGAACTCAATCGGATCAGTGCCGCCCCCGCTAGTCTGACAGTCCACGAGGTCTTCGAACACTTGGTATGTGTCCACAGAAACGTGCTTATCCTTTGGAGACCTCGACCTCTCCCTCGCCACAGGAACCTCACAATTCATTAACTCCTCCATGCTTGGTACCGAATCTTCCTTAACTGATATGTTCAGTTGGACACGAGAATTGTGGTACGCAACTGTGAGATGAACTCGTTTTGGAGAAAAGCATCCCCAAAAGAATGGCCCACCACGAAGGTCTCTAACCGCGTAAAGATCTTCGGGATGCAGAGGTAAAATATTAGTTTTTCCAAAACAAAAAAAAAATGCGCAAGGTCAGATATCTTCAGAGTAAACAAATCAATGGACTCACGGTCAAAATACCCCCATCAACCACATTCACTCCTAAAGAAGGGGATGCCGCTTTCCTCCACCAATGCGCTGTCAATACGGACGAAAATAAAATTTTCCATTTGTGAAAATTCGAGGCAAATCCATCGATGATCGCTATATCCTCCTCAGGGCTACGTGACATATGTTATCCTTTCCTTTCGGCATTATCAAAGCGTCAAGATAGTCAGCATCGAATCATACCCCACTCATAGCTCAGCACCAGAATCCCAATAAGGTGTTTCAGTTCAGGTGGATAGATTTGGCATATTGATACTCTGAACCGATCTAGGACCTCGACTATGACCCTCAGAATAGGAAACCATAGACGGCAGTGCAGCAAATAAAATGTGAAGTAAACTTCAGGAGGGAACCTAACCTTCTCTCCGCTTAAGGGAATACAAAACTCCACCGAATCCGGCACTTCACACATACGCTGTACGTACTTGAAAGAGTTCAGGGAGCTCTTGCTCGGACAACCCGTGATTCTTTTGAAACTAGGTCTAGTAGGAACCCACAGATTGCAAGAAGGAGCCGGCGCAACGGCCATAGCTGCCCAATACGCCTCAGCCTCCTTGCAACTAACACAATTTTTCAGAAACTCAGGTTTGGGAATGACTTCACCGCTGGCTGAGTCTAGGACACTCAGATCAGAACAAGAAGGATGGGCATTTCTCGAAGCTCTCTTTCTAAAAAGACATGATTAAGAACAAAAGAGAGGGAAATGAGAGAAGGATTTCTACCTTGGAATGATTCTTGTGGAGAAAAACAAGTAAAAGTTTGGAAAAACTACTCCACATACTTATAGGCAAAGAGATTCACTATTCACCTTTGCAGTCTCGGTCAGTTAATTCAGCCTAATCCACCTAACTTGCCTAACTGGTCCGGCCGCTCGCAAGAACACCACTTGAAGGTGTCTTTCCGGTTTGCCTTCATCGCTTCGTTCCAGCCATCGTCGATGGAGATAAGGTTTCATAGAGAGGTAATCGAGAGGATTAGATGAGTTTGAGAGATGGATTGAGAGAGATTAGTCTACTTAGATAGGGTTTCAGAGAGGGATGGAGAGAGGTTACTGAGAGGATTAGGGTTTCGACTTAGCTAGGGTTTCAGAGAGGGATTGAGAGAAGAATCAGAGAGGGTTGAGAGAGGAATCAGAGAGGGATTGAGAGAGGAAGGCGATTCAGAAGAGAGGTGACTCAAGAGGATTAGGGTTCTTTGAAACGAGAGAGAAGAAAATTGAAAAACACTTAGAAATGTTTTGGGCTTGGGGTGAATTTTTGGGTTAGAAATAAATTGGGCTTAAGCTGCTGTTAGGTTTTTTCGGGGTAGGCTGTTGCCGAGTGCCTCCATCAATTAACAGATCATACCACTTCACTTGAAAAAGTAGGATTTTTAAATTGACGGACCCCTCATACTCAAATTGTATGTTATCAATCAAAATCCCGTAGTATTCAGCTCCATTAGCTGCATTTGTGTAACTCACTCATTTAACACAATTAGTATAGTTACATTTATTTCTTCCCTCACCATGCTTTTGTGTATGAAAGAAAAATCCTCTTGAAAATATATGGGCCATGTTTTGGCCTTATTCAAGGGTTCATTCGCAATATCTTTTACCCACAGAGGAAAATATATACATATAAATCAATATATATATATATATATATATTATATAATAATAGACACTTAGGTAGACTATAGTATTAGTCAGACGTAACTAATGATTCACCAAGAAATGATATTCGCCAGCTCTCTTCGCAGAGAGTTTTTTTTCTAAGAGGTCTTGGTATTTGGCAATAAGTCAATCTTCAAACATCCTATATTAGTCAAACACAAAATAAAATGACCAATTATAGTTGGGTATATCAAAATAGATTATGATAACTATATTACCAAATTATACCTCTCAAATTGTTGAAAATATTCACAATTGCTTAAAACATATGCATGTTCGCATATATAGTCTTTCTCGGAAAGCCATATTTTTTACATTTCCCAACTTAAACGACCTACATGTGTAAATATATTAGGTACTCCAGGGACATGATATATGGGGACTTCACCTTCACCAAATCTTGCTAACATGCACAAAGGATTATGAAAATTAATACATATTATATAGAATAAAAGCAAGTTCATACGCATTAAAATTGAATATGATGAATAATGATAGCGTTTACCTTGATTGCGTATGTATATGATCAACATTTTAGTTCTCTGAGAAGTAAGCTATCTAGTCGTTGATATATTATTCAACAATCGAGTTGGCCACAATATCTTGTTCTTGGCTTTCGCTTTCAATATTTTGAAATTATTATAAACATACATCCACGATACTGAACAGGTCCTCCTAGTTCAGTTTCTAGAATATATGAATAGGTAGGTTTTCCATGACGTCAAAAAGTGATGGTGGAAAGATCTTCTAAATTTGCAGATGATCAAAACAATGTTATGTTTGTTAGAGTCAAATTTGTTCATGGCAAAATCAACAGCAAAAATCCTTCAAGAAATTATGCCTTACGCAAATATAAGCTAAAATGTCATACGCCAAACCTATTTGCATAAGGATAGAAGAACAAAATTCGTATATATCATCCCAGACACAGAATAAAAGAATATCTATCCAAAGATGAAATTCTCGAAAAAAGGTTCTTGAGGAAAGTTTTGCGAGAAATGAAAAATTTTACGAAACATTCTTCTGTTTGTTAGGGTTAAAAATGGTCACAACGAAACCAATGTCTAAAAATTACCACGGAAACATTGTCTCTTTTTCAAGTAAGAAAGAAAACCATCACATCAGTCTTTCTCATCACCCATTCTATCTCGTCCCGACGAACGGAACAAGCCGTACAACCATAGGAACCACCATGTTGCCTCCAAGTCTAGTCGCCTAGGGCGACTAAACTTGCAACAAGTCTAGTCTCCCGTGGACAACTAGATGCACACAACGCCTAGTCACCCATGTGGGAGTAAACCCTTAACAAATTCTAGTCGCCCATGAGTGATAAGACTCACACAACATCTAGCTGCCCGTGAGCGAATAGACACTCAACAAGTTCTACTCGCCGATGGAAGACTAAACTCTCAACAAGGTCTAGCTTCCCATGGGTGACTAAACGTGCACAATCTCCAGTCGCACATGGGAGACTAGACTCTCAAGAAGGTCTAGTCGCCCAAGGGCGACTAGACCCACACAACGTCTACTCGTCCATGGGCGACTAGACTCTCAACAAGGTCTAGTTATCCATGGGCGACTACACGCGCACAACGTATGGGCGACAAGCCCTTGTTTACTAGATTCTCAACAAGGTCTATTCACTCACAGGCGATTAGACTCTCAATAAAGTTTAATCGCCCATGGAAGACTAGACCTGTTGGGAAAAAATATCCAGGCACCAGATTCCTCCAGCTTCCGGGCTGGGCACCGGCCTCTAACCCCTGGTCTGAAGGGACCCAGGGCCCGGACCCTGCATCCAGGTTCCCCAGGCTAGACCTCTGCTACAAAACCCAACCCCTTGGATAAAAGGGAAGCTCTTCCCTTAAGGGAATTCTTCCATATTCGCCAATATGAAAGGGTTTAACCTAATGCAAGCCGACATCTACACCTATAAAAGGGGAACCCAAACCTTAGAATAAGAGATTGACACTTTAGAGATTGAGAGAATAGATCTAGGCGGCTAGAATTAGGTTTTATACAGCAAACATTGTAGTCCCCCTTCGATCTAATAAACATCTCCTTCTCTATTGCTTCTTGATATCACTCAAATATTTAACCCTAAGGAGTGAATTAATCTCTCAAATAAGAGGTTCAGTTGTAGTACTTAGGGATCAAATCCACAGGGAACTGAGGAACACAAAAGATTTAATCCTAAGTGATTATGCTAGGTTGATTTAGTTTAAAATAGTAAATTGCAGTTGTGAGCAATGATAAGTTGCTCAAGAGAATAGGTTTTGATTTAAAACAATAAAAGAAAGTAGTTAGATTCAAGGTTGCTATTTAGATAATCATGATTATAATGCTACAAATGTTTTAGTAAGTTGCTTGCAAGATATATAAGAACTTCGATTCTTAGACAGATCCAATAGCACTCGCTAACTAGACTCATCCATTGATCTTATTACCGGCAATATCGACCGATGTTTTGACAGCGATATTGGACGATATGGGTTGCCGTAAATTGATGACTCTATAGGAGTATCGATCGATATAGCATAAGATCGAATCGAAACTGTGTTCACCAAGATCATAGACCGGCTCTCACACATCCCTAGAGGATCTAAGCTTATGCCAAATGATTTCAGGATAATGATTAACAAGTTAAATAAGTCCATGATCATACTCTAGTTAGCTACTCTAGAGTAAGCATTAGGGTTCATTTGGATAATGAATATCACAACTCAACATTCCATAGTTGGGGCTAATCCCTCATAACTATTTGAACTCTAAATCTAACAAAGGAATTTACTCAGACATGGCTAAGTGATTCATAGCAGTAAGGTAATAATAGAAATTCATAAGATTAGAAGATTGAACTCTTGGTTCTTTGGAACAACAAATCTTTTTGTGTGTTTCTTCTAAATCTAGAATTCTATATCCTTTGAAAATTAAGATGAAAAGATTACTTTATTGCTAAGTATAAAATAGTATCAATAGCAAACAAAGCACAAGAAAACGAAAAACATAAAAAGCATGCTTTGCTAAAACACATAGGCATAACTATAAATATGAGTTCCATTAGGTTAAAAACTCGTCAAGGGCTATCTTGTAATATTGGGAAAACTTGGGCTTCAAGTCGGCCAAGTTAGACTTGTTCTCCACGCTTAATATCGATCGATGGTACATGGTGTACATCGATCGATGGAGTATCTCGACTTCATCTTCAATAGAAGCGTCATCGATCGATTACACATGATGTGTATCGATCGATATGTATCCTTGTTGTCTGATCTTCATAGTCATCTCGGAAAGCTCTCCTTTAAGCTCCATAAGGGAACCTAAATCATCACTTTACTCCAAAATGCTCCTGAACCTGAAAACATACCTAATAGACTCCAAAACATATATATATATATATATATATATATATATATATATATATATATATATATATATATATTATAAAAACATATCAATACCATGGCTAAAAGTGGGTCAAAATCATGGTATATCAACTCCCCCAGACTTAACCTTTTGCTTGTCCTCAAGCAAACCATTAGTTAGTCTTTTGGAAGAATTTTAAAAACAGTAGGGACTCAATAAAATCTTAACTTTAAAATCATCGCCTCTACTTTGTTGCAAGCCACATCTCATATTACTAACTACAAAAGTACATTATACCATATCCTAGCTTAGCAACCAAATTCATCTAGCGAATCAACTTAAACAATCCTCTATGTCTATCCCCTCTACTGATTTCATTTATGCATAAAATAAAGGTGTAGGCTTTACCTTGGGAGTATCGATCAAAGAACCCTTGGATTCAACTCAAACAAGTTCCAGGCGTTCTCTTTTTGATTCCTTTTCTCCCTTTATCTCCCTTCTCTGAATCCCTAACTTTCTTTTTCTTTTATATCAATCCCAATGAACAACTAATGTTCATCTTATTGATCTCTCTACTTTTTATAGCTTTTTTTGACAAAGTGTAGGCGAATAGTGGGGTCATAGGTAATTTACCTTTCCCTCGCTTCCACAATGTGTGATCATTCCTTTGAATTAGAATATTGGGGTCATGGGTAATGTACCTCTCCCTCTCCCTCTCAAGAAATCATCTCAATCTTTTATTTTCTCTTCATGGGATGCCAAAGGAAGGAGAGAATGAAACCAAAACTTTTGAGACTTTTACCTTCCAGACTTGCATGAGGATTCCGATCCCTTGTATACCAAGCCCCAAGACAAGCAATAGATGTCAGGTTAGGTTGGGAATCAGCTTTGGTTCTTCCAAACAATCATGAAAAGTGTTGTCATAGGATGATCGGTTATCCATTTTAGCATCTATAGTACTTTCTGCAATCAACAATTCTAAGAATGGTGCTAAAGAATAGTAAGATAAAAGGCAAAATTTTTGAAATCTTTTTGTCCCTTTCTTGACTCAATAAAACCGATTTTGAAAACTTTTTAAAGAGATCAAAAAGGTAAAGTAGCATCAGTAATTCCAATCCCCCACACTTAAATCATACAATGTCCCCAGTGTATAACTAGTTAGAGCATAAGAAATAATACATGTATAACTGATATCGAAATTGTGAACGATATATACCTGACCGATGATCGTATTGATCGATGGTGAGTCACTTCCATCGATCGTCATGGATAGGGTTATGTCGGGCGATGTAGACAGGGTCTCATCGGTCGATTGGTAGTGATCGTGTAGCTATGTTCCTAAAAACAAATAAAAACGAAAGTAATAAGTAAAAATAAAATAAAAGTAAGAAAGAAAATACCTAACACTGGGTTGCCTCCCACTTAGCGCTTAGTTAAAGTCGTTTAGCTTTACTATGGAGGTATGGTGGCTAGTGAGGTGGGTTGAAGGTAATTGTTGGGAAACAAGCATCCTCCTTGTCTTGTGATTCTTCAAACCATGAAGTTAAAAAGCTTCTTGTGGCTTTCTCACTTCTGGTCATACTAGCTTGCAAACCTTGGACCTCATAGTGAATTCTCTGTAGCCACTCCTCAATGCTTGATTAACTGCAGTCATGTTGTCCAATGCTGTTGTAGGTGTGCTCTAGATTAGTACTCATCTGCATTGGGTCGAGGTTTTGTGTGTTTTGCACAGGGGAAAGGATGGTATCGACCGATCTCGGTGTAGGTCTATCGGGCGATGTGGATGGATGTCCATCGGTCGATGGGTTCAGAGGCTCGTCGATCGATGCGGATTGTGCAGATTGGCTCGCGAGCTGGTTCTTGATGTTTTTGATCTCCAATTGAATGTCTTCTGTTGTGCATTTCAATCCATGAACGTCACTCTTTGCCGGGAACCAAAATTTATCGAGTGATCTATGTGCTTCGTCTTCACAGGCTTCAATAGATCTGTAGATCTCCCTTGTGATGTCTTCAAGTTCTTTTCTGGTACAGTATTCTGGTGCACGAGTATCGATCGATGGTAATGGAGGTTCATCGATCGATAGCTCTTGTAGTTGACTCTCGATTGGCTTGTCTAGGGTGATATCGATCGATGCTACCGTAGCTGTATCGGTCAATTGGCGCTTCTAAGCTTCGAGTTCGTTGCGAAGTGCATTCACCTCTTCTGCAGGGCTTTTCTCTCTTTGCGAGCGAAGTCATTGCCAGACAGATTCCACAGTAATTCACCTTGAAGTGACGATATTGCTTTCTCATGTTCAGACCTCAATCCTGCCATCTCCCAGTTATGTTCACCCGTTCTTTCATTCAACATGTATGTGACCTCTGCTTGAGTGTAGAGCTTGCAAACTGGAACTCCTTTAGTAAACTGTTCAGCATGCTCTGGTAAACAGAAACAAGAGCGCTCAAACAGTGTGGCTCTATTTAGAAGCTTCCTAATATCTTCTTTGTAAACATGGATGATGTCACCAGCGACGCTTCTTGCATAACCATTCTCATCTCTGTAGACACCATATTCGTCTTTCTTTTCCCAGAAGAAACGACGAACTCCGTGCTTGAAAGCTCTATTCCCAAACTCGCGATGTATATCGGTCGATGCTCGTCGCCATGTATCGACTGATGCTCGTTGAAATTCTGGATTTGCTGAGTTGAGATGAAGGTTTTGTGCACCATCTTGCTCATGAAGTGGTTGTTGCTGGTGCTGATCGTTCTGGTAGATGGGTGGTTGTGTGTAGGGATTGACTGGTCCATCGGCCATCTGAAAGATGTCTGCAACGTCTTCTTTGGAGATTGGAATGATTCTTCCATCTAGTGCTTGTGGGAGTCGATTTCACCCTACTGTCAAATAAATCGTAAAAAAGGAAACTTCGGGAAAACCCTAAGTTTCCAGAGGAACCGGCTATCTGCGAGAACCGCACAACGAAAATAAGATGACGAAAATACTTAGAATTTAAATGAGAATAAACGAAAACAGAGAGCAAAGAGGTTCTTATTCCGAATCTGCGTAGAACT
>CAKOAT010997335.1:18213-44965 GCA_932364175.1 Eruca vesicaria subsp. sativa
CTCTCTCTCTCTCTCTCTCTCTCTCTCTCTCTCTCTCTCTCTCTCTCTCTCTCTCTCTCCCCAAAGTGA
This sequence comes from Eruca vesicaria subsp. sativa, assembly GCA_932364175.1. NCBI lineage: Eukaryota > Viridiplantae > Streptophyta > Magnoliopsida > Brassicales > Brassicaceae > Eruca > Eruca vesicaria. The sequence goes on from CAKOAT010997335.1 coordinate 18,283, forward strand.
AGATGGAAGTAGGATCATCGTCTAAGAAGCATAATTCTCGTCTGTGATTGTGTTTTTGTGGCTTACTGGCGAGGATAGCGCAAGCTTGGACAGACAAAAACCCAGAGAGACGATTTTATGGCTGCCCACGTTATAAGGTATGCGGTATGGTAACTGAACTTTCAAATATAGATTTTAAATGGTATTTGGACCTTGTGGCAGAGTGGAGATGAATGCAATTACTTCTCTTGGTTTGATGAAGAGGAAGGTACAAAATGGCAAACAAGAGCTTGGACTGAAGCCCGTGATGAGATCTGGGAGAAGGACATAGTCATTGAGAAGTTAAAGAAACCATTTCAAGATAGAGAGATGAAGATTAAATTGTAAGGAGGTTTGAAGATTTTTATGTTTAAGGATCGTGTGTTAGAAATGTATTATGAAACTCTTAAACCTATGTATAATCTAATTTGTTCTTAAGAATAACTACGAATAACTAGTAAAAGTAGTAAAGAACAGCTATGAATAACTAGTAAAACTAACGAAGAATAACTACGGAAAACTCGTAAAACTAGCATAAGATCCAGAAATGAGAACATAATCCAAACAACATAAGTCATAATATCGTACAAGACAAAGAGGAAATCAAACAACACCAAACAACATAAGGAGATCTCCAACAAAAGTCTTAATATCGTACAAGACACTCATGAAAACAAACACATAAGCTTCTTCTGCTGAGAAATCTCACCCATGAGGAATAAGCTTCATGAGCTCAGGAATCTCTTTAGCCACCTCACGCTTCAAGCGACAAACCTCTTCCTCAACTCCGATAACCCAAGATTGCCGGAAATGGAGCCCATCGCACTGTAAGTGAAGATATTTTAATTCAAATCCAGAAAACTTTAAATTTTTAAAAATTGAAGAGATATAGAGATCCAAATCACCTTGAACCTCCTGCAAGTGAAGAACGTTCTCCCATGGCAGAAATCCTTATCTTTCAGATTAATAGATCCTCGTCGACAATTATTGCCCCACATATCTCCCGCATAAAATACACTTGACCCGCACCTGCACCCGCAACTTAATTTTTTCAAATCGATCCTTCCGTTCCATGGCTGGTCAAACGGGGTGGGACTCGCGGCTAATATCAAAATTCCGAGCTCTAACTACACCAATTAAGGCTGATGAGTTTATTTTTGAAAGAAACTTCACACATAATTAGAAGGTAAATTTAACCCATTAATGAAATCCATTGGTATATAGTTTTTAAGGTCCAGAAAAAGACATAATTCCATTAATGAAAAATTAATTATGTTCATAAAAATAAGGGTATAATTGGAAAATATAAAAAATTTCATTAAACAGAATATTTATATTTTAATGGTATTGATCTTTTGGTCATTTTCTCATTTGATGGCTTTTTAGTGACAAAAACTTTAAAAAAAAAAAATTGAGAAAATTTCCCAAGAGAATTAACTTGCATACATAGTATCGGCTTAACGAAGATATATCGAAATATCTTTTCCAGAAAAATAATCAACCTTTGGAACCAAACTAAGTTGTACAGATAATACTTGTAAACTATAAATAGAAATAAACCTTGTTTTACAAACTACTTCCGTAAAAATAACTTCGAAAAATTATTACAGAAAAGTTCTTAAAACAAAACTAAATAGTGTTATACAAACAACTTCTGTAAAATTAACTTCAATAACATTTTATGAAAGTATTTTGTCAAATAAAATAATACTGTGTTTTATAAAACTGCTCTGTAAAACTAACTTTGACAATGTTTTACAAAACAGCTTTCGTAAAATTAAATTAAATAATTTCATATGAAACAACATTTGTAAAGTTAACTTCAAATTTTTTTCACGAAATAGCTTTCTTAAACTTAAATTAAACAGTTTTATAGAAAACAACTTTTGTAAAACTAACTTAAATAAGATTATAGAAAAACAGATTTCATAAAATAGAACTAAATTTCTATGATAAGCTTCTGTTAAACCGACAACAATTTATGAATCAATTATCGTAATAAGAAATACTTTTTTAAAAAATATATATTATTTTAAAAATGTGTAACTGTACACATAGCACATAAAAACTCATAATTTCTGTTAGGGAGTTATTTGTGAAATAACAAAAAAAAAAAACAAAATTAGTATTTGAGTGTGTTAGGAAGAGAAAATGGTAGAGGCAATAAGATTTGATTAGTTCTGTGAGTTTTGGTTTTCTTTACTAAGTTCTTAGGTGCAATTTCTCTTCTGTTAATCAATAAACCATTTTTCTAGACAAAAATACATTCTGTAGTTTTCGACCGTATATAGTGAAGTAAAAGAAATAAAAAAGAAACTTTCTCCGCCACGCATCTTCTGGGTTGGCAATGACACGTCAGCAATTAAAGAAAAAGACGTATTTAATCACGTCGTCGACATATAGCCAGCGTTTACGTCTCTCTCCCCGACTCAATCGCTCTTCTCACCGACGAAAGATCGGCGGAATCTCCTCTTCGCTGTTACCGGTAGCTCCATCCCATGAATCCTGAATAGTAAGAAACGCTCCTCATCAGATCGATTTAGCGTCTTTGAATTATGCTTCTTTTTGGTCTGATCGTGTCTTAGAAGAATGATAATCTTACCAATTTTTGCTTTGTTATTCTACTTAATCGTGTTTTTGATTAGATCTACTGAAATTTGGTTGAGATCTGTTTTTTATTGCTTGAATAAACAGATGATTTCGGTTTATATAAAATAATAACTGTTCTTGTTACATGTGTCTTATGCAGTGACTATCTGTTCAAGCTTTTGCTAATTGGTGATTCTGGTGTTGGCAAATCATGCTTGCTTCTGAGGTTTGCTGTAAGTTCTTTTCTCTCTCTTTCTCTATACTATTTCATGTTCACCATTTAAGCTCAGGGCTCAATTTTTTTTTTTTTTTTTTTTTGTGTTGTGCAGGATGATTCCTACCTGGATAGCTACATCAGCACCATTGGTGTTGACTTTGTAAGCCTCTTCTACCACTTTATCAATTGGTTATGCGTACAATCATTACAAGTAGCAATGATCTTTTGCAGAAAATCCGCACTGTTGAACAAGATGGAAAAACCATCAAACTCCAGATTGTAAGTTGCCCTGAGTCGTGTCAGATCACCCAGATTTTTCACATGCTCGCTCTGTTTCTTTTCTTTTTATTATTATCACCAATTATGCAGTGGGACACGGCAGGTCAAGAGCGTTTCAGAACGATCACTAGCAGTTACTACAGAGGAGCTCATGGAATCATTGTATGCTCATTATCACACTAGCATTACTAATCTCCCTGATATATCTGACATCCATCAAATGAGACTCTGAAACGTTTTTTTTTGTTGTCAGGTGACTTATGATGTAACAGACCAAGAAAGCTTCAACAATGTCAAGCAATGGCTAAATGAAATCGACCGATACGCCAGTGAGAATGTGAACAAGCTACTGGTTGGGAACAAGTGTGATCTCACATCACAGAAAGTTGTATCTACTGAAACAGCCAAGGTAAATATACTCCTCAAATTCGTCACCGTTGAGGTTTCTTTATTCTTGTCTTGAAGATTTACTGTAATGTTTGTTCTGCCAACATAGGCTTTCGCAGATGAACTTGGGATCCCGTTCTTGGAAACAAGTGCCAAGAATGCTACCAATGTTGAAGAAACTTTCATGGCTATGACTGCTGCAATCAAGACAAGGTAACTCATACAATTCATTACTATCCATGGACTCATCATCTTCTGAGTGGTCAAACTTGACTTTTTCCTTGCAGAATGGCGAGCCAGCCTACTGGAGGATCCAAGCCATCAACCGTCCAGATCCGAGGACAACCTGTAAACCAGCAATCAGGCTGCTGCTCTTCTTGATTCGCTTTTGGAACACTTTACCATATACTATATCATATGTTTGTTTGCATGTAAGACATCTGAACAACGTTGATTTCATCTTTTTTTTTTGTTTTTTCAGTCATTTTTTATGCCCATAAGATTCTAAATTCTTTTGTAATGTACTTGGAACAATAAGCTCCCTTAGTTAAAGTTTTTCATGCATACTAAATCTAATTGGCTCTTTTTATTAATAAGCTTAAATGAAGCTAAAACATTAAACCAACGAAGAAAGGATCTTTTTCTGGCTCATGTAACTTAACAAAAACTACCAAACTGGGTTTGTAGAAAAAACGCCTTGGATGAGTATAACAATCACAATAGAATCAGAAGAACAAAAAACCAAGGGAGAGTTTACAAAGACAAGAGTCCAGGCCAGGGCTGCGGGACCAAACCGAAGAGTGCCTTACTTGCCCAAGGTAGGGAACTGCGCAGCGTCTTCAATTTTTGGCGCAGGAGCGACAAATTTTGGTGCCGCAGCTCTCTGGTTTCCTTCTCCGTCGGCTCCTCTTGGTCCACGACCTCCTCTGTCAGCTCCAGCTCTTGGTCCACGACCTCCTCTTCCCTCGGCTCCTTCTCTTGGTCCACGACCTCCACGTCCTTCCCTTCCACCACGGTAACCACCCCTGTATTTCTCTCCATTGGCAGGTTTCAAAAACTCATTTATGCTCAACGACTACAAAAAAACACATAAACATGTATCAGCATGTGGAAGAATTTGAACAAAAATGTATAACCACTGGTAGTAAGTTACTTAAACGGGAAAACATTAGTAAACTAGCGACCTTCTTGGTCTTCTCTTCTTTCTCAACCGGGCGCTTGTCCTTCTCTGTTCCCTGATAACACCACCATTTCAAGTTTCAGTAAGCACACACTTGATTACAGTAGAAGGCTGAAGATTACCCTGACCAAAATGAAATACTGAAGAATTGAGATAACTCACCAGTTTGATGAAGACCTCGTCGTTGTTGCTCTTTTTGCTTGAGAGCTGTTGCATGGTCTCAAACGCCTTTGTGTCAACCTTCCTCTCCTCTATCTTGGTTGCCTGCAGAGCTTTCCTCTTCTCCTCCAAAACCTTCTCATACTCTTCCAAAGTCATCTCCTACATATAGAAAATCACTATTAGATCACAAACGTTATCTTATTAAGCTGTTATTAATAGAACTATTTTCAAAAAGCTGATACTGCACCTTGTCCTCTGGCTCTTTCTCAGCTTGAGCTTCAACAGGTGTCTCTTTGTTTGCATCAGTTGCTTCACCTTCACCACCTTCCTTCTCAACAGCCAAACTCTTCTCCACCACTGCTGCGGATTCTTCAGTCACTCTATTGATTGCAACGATAAGAGTTTATATTCAAGACCCCAATCAAACAGAAAACAAATACATATAAACCCAATTTTAAAAAACTTACTGAGGAATTTCATCCTCAGTGGTTCCCCAATTGCCACGGCCAGCTCCATCACGTTTAAACCCATTTCTACTCAACAAATAAGTTTACAAATCACAAACCACGCAAGATCAAACTGTTACAAGAGTATCAATCTAAAAACCGTGCTTACCCGTGACCTGTTCCACTCTGGCGGTCAAAGTTCCTACGTGGACGTTCAAAGTCACCCGACTCTCCATTGTTGAAGCCTCCACGGCGACCCCCACCGCGACCACGGTATCCACCTACAGACCCGCCACGTCTCGCTCCATCTCCTTCTTCTGAGCGTCTGTAGCCTCCAACATACCCGTTTTCACTAGCAGGACCATCATTGTTCCTGGGCTCCCTGTTGAATCCACCGCTCCTTCCACGGCCACGAACTCCACCACCGCGACCTCCTCCAGGTCCGTTCTTGCCCTCCTTCACTATTCAAATTAAAGAAAATGTAACATGTGATCAAATAAACTACATAGTTACCTATGCAATTGTAATTCTACCCATAAGTATAATAAAAACCGATTCATATACAGAAACGTTATGTCTTTATATGACATTTATATGCACAAAGACCGAAGAAATGTCAAGCACAACAAACATATATTAATGTCTTTAGGACAAGAATGAACAAGTTTGACTTTATAAACTCAACCAAACACTAACCACACCAATAAATACAATCTACTAAACTAGAATCTAGTATAAAACATGAGAAACAGAATCAAAGAGAAAAGCTCACCAGCTTGAGAAGGAGGAAGCGGCTTAGTGGGCAGCTTACCAGGCTGAACCGGAGCCGGTTTCTCAACCTTCAATGGCTTAGCCGCGACGAGCTGGTTAACATCCTCTGTGTCATCGTCCAAGAGATCGAAAGGGTTCACCGTCGCCATGAATCGAAAAACCAACTAGTCCGGATATTATCTTTTTTGAGGAATTTGTATTTTTTTTTTCTGAGGATGAAGAAACCCTTAGTGCCTATACGTATTCATGAAGAAAGAATATGAATAAGAATCTGAAGATATGATTCGGACAGCGTTGTTTCGACGCCCAACAAAGGTTGTGTGTGAGAGAGAGAAGAAGAAGCTGCGATAAGAGTAGCAAAACCCTAGCCTATGGATTCTTTCCTTTATATACCTAATCTTTAAAAACTCCATAAGTTTATCCTCTGCGTGCGTCTGTACCGTAAAAGAAATCTACGCCGTTCATAAGATTAAAATTTTAGCCACCAGACGATATTTACTGGGCCGGGCCATTTAGTAGAAAGTGTTCGCATTGAGCCATTTATACTCTGTGCGCTTATCTACCGTTAGTAAAGTCAGCGCCTTTATTCGCTGTACAAATGAATCGGTCGACGTCATATGTTTAGTTGACTTTTTAAAGTCAACACAAGCTTAATTGGGCCAGGCCCGTTAACAACACCGCTTAGAGTATATGAGCTTCCTTCACGGATCTTCTTCAGTGATTCGTTTCTTCATAGATTTGAACTCCGATCGAAAGATAGACGATCCTAAGATGGCAACAGTAGACGAGAGTTCATCAGCTAAGAGATGGCTTCCACTTGAAGCTAACCCAGATGTTATGAATCAGGTATTGTCTCATTACTCTCATCTCCCGTTGCACACAGTATTGTTCTCCGATCATTGGAAAGTTTCTAAAACTGGGAAGAATCTAGGTCAATTCAGTGATTTTGCTTCGTATTGCTGTGTGTGTGCAGTTTCTTTGGGGGCTTGGTCTTACCCCAGATGCAGCGGAGTGTAATGATGTGTTTGGTTTAGATGACGAACTTCTTGAGATGGTTCCAAAGCCTGTCCTTGCTGTTCTCTTTCTTTACCCCATCACCAAAAAGGTCTCTTCTTTATTATCATCAATTCAAAACCATCAATAATTCTGAATGTTTCTGCCTTGTTTTGGTGGATAGAGTGAAGAAGAGAGGATCGAACAAGACAAGAAAATCAATGAGAAGGTTAGTTTCTCATCAGCACAACCTGCTTTGTTTTTCATGAATTGGAACCCAGTAAGTAGTTTCGTTCTGGTTATAATGAATGGTAGGTGCATAATGATAAAGTTTATTTCATGAAACAAACCGTTGGTAATGCTTGTGGAACCATTGGTCTTCTTCATGCTATTGGCAACATTACCTCCGAAATCAAGCTTTGTAAGTTTGTTAACATCTTTATGTGTGTTTCTCCTTTGGATTAAAAGGTATAGAATAGAATTATCACTTTCTTGTTGCTTTTCTTCAGCTGAGGGATCGTTCTTGGATAAGTTTTTCAAAACCACTACCAATATGACTCCTATGGAGGTTTTACTCTCTTACTTTTTTACTCTCTCTTAAATATTGTGAAGTTTTACTCTCTCTTAAATATTTGTGAAGTACAACTAAGTTGTTTTTGTTTCTTCATGGTTAGCGTGGAAGGTTTCTTGAGAACGACAGTCAAATAGAAGATGCTCATTCAGCAGCTGTTACAGCTGGTGAAACACCGGTAAGTTCATACCTCCTATTAATTCCTAATGTGTTATGAATAAGGAAACCTGATTATTTTGATGTTCCATTTTTTTTTAACTCCCATCTTCTACAGGCCTCAGAAGATGTGAACACGCATTTCATATGTTTAGCTTGTGTAGATGGTAACAAATTCTCACATCAACAAAATTAGGAATGCTGAAACCATCAAACTCACTTCCTAACTGGCACTAAATTATATTTTCAGGGGAGCTCTATGAACTTGATGGAAGGAAAGCAGGACCAATTTCACATGGTACTTCCTCTCCAGCTACCTTGTTGAAGGTACAATAAACCCCTTCCAGTCTTTATCAATACATAGAGAGGTTTCGGGTATTATGCAATGGTTTTGTGTTCTTGAAACATTCAACTTAAATGTTTGATGTATATTTTGGGTGTTATTAAATTTACAGGATGCGGCGAAAGTAATAAAGAAGATTATTGAGAAGAATCCCGACACACTCAACTTCAATGTGATTGCCATCTCTAAGAGAACCTGAGGATGTTCCTAAAAAGCAATGCTCTTGTTTCTGAGTTTATGACTTGATGATCCATTGAGATTCTTTATCTACGTGGATTTTGTTTTACTGCATTCTGAATCTTTTTTTTCTTGTTACTGAATTTTATTTTTACTTTTATGACCATGGTTTTAAGAGAATGCATTTCTCGCCTAGTGCAAACATATAAATCGAAATATAAGAGACCACCAAACTGAATTAGTTTAATCGAAGTGGAATGTGTTGCACATCAAATCCATTATAGTGGAATGGGTCCCTACCTCTTCTTGATAATCCTTTCCCTTAATTTCAGATTCCTCCATCTTTTCTTCAACTTTCTCATCATTTTCACTGGTTTTCTTTTCTTCCTCACTGGTTTCAGTTTCTTTCCCTTCAACTTCTTCTTGATCCTCTGTTTCTCCAACTTCTTCTAGATCATTTTTCCCTTCAACTTCAGATCTTCTACCTTCTCATCATCCTCATTATTCTTCTTTTCTTTTTCCTCAATTTCTCTCGGACATTATATTAGTCTCTACTCTACTTCTCTCCTTCATTTGGTTCAACCTACACATTTCTACTTCTTCATCAGTCTCACTGTTTTCCTTGTTTACCTCATCAGTCTCACCGTTTTTTTTTCTCATCCTCTTGCTCAGTATTTTCACTATTTTCATTGTCTTTCTCACTCTCTTTCTGAGTGTTTTCACTGTTATCTTTGTTAGCCTCTTGCTCAGTATTCTCGTTGTTATTTTTGTCTTTTCCAGCCTCTTGCTCAGCATTACTTTCTCCTCCCTTTCATGTGTACCATATGAATTCACTGTCGAAAATCCATGGTTTCACCATGATTCTGCTTGTCACTTATCTTACTCTCAATAAAAGTTAGTCTTTTTTTTTTCTATTTTCTCAGCCCTATTCTCTAATGTCTCTGATTCTTTTCAATTCCACTCATCATCAAATCAATAGACTCCAGCTTTGTCTCTACCGTTAAGTTAAGTTTAACAAATGCTTCTCCCATGAACTCCAAAATCCTCTCTTCCAGACCTTGCAAGCTCGAATCTAAACCAGAAATAGAGGATCATGCTTCTGCAAATGTCACATTTTCTTTGTCTTTCTTTTTTTGTAAACACTCGTGCATTTTAATCTAATTCATATAGCTCTTCCCACCAAATAACCTTCTGCTTCACATTTAACCAATAGTTCCAAGTATCGCTTGGGCTACCCTAGCGATCATATTCTCGCTGCTTATCAATGATACGAGCCAACAACATTTCCTCACCAATAGTTGGAACCAACGCATTTTTAATGACCTGAAAATAAAACAATAAATAACATCAATTAAATTTAATGTTTTATTAGCTTCTACTATAACTGTAAACATGTACATTTGTTTCTCCAAGCGCAGCATATATGTTTTCCAAAGGAAAACCTCTCAAACTGGACTTTGTAAACCGGCTTTTGCACATCCGTGGACAGTTTTCGCAAGGATCGTCTGAATAGATTCTAAAAATTTTCCTCAGAACGGGAATACACTCAAAAGCCATAATCTAGTATATCCAGTGTTACAGTGTCAGATTTCAATTATTTAACAACTAAAACTTTTACTAAACTATATGCTTTATCTGTAAAGGGATTATGACACCAGGAAATCTGACTTTCTCATTCACTTCACCCTTCAGATGGTTCATCACGTGTTTAATCTTCTTTATTGCATCGTCGAATGTTAGACGACTCCAGAGAAATGATCTGCAAGCTTCCAAATCATCCACCATCCTTAATAATTATATGAAGGAGTCTAAATGTCTAAAACACAATCATCACATGTCTCGCTTACAACATGCAATTTTCCCCAATTTTATTTGACCTAATTTTAAAATCAAACCTTTAACAACCAAATCAAGAGAAAATTCACTAACCAATGTAAGAAATATAAGGGATAGGCTTGAGAATGATCGAGTATGTCGAAGGAGAATCGATTAGAGGCTCGATTGTGATGGAAACAGAAGAAGAACTCGGGTCTCACCGTCGCCTTTGCTAACATCGAAAGAGAGGGAGAGATGACTTAGATGAGAAAATGAGTGGCTGATGAAAAACGGTGTCGTTTTAGGAATTAGGTTAAAATTCGCGCCTAGCCTGTGTAATATTATGTCGGATCGTCAGATATTAGTCGATGTAAATTTCCATTTGTTTAAGGATATAAAGGTATTTACTAGGTTGTGTATTTAAAAATAAATAAATAAAGATACTATTATCTATACTATTAAAACTCAAGGCCTTTTTTTAAAGTGTCATTCTGTTTCAACAGTATTTACAGATCCTTGCCACTAGAATATTTTAAAGCTATGGTTTTTTATTAAATCTTTTATTTTCCAAACAAAAAAATTGAGAAAATCTTATTAGAGTCCAACCGTCCAGATATTTACAGATTCATGTCACTGGAATATTTATAAGCTATGTTTTTATTTTTTATTTTTTAATTAAACAATAAAACAGTTTAATTAAATGTATGTTACTATAATTTAGTTAAAACAGTTCACTCAGTATAATGTACACTAAATCATATCCACGTACTAAACTATGTAAACCCACAACACGTAAACTATCATTATATAAACCAAGATTTGAATGTGGCAACAACTGAACCCACCAAACGTAAACATATACTATCATATATAAGTATTTAATTAAAAACTAATATTTATTCAAAACAACGACATCAAACATAGTTCTCGAATTAACCCATATCGATATAATTAAACTGTATATCTTAAAACATATATTATCAATACGTATATCATCAAAAATGTTATATGTAGAAATCATCATATCACATCAAACACTAGCTGTAAATCTTAAAACATATATTATTACATATATCATCTAACATGTTATATGTTTAAAATGATTTTTCTAACAAGATAAGAAACAAAAAAATGAAAGCAGCATATTATATTATTGTTATAGTAATATTTTGTGTGATTTTTAATTAGAAAAAATATTTATATACAAATATTATAAAAGGTTATTTCTTATTTTATAAATTAAAATGAGTTAGTATTCATTTGTAATTAATTTAATATTATTTAGGATTTTTATTATTATAATAATATTAAACCCATAAATATTTATATTTTAAACAACAAGATATTAAAAGATATTGTTTAAATGTAATCTTAGAAAAATAGTTAAGAATATCTTTTTCATATCTTATTTTAACTTTTTAAATATTGTGTTAATATTATGTATTTATTTAATAATAAATAGCTTTGTTGTATTCAAAATAAGAAAAATTAGATAAATCATTTTGAGTTTATTTGAGAGAACCGGAGAAACGTTTATCTTTCTAATATATATTTTTTTCATACGAAAAGTTTTAGGTCTGTACAATTATAATATCATCAATAAGTGGTAACATTTTAACTTCTAACTAGATTTTGAACCCGCACATCCGTGCGGGTCTTTTTCATTTTATAAAAATATAACAAAACCTTTCAAATATATATGATTTACATTCTATTGTTATATATTGTATAATTGTATAATCTTATAATTTTAGTTATTTTTATATAATATATTGTTGTAAGTTTTAAAATAAAAAAAGTATTCATATATAATTTTTGATATAATGTATTTGTTGTGAGTTAGAAAAATATATGTTAAATTTTTTTGTATAAAAATACTATATGATTTTAAAACTTTATTATGTTTTAAAAATGAGTGATATTTATTTATTTATTTAAATATAAGAAAAATTTTAATATAATATAGAATATAACTAAATTATAAAATATAACAATTTTTATTTTTAATTAACATTAATATAGATATTTATATATATTAATCATGAAATTAAATAATGCATATCTTCTAAAAAAAATATTTAAACTTCTTAGTAAGATCTTGTTAGATATTTTCTCAACAAATTTATTACTAATATCTTAAAATATTCTTCCAATTATATATATTTGATTGATTATTATAAATAATTAAATATGTCATATTAATAAGATGGTCCAATATGACTTTTTATAGTAGATATAAATGGTACTTCTCTTTTAATAGAGAAGATTAATCTTTCATTTTTTATCCACTCTAAATATATTTGAGGTTTTCTGAAGTTTATTTCATACCTTAGCATTTCAAAAACTGAATATTATAAAAGTAGATATTCAGTAAATATTCATTAATTTTTATTTATAAATTAAAATGTTAAATTAAGATATTAAAAATTCTTAATATATATATTTAAGTTAATGAAAAGTTAAAAAATAATACTTATATCATTTGTTGTATAAATGATCGAGTTATAACTGATATTTTACGACTACAGTTTCTATCGCACTTTCATTAAATAAAGAAATTATTTCATTACTAGATGGAATGAATAATGGTTTAACATATTCAGTTCTAAAGTTAAAAATGAACTTTGACCAATGCAAAACGGGTTCCATTGTTTAATTTGTTAAGAATTTACAATAGTGTCATTATCTTTTTAACAACTACTATTCAATTTTATATAACAAATTATGAAATTATAATTTATACATGTGAGGTCTGATATCTGGGGCAAATAATTTTGTCGGATCAATTTTAAAAAATAAAAGAATTATTTAATGAAAAAAAAATCTTTTAAAAATACAATAGCACAAAGTGATATTATAAAATATTTTGAGGTTAAAAATAAGAACGAATATTTTAGCAAGATGGGTATTAAAACACAGATAATAAAACTAACGAGAAAATTAGTCTTGAAAATGTTATACAAATAAAAATATCAAACTCGAACCGAAACGGAAAAAAAATAAAACCAAAACCATACTAAAATTTTGAAAACCCAAATATACTATTGCTCAAACCCGAAAACCAAAACTAAAATTAGAGCCGCACCGATAACCGAACAAGTATCCAAATACTCGAAATATAATAAAAATATTAGTCATCATGATATATAACATATATTGCAAAACCCTTAATTACCTAAACTACCCTTTTGAATTTTCGGGGTTAATTCAATTTTTCAAAGTTTTTTTGATTTATGGCTTTAACATGACTCAAACTATTTATAATTCGGTTCCATTTTGGTTTTTACAAAAAAAAAAAAATATAAATGCAAACCGAATCCAACATTACTCCAATTGAACTGATCCGAAAAATGTTTGGTTCTTACACGGTCCTAAACATCCAAACTCAAATAACTCAAAAAATATAAATACAAACCTAATCTAACATTACTCACACTAAACCGATCCAAAAAATGTAGCGGTACCTAAACATCTAACCCAAATTACTATAAGACAACAATATAAATTACTTTTAATTATAGACTTCAAACTTCAAATATTAAAATTAAGAAAAAAACAAAAATAGTAATTCCTAAATTATAAAAATTAACCAAAATCTTCTCTCGCGCTTTCAAAGCGCGGATCAAAATCTAGTATATATATTATATTAAAACAGAATTCTTGACTCATTTTATGTGTGATTTTTTTTTTTTAATTTGGACCATCCTTAGAAAGTTTATAAAACTTTACATAATATCATTATAATATCTTTTCATATCTTTAAATTTTATTTGAAATACAAATAAATATTTTAGGAAAATTATAAAAAAATATTTTTAATTATATTTATGATCATAAATATAATTAAATTTGAATTCATGTTTTTATTTTCAAACAAAAATTAAAAATTATGTAAAATACTTTAACACTGTCCCAAAATTTTTTTTTAATGTATCATGTAAATCCAACTTAATTTATTTTTTACATATATTTCAAATTTAGAAATAAAACAAATTATATAAATTAATAATGTTACATAATAATGTTTTACAAAAATTGTTACAAAATACAATTTTTATAAACTTTATAGTAGTAATATTATGAGGCACATAAACATTATTACAAAACTGGATAGTATATAACATCAAATTATATTAATTTATTGAGTTGTTATTATATAATTTAAAGCATCTATATTATTAAAGTTGAAGTACATTTGAGAGTTGTTTGGAAACATGGATAGTAGTTTAAATGAGAATTGTTTTTGAAAGTTGTTTGGAAACATGGATAGTAGTTTAAATGAGAATTGTTTGCAAACATGGATAACAGTATAAAAAAATATAATATTCTTTTAATAATTTCATTAATTATATTACCTTAACAATACATCACATCATTAGTTATATTTACCTTTAACAATACATTAAATCATTAATTATCTATCTAATTAAAGTATATCTATCAAATCTGGTAACACGTTTATCAGCTATTTTTAATGGCTGTTTGGTACCAAGTATATCTATCAAATCTTAACATATTTTTGGATGGGCTAAGGTATACTATAATTTCGACAGGCCCAAATCGTCACAATGCTAGACCTACGATATTGTTAACAAATCTCTCCTATGATTTTGTTAACAAATACCAATAATATCCTCCTTTAACTAACCTACGTTTTATTCAAAAAAATACCAATAATATATATTTCGAAAAATTTAAAATTAAAGTCATTTTAAATTTTTTTTTAATTGATCAGGATTTTCTTTAAAAATAATAAAAAAATATAAAAATATTAAATTTATTGACAACATATATATATATATATATATATATTTAAAAATTAATGAAAATGTTTATTTTTTAGATAAAATATTACCTTGGGAACTCAAGCGGGGAGGATGTGGTAAGGTGAATTTTGAATCGCGGGTTGAACGGATTAAATTTTAAGTAAAAAAAGTAGTTGACCTGCGGTTTATATACGACCAACAGGTTTCAAAACATATCAGCTGGCAGAACCTCTGATAGAATGGTATTTGAAGAACATATGCCAATTCGAGTTATACACGACAAGGAAATCTGAAAATACCCTATTATTTGTGAAATTCAATTTAGTTTTGGGTTTTTAATTTGGTGCATTCAGTTTGCGGATTTGAATAACTATATCCAAACATATACTCTCAGTTTATAAATGTGGTTAGATATTTAATAAAAATAATTAAAAATAAAACCCGCCCTTAAAAAGGGTGGGTCAAAATCTAGTTTTTAGTATATACATGTACGGTCGCCTGGATAAGGATCTAATTTTCTATTATTTTATTTTGGTGGGAGAAATTAGAATTCTTTTTCTATTATTTTACTAGGCGATTTTCCCGTGCTCATGCACGGGTATAATTATTCATAAAAGTATAATTTTATAATAATTGATTGATATTTAGTTTTAGTTTTGAATAATTTTTATGACTTTGGATATTTTATTGTCGGTTTAATTATTTTTTTGGATCAATAGTCGGTTTGGTTATTAATTTAGTATATTGGATAATATCTATTTTTGAATTCAGCTGTAATATTTTTATTCTAAATATAATAAAACTTTGATTAATTTTCTTATTTTCATTTTGGTTGGTTATTGTCTTAGATATATAAATATATTATAGTTAAATTATGTATAACTTAATATATCTTGTGCTTAAAATGAAATAAATAATAAACTGAAGTGTTTGATTCAAAGTTACATAAATGAATATAATGATAATATTTTGAAGTCTCATGCATATATATAAATTCTACAAAATAATTAAATTGTAATTGGTTAATATTTTGTTTTTCTTTTTAATATGCTTTGAGTCAACCTCTAATTTATATGTATAAAATTAAATAGATTATTATTATTATTATTATTACTATTATTATTATTATTATTATTATTACTGTTATTATTATTATTATAACATTATATGTTCTTATTGTAGTTAGATGTTTAATTTTGGATATAAATTAGATTAGTCGAATCATTCATTTTGGAGTATATTGAGTTAAATATATTTTTAAATTAAAATTGAAGTATAATTACTTTTTATTTTAGTTAAGTCAAATCAAATTAATTTTTCATAATATTTATGATATTTATTTACTTTTTATTTTAGTTAAGTCAAATCAAATTAGTTTATTTATCGCTTAAATATATATGTATTTTCATAATATTTATCAAATCATATGTTGATTTCTAAAGAATATTAGAAAATAAAGTGTAACTGGTAAAATTTTGAATGTTCATGAACATATATATTTTGAAAATATATTTTATGTTATTTAAAAATAGATATTAATGGGGGTATTACTATTTTGTGAACTTTCCTTTTTAATAAAGTCATATTACATATATATATATTCGTTTTTAAATTAGTTTTAAAATTTTAGAAATATTTCCTTTTTATTATATATGTTATTTGGAAAAAGGTAAAAAAAAAACTAAATAAAAAAGTAATCTATACTATTAAAACACAAGGCCCTTTTTTCAGGTGCCCTTGATTTTCAATATTAATTACAACCAAATGCCACTACATTATTTTTTAAATTATGCTTTATATCAAAGCGGTTTTATCCGATTAAAGTGGTTTTGACCCGATTTTAATAAATTGACAAAATCTTTTAAAGCTATGCTTTTTAGTAAATGCAAAACTAATTTGTGAAGTAAAATTAACAATATTTTTTAAGTTGCAAGTGTCCATACCACTTCCATCGATTTCTCACACAATATTTAACCTATGATCATTACTTTGTCATCTTCCTTATCCCACAAAAGACAGAGCTTCGTACCAATGCATCCAAAAAAATTAATTAGAATTCTTGATTACTCTATTTGAGCGTAAGAGTGCATCAACAATTTGATTTTGTAACATTTATATTTATAAGCATAAGGGGATGTGTCTATTAAACAAATGATTACCAGAATTATCTTCGTCAACCTTCTCTTGCTTATACAACCAGCAGAGATATGAAGAACATCACTTGATCAAGTAAGTGAAACAACAAAAGACAGAGCTTCATAATTTTNGTCTATTAAACAAATGATTACCAGAATTATCTTCGTCAACCTTCTCTTGCTTATACAACCAGCAGAGATATGAAGAACATCACTTGATCAAGTAAGTGAAACAACAAAAGACAGAGCTTCATAATTTTAAAAAGTATTTGCAATTATCATCAAACTGCAGCAACAAATATATTGATTATACATAAGTTTCATAAGACATTAAGGCGCCTGAAATTTCTGTTTAGTGAAAAATTTCAATTGATGAAGAAGACGATAGTTTGGTTTCGACGTTCTAAATTAATTGTCTTTCGAATAACCAAAATCTACTAAACCGGAGTTATCTTTTCAAAACCAAAATCTAAATAATAAAAATAGTTATTAAATCGAAACATATTAGTTGACAAAATCCAATCTTAACAAAACCTATATTTACTCCCACTTATATCGGCATTCTAATAACTCACGTATCTTCCAAAAAGCCTAATTATGTGATTCACTCACATTATCACCTTTCTTATCCAATAAACTCTAATAATATTTCAAACAATTTTAAAGTTTAAAAAGGGAATATTCTCATTGATCATAACTAATTTACTTATCTACACAAATAAAATTGATCCTAAACGTGATTCCCTCCACAAAATCTACCTATTAAATACAAAATAATAATATCCTTTGTTACTCATGGCCATATAAAAATACTCAAAGCAAAGAAAAAAAGACTCATGAATTCATTCAAGAACAATTGGCATATACAAACGTGTCTTCACTAATGGAAGATAAACAACAACTTTGGTGAGTCTCATGAATTCATTTGGTTTGAAATAGATTTAAATAATCTCCTTTGTTAGATCTATACCATGTGTCTTCACTAATGGAAGATAAACAACAACTTTGGCAAATCCTAAATAGATTAATAAAAACTACAAAATCAATATTCCTAAATGTCGCCAATTATGGTGATAATTATAGAAATATCATGTTTATTAATTACCTTAATATATTTGCAATTTTTATTTATAATTTTCTTTTGACTATATGGTAAAAATTAACTATTCCTAATGATATAAAAATTATTTTTAATCAAATACAAAAGTACTTAATGTTAAATAGTAATTTGCTGTTATATAACAGATTATAAAATCATGAACCAAACATTATATATGTACACCATTTATGCTAATAACTTATCTTTCAAGTAAATGTAATGTAATGGAGTAGGACTTTCGTTTTATAACAAACAAATGTGTAAGATAAAAAGATATATATAGCGCATCATAAAATTTAAATTGAAATATAGTTCATAGTAGTTCATCAAAAAAAAAATAGAATTTTCGTTTTATTTATACAATAAATATGTAAAATAAAATACCTAGAACTTAAATTATTATAACCTTTTAAAAAATATTTTGTAAGAAAATATTATAAAGAACTAACTAATTTAAGAGTATATATTTGTTAGAATATAACAAATAAATTAATATGTGAGATAAACTCTTCAACTATATAACTTATTAAGAATACTTCGTAATAGCATCATTTAAAATATTTCTCCTCTTTTCAATTATCTTCTTCATTGCGAAGAGATTTGCATCCAAACCAATATGAAAACAAATGTTAATCATATAAGAATAAAAAATGGTGATGTTAAGGATATAATCTAATAAAATGAATATAACTTGGATTATGCGGAGATTTCAAAATAATAACAAAACTTAACTGTTTTCATATTTATCTAAATGAGTATTATCTTTTAATTTGAAATTAAAATAAATAGAAAGAAAATATTGTTTGGTTTATACATTTCAAATTAATATTTTTGCCTATCATATCTAACTATAGTTGTATTTAATCAATATTACTTTATTTATATATTAAAAAAAAACTAAATTCTCATTGTTTCCCATCTGTTTTGGCATATACTTTTATTTTTATATATTAAACTTCCTTTACTATATATATGAGTCATATTATGTTCTCTACTGTGAATATAACTTAAGTTTAATATATATAAGGATCAAAATTTTCATTTGTTATATAGTTTACGGAAAAAAATTCATTTGTCATATATACTGGAATAAGTTAAACTTTTTTTAATGTGTTCAATTTCTACAGGTCAAAAAATATTTATCAAAATACAAACGGCTTGAAGAAATTGATTTTTCATTTCTATTATGAACTAACAAACGGATTAATAGTATTATTAATAGAAAACAATCTCGCACTTTCAAAATGCGGGTCAAAATCTAGCCTGATATATTGGAAACATATATATATGTGCCAAACTCGACTGTCTTAAACTAGGATTGTGCTATTGAAATAAATATATTTAATATTTAATTTATTAGATGTAGTTATAATTTAGGAACACTATTTTCCTCCCTATTAATTAACCTAACATATATTATTTGTTATTAAATGCATCTTTGATTGAAAGCATATATTCTTATTTGAAGTATTTATTTTAGAAAGTGAATCTTTGTTTATCAAGTAACAATAAATATTTCACATCATAAAATGAAGTTTTTATAATTAAACTTCTTAAATTTTTTGTTACAATTAAAATCAAACAAATACACCAAATTATGATTCTTTCAATATATATATATGTGTGTGTGTGTGTGTGTGTTTGTTGTTAACTAATTCAAATTTTATGCATAAAATGTTTTTTAAATGTAAAAGCTCGAAATGATTATGTCAACCTATTTTTAATATACATAAAACCATATCTAACATATTCCTTCTACATCATGATTTCTACCAAGTAAATAATAGCGATCATAAAAAAAAATTAAGTCTAAATTAAAAATAAAACCAGTAATAAATTATCAATAATAAAAATTGAATAATACTGAAAACGAGTAAAATATTTTGGTGTTCTCTATCGCCTTTCTCTTTTTTTTATCAGACAACATAGTACAAAGAATCACAAATCAAATATACTATTCAATTTCATGTACTCATTTTAAAATATATAAAATTTTGATCAATTTTTTTAGATCACCAATTTTATTTTAGTTTTACACGGGTCAATCAGTACCAGGTGACATGTTACTAACATATTTTGGATTCTTACCAAGTTTTATCAAAATTTTAAATAGCGGTGAATTAGTTAAATCCGAACTGAAATATATACATATCACTAAGTTTAGTTGCTTACTCTCAAACCCGTGTCGAGTATGATAACACTGCTCAACACAATTATAAATGTATTAAGTTGGAAAATTTTAACACATGAAATTTTATAATTATCAAATCTTTGTTTCGTATGAATCAATTTATAAAGAAAATATATCCCCCTCTTGGAAAGATATGTGGTAGTCGCATGTCCAAGATATATTGAAGATATATTGTCGGTATATTTGTGTTGGGCTTGGGTCGTTAATATGATGTATTGATTTCTTTACGGGCTTGCAATAATCATTCACAGTTGTATTTTTAATTTTTATGTTATTTTCTTATATAATTGTTTTGTTAATCATATTTTTAAACACATACCGTCTATATAATACAATGTCAATTTTTATGACCATAATTTTTAAAATAAATAGTCGGTTGTATCTCTATTTATTTTATATGACAATAATATCAACCAAATTGTTTATAATAGTACCCTAAAAATATTTATTTTTTTATAAAAAATAAGTTTGAACTCAAAATATAAACTACTAGTATGACTCCCGTGCTTAGCACGGCTCAATCAATTTTACTGTATTTCAAATATGTGTAAATTGTCACTATAATCTCTTAAATGAATATTTACCTGCACACACTTTTTTAGATCCTACTTATATATCTGCAAAAGAAAAATCATAGGTAAATTAGTAAAGTTAAAAAACTTTAGAATAAAATATACATAAACACTAAGTATTTAAGTTGGAATTTGTTTCCCCTGCGGAACCTCACTTATATGACATCAGAGAAATTAACAGCATTCTCATTTTGTAATTCTTTTTTAAATTCTATCATGTTTTGTTTCACCAAAATCTTGATTTCTATTTCCTTGCTATATAAAAATTATATACAAAACTGAGCTTCATTTTAAACAGTTTTATACATCAGAATTACAAATGTAAATGTGTTTACCTTTGTCCACAAGAATATAGATTTTCATATTGAAAATCACTTCATGTCTGATAGTAGTACTCTGAAAAAGATCCTTCGTAAAATCTGATAGAATCTTCGACTTGTAATTATGAAGAAGCAATCATAGAGAATTGTTTTTCTTAAGAGAAGAATACATTATGCATTAGAATAACAATATTTCTTATACTCAAAACAGAAAAAAGAAGAAGAAGATGAATCGATAGAGAAGAAGAGAGGAGAAAAAATACAGAACTTTTTGTTGATTGTATGTTATAGAGGAGATATAAACAGTTAATATTGACAGTTACTTAACTTTTGAACGTGCCATGATGATAGTTACAGAAAAAAAACATGATCTTTTTTGCAGTTACTAAACATTTTAAATCAAACAAACGTGATACAAAATTGAACATTTTACAATTTTTACTTTTTAAAAACAGTTTTATTTTTAAAATTTTAAAATTGTAAAAAATTACACATGTCAAATTCTTATTGATCAAGCGACTTGCGCTTTAGTATATAAAGGATTACAAATCAATACTTTAGATTATCGAATAGAACTCAGAATTTCATCGGGTCTCTAAAATTTGTTATCTAACTAAAAGGAATAAGAAAAATCAATCTTATACCACACATTAAATCGTATGTAATCGTATTTAATCTGTATATGTTGGACCAAACCAAAATTATTAACGACAATTTATCTGAACTCGGATACTCATGTCTATACATACTTGTGAATAATCAAACAAGGACATAAATTTAAAACAAAAACGGTTGTCCCGCCCTCTTTAAGGGCGGGTCAAAATCTAGTAATAATCTTAAAATCAAATAATTCATTAAGGGTATCTATATAATCAACCATCGCGAGACTTAACGTGAACGCGACACGTAGGAAACGGACTTCTCAAATAATATTATAGAGATTTTGGTGGGAGAAATTAGAATTCTTTATGAGTATGCATAAATCGAGTTTTAATGTTACTGCACTTTTTAATTGGTGATCAATTCTTCTGGGTTATCTCGTCTACTTCTTAAATAAATTTGAGAGAGAGAGAGAAAAAAAAAAGCGAAAAGGAAAATCGCGAGAAACAAAAAAAGTAACAGTTGTTGTCGATCAAAGTCGTCATCATTTTCTCCCCAAATCCCTTCTTCGGAATCCTCAAAGCGTCGTCACACGTAAGCTCTCTTTTATCCTCCCCTTCGTCTTTGTCTATGAATGTTATAAGACGAAGACGCACGGAGAACCGCCTTTTCCCGATTTGCAATTCGAGCGATATGCGTTAGGTTTTCTACAAAGACCGACCAGCCTTCTATTCATTTCTTGCTCGATAGGTTTAGATACTTTTGAAAGTCTTCCAAATCCTTGGATCTGTTCTCATTAGCTGCTAAACAAGTTTTCCTTTGGATTGTTTTTTTGTTTCAATTCGAATGATCTTCATCGAACATTTGATTATCGTATGTTGCAGAGGTTTAGGAAGAAAGGGATGATTCGGTGCTGCCTTTTGAATTGAAAACACTGCAGGTTGTTTGTAAAAATGTGGGTGCCTATTAGTGATGAGAAGAGTGGAGAGGTAGCCGGATTAACACCGGTTTATCTCAATGTCTATGATCTAACCCCTGTCAACGATTACCTCTATTGGTTTGGCATCGGCATTTTCCACTCTGGAATTGAGGGTATTATGTTTATGAGTATTCTCTTCATTGCTCTGTTTTATGTTTTTTTAAGACAGCGTTTCTCAACTCCATTGTAGCTCATGGTATGGAATACTGCTATGGAGCTCACGAGTATTCCTCGAGCGGGGTATATGAGGTTGAGCCTAAGAACTGTCCAGGGTTCATCTTTAGACGCTCTCTTCTCTTGGGAACTACAACCATGTCCCCTTCTGATTTCCGCTCTTACATGGAGAAGCTTTCATCAAAGTATCATGGTGACACTTACCATTTGATTGCCAAGAACTGTAACCATTTCACTGAAGAAGTTTGCTTGCAACTTACCGGAAAGCCTATTCCAGGATGGATCAATCGCCTTGCCCGATTAGGTAAAAAGATTACAAACTTCTCCATTTGTGTTGTTTTCAACCAAAACAAATCGTCTCCTTTTGTTGTGTTTTCAGGTTCCTTCTGTAATTGTCTTTTACCAGAAAGCATTCAGCTCACAGCTGTTAGTGCTCCTTCTGAACGCCTTGAGTTCTCTGGTAAGCTCATCTCCTTATTAAGAGAGTTTTTTAGTGATACTCTTTTTGTGATAAAAAAAAAGCAAAAAGCAAAAAGCAAATCTACAATGGCTTTTCGAATGTAGATGAGGATGAATCAAACTCAGAGGCATCTTCTGTGTCAGATGATAATGAAGAAGGATCAGAGCAACATCTCATAAACCCAGCAGACAGAGAGGTTGTGTATCTACAAAACAAACCTGTGCGACTTACCCGAGAGTAAAGTCATCCGGCGACTACTTCCTCCTGAAGCAAAACCAACCAATCATTACAACTTTCAGAGGTGTTACATAATATAGCCATGGAAACTCAAAGGTAGGTAGTGAAATTTGTCCCCTTATTGTTGTTGCTTGTTCTACCGGAAAATTCAGTTTAGTATTCTTCTCATTCTATGAATGTAGAAAAACAAAACATATTCCAAATTTATAAATATGGGACCAACCTTTTGCAGTAAAAATCTGAAGATTTCTCTAAATCTTTCATATATTGCTTACTATCAATATAAAATTCTTGTTTCTTATTCCTTTTTATTGTTAGTTTTGATCAGTAGAGAAACAAACCAATATCTAAACTAGAAAAATATAAAAAGAAAAATTAATATTTGCAATTAGATAATTACGGAGCAAGGTGAAGGAATATTATGAAGACAAAAACTGCCAACTGAGTGAATGCAAAACTAAAAAAATAAATTAGACTTTCACCTGGTGTTTTTTGGCTTTTATTTGTAGAGATCTTTTTTTTTATTAACTACATTTTAATCCACGCTTTTATAGCGTGGAAATTTTTATGATTAAAGTTTTATATAATTGGGTTTTGTTTTAATTTAAAGAATGTTTTGGTATAAAATCAGTTCACCAAAATTTGTGGTGATGATTGTTTTTCATTAGTCTTTAGTTTCAGTTTTTATTTTTAGATTCTGGTTTTTGGTTTTTAGTTTTTAAGCTTCTATTTTTTATTTTCAGCTTTTGGTTTGAGTTTTTAATTTTTAGATCTGCTGAGTTAGTTTAAACTGATATTACCAACAAACAAATCCCAAATAAATAAACATCTAACTTAAAACGAGAATTCAGCCAAAAAAACACCAACTTTGCACAAATTGCGAAAAGAAACCTGTACTCGAGTCTGGTCAAAAGAAACATGTACTCGAGTTTGGCCAAAAGAAACATGAACTCGAGTCTGACCAAAAGAAAGATGAACTTTTGTTGACTTTATTAGTTTATTAAGAAACTTACGATTGACTCGCCATTTTAACACATCGTTCACGAGCAGTTAAGACGGTGGTAACTCGGACATTAGTTGTTGATGTTAAGATGAAACGACGTTGTTTTCAATTGAGATGAAACGACGTCGTTTTAGGCGATTTGAAAATAAAAATACGTAGACCTCTGGATTCGAACCTGGGTTGATTGGATAAAATGACAAGGTAGTTTATCACTGGGCTAGTGGCACATTCAATGTATCTACTAACACATTTACTTTTAAAAAATCTTTAAAATTTCAAAAAATGAAAAATAAAGAATTTTTGTATAAAACTAATTTTGAAATTAAAATAAAAATAAATTTTTTTTTCTTTAAAAAAATCAGACGGGAACTTATAAAATTTTATTTTTCTTTCAATGTATCTATTAACACATTTACTTATATTTGGTACTGATTGAATATAAAAAAATTCTATAAAAACTTTAAAAAATCTTTAAAATTTTAAAAAAATGAAAAAATAAAGAATTTTTTTAAGAAATAATCTTAAAATTAAAATAAAATTTTACTTTTCTTCAAAATAAAATTTTTGAATATTTCTGATTTTCTGAAATAAAAATAAAATTTTTTATTTTAATTTTAATTTCAAAATTAATTTTATAAAAAAATCTTTATTTTTTAATTTTTTTTTGAAATTTTAAAGATTTTTTTAAAGTTTTTATAGAATTTTTTTTATATTCAATCAGTACTAAATATTAGTAAATGTGTTATTAGATACATTGAATGTGCCACTAGCCTAGTAGTAAACTACCTTGTCATTTGATCCAATCAACCCGGGCTGAATCCAGTGATCACGTCTTTTTATTTTCAAATCGCTTAAAACGACGTCTTTTCAACCTAACGTCAACAATTAACGACGTTAATTTTTTCTGTTAAATTTGCTGACGACGTAACAAATTGGCAAGTCAAAGAAAACACTGTTAATTAATTGTAAAGTCAATGAAAAGTTTATGTTTTTTTTGGTCAGCCCAAAAGTTCAGGTTTCTTTGGCAATTCGTGCAAAGTTGGTGTTTTTTTTCGCCGAATTCTCAATTTAAAACTGAAAAGATGACAAAAATAATTTCAAAAAAATTTGCAATAGTTTATATGTAAATAAACAAAAGCAAAAAAAATATAACATGCGTTTTCATCTTTTTGGTTTTGGATTTTAGTTTATAGATTTGGTTTTTGGTTTTGCTTTACATTTATTTTTATTTTAATCATTAAATTATCTAAGAAAAATAAAACATTAAATTATTTAAAAGTTACCATTGAAATTTATCAAAATAGAGTGATTGTTATTTAAAATAAAAAATACATTAACATGTTTTAAAGTACATGATTTAAATAAATGATTAATAATAGACAATTTGTTTTGCTAAAAACATTAAATATCTTTGGGCCTAAAAATAATAATTTATTTTTTAATCCATTAGAGTAGAAAGTTTATTCAATGTTATTTGGAGTTTTTCCTGAATACTAAGCCCAAAATCCAAACAATATAATTTGTCATAAAAACCAAAATAAGCCCAAAACTATATTCCATAAATAACCACCGGTTTAATTTAAGTAGTGCGGTTCAATTTCCAATATGACTTGCATTATTTGTAACACTCTAGAAAGAGTCCAAATTTAAATGACAACTTGTATTCGTAGGTAAAAAGAATGATTCTATTTTAGTAGAGTAGATGACAAATATTTGTACATTTACCATCTTTTAAAGTGTTTATGTGACTTTTCTATACACCGCAATATTTTTTTAGTTTACATATTTATCCTATAGTTAATTATTTCAAACTATCACATCCCCTATATATTAATTGAGAAACATTTGAAAAGATGTAACCTCAAGTTTGTATTAATTTAAAAGTAACCTTGCTTAGTTGTCAATCAATTAGCATACCAATTAAACTGACGTGGCAGCTTTAGGTTCAATTGAAATTTGCTAGGGAAAAATAATTAGAGACGCATATAACGCATGTAACATAGTTTATATATTTATATATATCGCACGCATGTAATGGAAGAG
>CAKOAT010997335.1:45065-132025 GCA_932364175.1 Eruca vesicaria subsp. sativa
AACATGTAAATATGTATATATTTATAACGACACATGAATATCTATTTGTTACATGAGTTGAACTATAATTATATTTTGTAAATAGCTAACAATTTATTACAACTGAGACTTCTTATTTTGATCTTTTGCTTTTTTAACAGTAACTAAATTGAAGTAAAGATTATAAATTTGATGGACAACAATTAGTTGAAATTCTTTATAATTTTTTTTTATCTTTAAACAAACAGAGTTGTGTTCAATCAAAGACATATTGGTTTGATGAACACTAAATATGGAAGAATATAAAAACTTTTCTTTCATGCTTCTGTTTTTTTTTTCAAAATTTACTGTTTTGATATTAATTCTAGATTTGATCATTTTATTAGATGATAGAAGCCTTTTTTGTTTTTTTCTTTTATTTAAATATATAATATTTTTTTTAATAAATGACCCTGTAGCAATATGACTCTAAATATGATCATATTATATATTTGTATAATATATAATATGATCTCAAACTAAATAATTATGTTTTTTGGTATAAAATTGAATAAACTGAAAACCGATGGTATATAAACCAAATCAAACTGTAGTATATATAGATTTAGAATAGTAGTTATATTTTAATGATCGAAATACCAAAAAAATCGGACAAAAAATTGAGCCGAACCGAAACCCGATATCCGGATTGAGCACCTATAATCCGAATGAAACCGAACTATTGTTTCATTTTTCAAAACATAATAAAAATAATAGCTTCATCCCGCGCAAGGCGCGGGTCTTATCCTAGTTTACTTGTAACTTGCTATTATATATTTAGTAGTACTTATTAAATTTATGTTTGATTATTAGACGACTTTGAAAGCTTAACTAATTTGGAAAATGTTTTGTAACTCTTGTATCATTTAAACATCATATCAACTTTTCATTCTATAACAATTTTACAATATTTAAATACACTAATTTCAAAACATTTAGAATTAGTTATTTATATTATTAAAACATAAGTTTAAATTACCATTTAAATTAGGCGTGGGATGTTGAACCGAACCAAACCTGCCAAACCAAAAATTTGGGTGGAAGTTCGGTTCGATTTGGCAGGATTATTAAAAATCAATTTGTTTTCAGTTAAGTTCAGATTGGTAGTTGGTTAGTTTCAATAAAATTATCTGAAATTATTCGATTTTAATCAATTTTAACCGATATATAATCAAAACTCACAAAATTGATAGTTTTGGTAAAAAATTAAAACCCAAACCACCCCAATATCGAATCGATCCGAATTTTTATCTGGATCAATTTGGCAAGATTTTAATCAAACTTAACTACCCGGTTTTCAGACTACCCGACCTGAACCGCATGCCTAATTTAAATCAAACATGTTATCTTATTAAATTGAGCTTAACATAAATATACAAAATATCTTACATATTAAGGCATTACATAGATCATATAAATGGGCCAGTATATTTAAAATCTATAACTCATATGTATATGATATTAGCTATATGTATTCTTTCATATCTACCAATTATGGTTTCATATGTGGACCTATTTGAATTTTATAAGTGTGGTTTATGTAAGTATTAATAAAAAAAAAATATTCTAGATGGATAATTTATTAGATTATGGTCATTTCTCCCAAAGTTTGAATATGGTAATACATGTTTATAACATTTAAAATTTGGTTTATCTAAATATAATTGTTCAACACATAAGAATATGGTAAATTATCCCTTATATTAATTTGAATTGACCTTGTAAAATTTAATTAAGATTTTAATGAATTATTTAAATACAGTAGCTAGCTAAGAGGGAAAGAAATATTATTTAGATTAATATGAGAATATTCTTGGATAACAATGAGACATAAATAACATGTTTTTAATTAATGATTTTCTAGAGATAATCCATTATTTTAAAAATCGCATATCAAAAAATATTGTGACTTCTGTTTTAATAAGGAAAATCACATAAAAAATCTTGAAAGTGATACGTACTAACACTTTAAATATTGAAGTTTTTTTACTACCACTTTAAACCTTCAAAGTGATATTTGTGTCACAAAAAACCTTCAAATTGGTTTACTTATTTATTAAGTTAAAAACTGACCTTTACAGCAGGTCAATATGATGATGTGCCAGTTTTTCAAAAATAATAATTATTTAACTAGTAAAATAAATAAAAATTATATTAAAAAGCGAAAATATAAAATCAATAAACTAACATAAAATCGTAAAATTGTATAATTTTTGCAAAAATAAAAAAATATTCAGAAAAAATAAAATAAAATTTCAAAAACAAATTAGATTAAACTAAAATTAAAATAAAAAAAGAATATTAAAATATGGAAATTAAAATGAAAATTTAGAAAAAATTTTTAAAAAATAAAGAAAAAGCAAAAAATTCAAAAAAGGAACATTCAAGTTTTTTTTAATTACAAGATTTGTTTTAACATATATTTATCATTGTTGACAATAACAACTTCAAACATATCACTGATGACGATGGTGGTTTCTCACATAACTATTAACAATGACGTTTTAACATATCTTTAATGATAGTTTCCGACATCATCATTAAAAATGATGATATATATTGTCAAGTTTTTTAAGGATGATGTCCGAAACTATCGCTAGAGATATGTCAACGATGATACTAACGTTAGTTATATGTCAAAACGTCATTGATAATGGTTATGTGAGAAACCACCATCGTCACCAATGATATGTTTGAAATTGTTATTGTTAACGATGTTAAATATGTTTTAAAACAAATCTTGTAATTAGGAAGAAAAACTTTTTTTTTGAATTTTGTACTTTTTTCTTTAATTTTTGTTTCATTTTCTGAATTTTCGTTTAATTTCTATATTTTAATTAATATTCTTTATTTTATCTAATTTAATTAGTTTTCTGTATTTTAATTTAATATTCTTTATTTTATTTTTATATATTTAATTTACTATTTTTATTTTTTCTATTTTTCTATATTTTAATATTATTTATTTTTGAAATATTATTTAATTTCTGAATTTTTGTATTATTTCTGGATTTTAATTTAAATTTCCAAATTTTTATGTTAGCTTTCTGATTTTATATTTTTTCAATTTTTAATATAATTTTTAATTGTTTTATTGATTAAATTATTATTATTTTCCGAAAAAACTTACAAATCATTACATTGACCTGTTGTATATGTTAGTTTTTTATTTGATGAATAAGTAAATCAAGTTAAAGGTTTTTTTGTGACACATATCAATTCGAAGGTGTAAGTGTTAGTAAAGAGTTTTAAGGTTTAAAGTGTAAGTACATGTCACTTTCAAAATTTTGAACACATAAGAATATGGTAAATTATCCCTAATATTAATATGAATCGACCTGATCAGAATTTAATTAAGGTTTTAATGAATTATATAAGAGGGAAAAAAATATTATTTAGATTAATATGAGAATATTGTAGGATAGTAATGAGACATAAATTAAATGTTTTTAATTAATGATTTTCTAAAATTTGTGTATTATTTAAAAAATTACATATCAAAAAAGATATATCAAAAAAAGATTGCGACTTATATTTTAATATATAAGATAGGGATGTTATAAAATCCACCAAACCAATGTTTAAAACGGAAGTGGTCTCATTTAGTTTTGATTCTTAATAGCGTAGAAAAATAAACAACCCTTTTTGACTATCAATCTCATATATAGATATATTCACAAGCAAACTCATATATGATAGAGAGAGGGCGAACAAAAGTTAGATAGAGAGAGAGCGAGCAATCTCAGAAAGGAGAACATGAACAACATTCTCCGGCGACATGTTCTCCTTTTAACGGTGGCCACCGTGTTATTCTCAACCGTTCCGGTTTCAAACTCTATTCCATTTATATTGTTCCACGGTAATTAATTTTCATCTTCAATTTATTTTAAGATTCCTTTTCAGCTTGATTATAAATGACAAAAATGAATTAGTTAATACTAATTAATGAAAAGAAAAAAAACAGGAATTGGAGATAAATGCTCTGGTGGAGTTGGTAACTTCACGCAACTACTAAGCAACCTCTCCGGCTCTCCTGGCTCTTGCATGTAAGTTGTGTAATCAACCATTAACAAACACTTGACTTCTCTTTGTCTCATCCTTAGGGTCTTTAATTTGATTTTTCAGGGAAATAGGAAACGGAGAAGCAGCCTCATGGTTGATGCCACTAATGCACCAGGCGAGTGTAGCTTGTGAGAAAGTGAAGATGATGAAAGAGCTGAGTCAAGGTTACAACATTGTTGCACAGTCTCAAGGAAACTTAGTAGCTAGAGGTTTAATCGAGTTCTGCGACGATGCTCCTCCTGTCATCAACTATGTTTCTTTAGGAGGTCCTCATGCTGGCATCGCCGAAATCCCCAAATGCTCTGTATAAACTTCAAACTTTACTAATTCTCTTAATCACTGTAATTAACTTCAATGATACTAATCATGTGCTTGTTTGTTGTGTGTGAAGTCTGGTCCCTTTTGCGCTATAGCAGAAGCTTTGATGAAGTTAGAGATCTACAACGACTTCGTTCAAGTATATAACACTCTATCTATATCTCTTTTGTTCAAGATCAAATTCCTTCAATCATGATTTGATTAGTTAGTCACTATGCAGGATCATTTTGCTCCTAGTGGTTATGTCAAGATCCCTGGTGTAAGTTATTTAGCTAAACCAAATCAATTAGTTCAAAATCGATTCTGGTTATCAAACACAATGACTTTGGTTTTCTCAGGAAATTACAAAGTATTTGGAGCACTCTAAATATCTACCAAAGCTTAACAATGAGAGACCTGAAGAGAGAAACTCTACTATCAAAGACCGTTTCATGAGCTTACATAACTTGGTTCTTGTCATGGTACTTTGCTGTCTCCTTTTTTTTTTAAAAAATTGTATATCCTGTATGTGTTAGCTCATTGCAGCTGTTTTCTCCTGCTTAAACAGTTCCAGAACGACACAACTTTGGTCCCTAAAGAAACTTCTTGGTTTGGATATTATACAGATGATAGTTTTGATTCTCTTTTGTCAACTCAACAGGTGAATCCCTCACTCTCTCTCTCATTTCGTTGTTGAAGATTTGTTTTCTAATAACTTTAAGATGTGTTCTTCAGACAAAACTATACAGGGAAGACTGGATCGGCCTGAAAGCATTGGATGACGTAGGAAAAGTGAAGTTTGTGAATGTCTCAGGGGACCACCTTATGATAGAGTATAAGGACGTTGTTAAATACGTTGTGCCTTACTTAATGCAGACAAGTTTGTAAATTCTTTAACATGTGACCATCACTGTCATTTTATACGATTTTTAAAACATATGATCCCAATCCAAATATAACTGATAATATTTAAAATTATTGGGTAATAATCTTGTGTTAAATTTGATATTTACTAATTACGTAAACATATTTGATTGTTTGGTGTTATTCATGTAAAGGTTTTGAAAGTAATTAGATGTTAGTCAATACAAATATAATTTTCAAAATATTTAAATATTGAAAAGGTATTATAGGGAACAAAATCTAAAGACGTCAAGATCAACTTGTAGGGTTCTTAAGGAGAGATGGAGATAGACATGTGAAATGGGATGAAATTGATTAATATATTGATCTAATATAATTCCCTTTTGCAACCTCTATTATTTTATCACCAACTTGTTGCCTCATTGTCTTCTCTTTTTCTTTGTCTGTTTCTTCTTTTACTATTATAGTGTTATCTATTTAGTTAACTCTTTCCATAACCTAAAAGTTAATTCTATATTTGTATAGAATCCAAAGAATAGTGAGTACATCATATGTTATCTCTTTAGTTAATTCTTTCCATAACCTAAAAGTTATTCAATATTTGTATAGAATCCAAAGTACTCTAGTTTCATTTATAATTTACAGATTCTACACCCGCATTATCAATCTATACTATTAAAACACAAGGTCATTTGGTAAAATGTCTTTCTCTTTTGAAAATATTTACAATCAAATGCCACTGGAACATTTTAAAGCTATGTTTTTTATTTAATTCATTATTTTCACTAAATAATAAAATCCTATGGAATATTCTTATTCTCGCAACAAATTGTTCTTATCTATCATTAACAACTCGGATAAATCCTCCCTAAATCTAACAAAAAAATTGTTTGTTGTAACTTAATAGATTTCTATTCGAATATATTATCGCATATTCATAAGTGTAACTGATTTATAATATTATTTTAAAATTTATTTACAGTCTAATCAATACTATATAAATCTCGAACAATGCAGCAAAATACAACCATTTGAAAATGTGAGTTATTTCTACCAAAAATCCATCATGGATCTGCTAATAAAAATGGACGACTTAAGTGATGTTAAACCATTCAAATCTGCATGGAGAGTCCAGGTGAAAGTTTTGCAGATGTGGAAGACATTCGATAACCGGCTTGGTTCGTCTCTTAATATGGTATTAGCAGATCAAAATGTAAGACAATATTCATAACTTATGCAAAAAAATTTCAGGAGACCTTTGAGTTTCAAAGTATTTAAAACCTCATGCCATTGAAATTTTTTTAAGCTATGATTTCAATTAAATGCTTTAATATTTTATAAGTAATTGGAGCTTTTTTTAGGAACTCTCTAGTATATTTATTGTTATATTACATTAACTACGAAATGTAGGAAAAATGGATTCATTCAAATTAATGAGTAATGAGTACGATATCTTTCAAATTTTATATGATTTGAAAACATCAGTAATATAGGAACCTCTCTAACTAGATGATTTTATTTCTAAACTAGACGATTTTGTTCCTAAGAATATATTGTCCATTTTTTAAAAAAAATCGCGAATAAGTAAATATGAACAAGCTATCAAAATCATAGCTCGCCACCACTGCGAGCAAAACATTTTATTTATTGAGTCATGTCTCATATTAAGCAAATCAAATCTAGATATTTAGTCATGTCTTCTATTTTGATTTTCTGCAGGATATCAAAATTCAGGTTCAATGTGCAGGAAATAAAAGAAGAATATGGAGTTCACAAAGACATATAGCAAGTGTCGGGTCAAATTTAACAGTGTTTTTAAAAAAATATAAATGAACATGTTGGAGATCTAATTATATAGTTTTCAATTTTGTAGTGATCAATTCTAATATATTGTCTTCGGCGGAAAATTTTGCTAAAATTCTCCATCAGCATTTCAAGAGCCAGAGAGTGTTTACTAACGTGAGCCATAATCAGAGCTTATAGAGGTAAACTTATCCGATCTAATTATTTACTTATATATATAGACATTGCTATCGATACCATATTAAACCAAACCATCATTATGTTAAATAGATATGTTTGGTACGTACTTACCAAAAATCGTGTTTCAGGAAACTCCAATTAGAAGAAGAGTCTACGAACAGATTTAAGCATCTATATCAACTATTCATATTTCAAAACTGATTTTGAAGATTTTTTTTTGTCAGCTGATGGAATTTTCTTATTTTTTCTGTTCATTAATATTAATACTTGCCAAGCGTGTTAGAGTTAGGTTCGTGCTCCCTACTTTTTAATGAACTATTATTTTGAAACTCTCGGATTTTTCAGATAAATAAAAAATATAAGCTTTTTAAGTCATCTATCAATCAAAATCAATAATAAAGGCATTAGGTTTAGAACAGCTTTTAAAAATTATACTGATATCATAATATTTTTAATTACAACAATTAACATTATATTTTGAGATATAAAAAATGAATTTCAAAAAATGAAAGCCCAATAATAGAAAGTACCATGTTTTTGTCCAACTAAACTAAACAGCCCAAACTGATTTATACAATTTATCTATCAAATTTTAAAGCTCATTGTGTATTTGTATACTAACTAACCCATCTAATTTCGTGTATATTCTAACTTATACCTAATATCTGTATTAAAACCTTAACTATATTTACATTCTATTAACACCATAAAAAACTGTTGTCCAATTATATGTTATAGTGATATGCATTACAAAGAAAACAAACTCTTGCTTCCAATGCGCGGTCAAAATTTAGAATTTGATTTTTATGGTGTTATATTCATATCAATACTATTAAAGTAAATTGATATAAAATCATTATGTCAAAAACTTTGACAATTTTCTCAATAATGGTGCTCGATTTAACACGAAATAGTTAGAAGTATAACTCCATGTACTCTCCATTACAATCAAATATACTCGATTTAATATGATCCATAAATGCGATCGAAACATACATATGTAAATTTCATCTTATTTGAAAAAGATACAATACCCGCGCTTCCGAAACGCCGGTCAAAATCTAATCTATACTATTAAAGCAGAAAACTCATTTTTGAAGTGTTTTTCTCTTTTAACAATATTTACAAATTCTGTTACTAGATTATTTTAATGCTATGTTTTTATTTAACTGATATATTAACAGTGAGAATCTTTTATTTAAATAGGATAATTTTAACCATATCTACATAAACGTGATTTGTGAATGTGCTACAACTATATACATAGTCTTTCTTATAAAATTATAAGGAAAAATGATTGTGAGCTACCTAAAGTATCGACCACTACATGACTAACCATGCAAACTAAAAAAATGCACACTCAACTACACAAAGTATATGATATGCATGCTAACATCCATAAACTTTATGTTGTTATGTAGCTAACATCATAAAAGCTTTTCTTTTTTAACCTCTATTTTTATCACATTTATTGAATATTTGTAAAATTAAAAAAAAGTTTTCGTAAACCTTTTTATAGTAAGGTATTTAAAAATTTTAGTTTATTAAAAATGTTTATAAATACAATTATAAAGATATAAAACATTTTGAAAAATATTTTTTAAATGACTTAACTATTTAAAATCAAAAAAATATTTTAAATATAAAAATATTTTTTTCACATAACCCAAAAATATCGGAGAAATTTTACCTTTACCGCACTTTTGATACCATTATTCATGTTTACTTTCCTTATTAGAGGAACATTTTTAAATATACCTAATTATTAAGTTTCATTAAAAAGTCAAACACTCTTCTACCCTCACTTTATAGATATATAAATATAAATAATTATTTAAATAAAAAGAATTTTTTTTTTTTTGATTATAAGTTTTCAAATTAAATTTTTTTATAATTATTTCAATTTTCTTTTCTAGAATTTTCTTTTTCTAATTTGTTTAATTTTAATATTTTTTTATTTTAAATAATTATTTATATTTATATATATATAAAATAATGATCAAAAATTATTTTTTCGCTTCGGTGAAAAATGTATTTGTAAAAATATCTCCTTACTGAAGGAAAATATGAATTATGCTACTGTAAATGTGGTAAAAATAGAATTCCCCCTTAAAAATCAGATATAAAAATAAATGTTAAACTAAAAAATTGTTAAAAATATATAAAAATAAATGCTAAACTAATCATATATAAATATAAATGCTAAACTAATCATATATATAAATAAATGCTAAGCTACCAAACTATTAAAATATACAATTAAAATAAAGTTAAAAGTGTTTTCTAAAATAACATTAGTTTTAATATTTTTCTATAACACTTTTGAAATAAAAAGAATATTCATAATAATAAAAATATAAAATATAAAAAGTTTTTTCATATCTTACATCATTTTTTATATTTTAGTTTTTATTAAGTAATTAATCTTGTGATGTAATTAATAATATTTTTTTCTTGTTACTATGCATATCATATACTTCATGTAGTTGAGTGTGTATTTTATTATTTTGCATGGTTAGCCATGTGATGGTCGATACTTGATGTAGCTGACTTTGCTGTCATTCATCGAGCATGAACCAACCATTTTTTCATCGTTGTTCTTCTCATTAGGGCTGTTCAATATGGTAATACCGAACCGTACCGAACCGAACCGAACCGAAATAGACAATATGGTTTGGATTTGGTATATACCATATAAACCGAATGGAAATGATTTTATAAAAACCGTAGGATTTGGATATGGTTAGGTTTATAACCGATTAAACCGAACAAAACCGATCAAAGAAAAAATATATAAATATATACATTATATAACCATATATTTTCTTGGAATAGTCTTTTTTTTTCTTTTTTATTCCTTGTGAAGATATATCTTAATAATTTAATTTTATTTTCTTCAACTATTATCTAAATTTGATTTTATTTTCCATGTTGTAAGAAATTGTGAAATTAGATTGTATCATGTAATTTATTTGGAAGAAGAAATAGAAAATAAGAAAAGTTGTATAAAACTGAATCGTTTGTCATTTTATTTGTTGTTAATTTCAGATTTTTGTATTTATGAACACCTAGGATTATTTTAATAAATGATAGTTTTGACAATATTTTTTTTTTAAATTCATATAATATGAAATCAAATCAAATAATAATGTTATTTGGTATAAAACCGAATAAACCGAAAACCGGTAGTATAAATACCGAACCAAACCAAATTAAATATGGTTTCAATATGGTAGCTAATTTTTATAAACCGAAAAACTGAAAACCGAAAATAACCGAACCGAAACCGGACTGAACACCAGATTGAACAGGCCTACTTCTCATGATTCTTTCACACTTTAACCTGTAAAAGAAATACATCATTCAGATATGTCCACTACCAATGGTTAAAAAATGTACATAAATAAAAATGTCTGACAGACACGATATTGGAATCTATATTATAATAGTTCACTTCTAAGGTTCTTAAAGCTGTCCACATTAGCAAGTTTGTGGGTCCCGCGTGTTTAAATTTTAAAAGTTTATAGTTTTTTTAAAATGACTATAAACAATGAATACACTTTAGCAAGATGGTATGAGACATCTAATTAAGTCTGCAAGCATGTGGGTTCGAACCACGTAATTGTTATGTATTTTAATTTTTTGTTTGGATTATTATCATATGGACTTTTTACTTTTAATGTTTGTATGTTTTTTACCTCTGGACTTACTGTTTAAAGCCCAAAATAGTAGAAAAAAATTCTAAAGTTTGACGAACTCAAACCCAAAAACAATTAAAAATGGATCAAAAATGAACAGTCCAAAAAAAAACAAAACGAGTCCCACGCGGCACTATCATGTCATAATATATATTTTATGTTAGAACATATTTCCTAATATTTATTTTCAAAAAATTAGAAATAAAATAAAAACAAAAAAATTAAGTATTTTTTGTTATTTATCTATATTATAATAGTTCACTTCTAAGGCTCCTAAAGCTGTCCACGTCAGCAAGTTTGTGGGTCCCGCGTGTTTAAATTTTAAAAGCTTATAGTTTTTTTTTAAAAAATGACTATAAACAATGAATACACTTTAGCAAAGTGATATGAGACATCTAATTAAGTCTACAAGCATGTGAGTTCAAACCACGCAGCTGTTATGTATTTTAGTTTTTTTTGTTTGGATTATTATCACATTGACTTTTTAGTTTTAATGTTTGTATGTTTTTTTTACCTCTGGACTTACTGTTTAAAGCCCAAAATAGTAGAAAAAATTCTAAAGTTTGACGAACTCAAACCCAAAAACAATTAAAAAGGAATAAAAAAAATGAACAGTCAAAAAAACAAAAAAAAAAACAAAAAACAAAACGAGTCCCACGCGGCACTATTATGTCCTAATATATATTTTATGTTAGAACATATTTCTTAATATATATTTTCAAAAAATTATATATGTGAAATAATATAAAAACAACAAAATTAAGTATTTTTTCTTATTTTTAAAATAACTATGTAATTTCTCTTCAATTTTTAATAGTTACTATAATTTCATTTTTAACAAACTTCGGCGAATGGATTTCCACAGTCGTTGACGCTGTAAATAAAAATGGCACATTATTCATGAACAAAATCCAAACTTACAAAAAAAAAGAAATATCAAACCTATCTATTGAAACCCAAACAACAAATATTAGCTTAAATTAAAGTTATTTTCAAATTTATAAATCGTTTAGTACAAATATAAATACTATAAATAAATAATTATATCAAGTTTTGATCTCCGATATAAAAACTATTTCCAACATAAAAAACAAGATAGACACATATTTTTATACACTGGAAATTATATTATAATTTAGATATTTTTATAACCTTGCTTCGCATATAAATAACATTTAACACATTATATATACAATATTTTCACTTTACACTCTTGCTACATTCTTTCCATTTCATCATTATTTGGTATTATTAGAATAATCCACTAAAACGACAACCGTAAAAAACACAAACAAACATCAATGATCCTGGCTCCGCGCTTGCGCGGAGATATGCAACTAGTATCAATAATATCATAGATTTTATCCGACTATAAAATATGTTTACTGAGATATCCTAATATATTCTACTTTTTAAAAATAACCATATAATGAAAGTACCTTGATTGAATAGCCATATATTGCAAATCCAAACCATCAGAATATCAATATTTATCCTATTTGGTTTAACATATTTTATTTTAGTTTTATCTCTTTTTGACCAAAAAGTTGGATATTCTTTGTATATACCAATATATTAAAAAGTTGTATTGTTTATTTATAAAATCAATAATATCATAGATTTTACCGAACTATAAAATATGTTTACTGAGATATCCTAATATATTCTACTATTTCAAAATAACCATATAATGAAAGTACCTTGATTGAATTTTATGTAAGTATCAACTTATAGTATATTCACTTATGTATCGTTATTTAGAAATAAGTTTAAATGAGAATATCTATCTATCTATACTATTAAATCATAATTTCTAATAGAATTCTGTTATTGTTTTTTTTGTATTTATTTATGAAGCTATGCCATTACTTATTTTTATGAATTTTTTAAATGAACTTGGTTTATTAAAAACTCAACCAATCGGAATCAGTTAAGGATTTTCAAAACCAATCACATTGCCACACAATCATAGTCCGTTGCCACAACATCTAACTACTTTTTCATACTTTATTCTCTTTTTGTTCTTTTTCATAATTTATGCGTTATTATAATTTATTCATGCTAAAAAACCTTTTTTTTGATGATCCTGGTATCCAGATACCTCTCAAAGATCTGACTAGCGCCTAATTAATAACCGTCTACCAAAAATCTGGGCATAACCCGATGGGAAGCCCGCCGAAGACATCCATGAGACTGGTGATCATCCCATGTTAATCCACCAGTAGTCACACGCAGCTTGAAAATAGACTTCTCAGTATTGGATCCAATCCCTCAAGATAATTACCACAAGTCCACCAGCAGCCGCACTTCAAACTATGTTAATGAACTTTGTTGAATAAAATATCTACATGCGCTAGCAAACTATACAAATGTTAACCTACCAACAAATATTATAATCCTTAAATGTAAACATTTAATGACGAATCGAAACCCTAAACCATTATTTTTTTCTTAACAAATATATTCCTAACGCTATATTAACTACTATAAACAAGCATCGAATTTCTGTTTTTATATTGTTTATATTAGAGAAACTTATATACGAACTTCTATAACTTTATATACATATACACACACATATATATATATATATATATATATATATATATATATATATATCAATACTATTAAAATAGAAAGAGTTTCTTTTCTACTTACAAATAGTTTAAATTAAACCATTACATTTAACTAACTTTCTTATTATTTCTACTTATATCTAAATTAAATTATTATTAAATAAATAGCCTAACATTAATTTGAAGAACCAAATAATTAATCTATTGTTTTATAAAAATAATGAATTCAGTTTATATTAACACTAAAATTAAGTAAATAATCAATTTTATTTTTATTTATTAATATAAACATAATTTTATATGCCTAATCTCGTATATATACAATTTTAGTTTAATACAACTCTAGTCTAATTATAAAAAATAATTCTGAAAACAAAATCTTCAGAATCCTCACCAAATACATAGTAATATAATTCTTATAGATAGAATGTCAAAATTATATATATATATATATATATATATATATGATAAAATACATATCAATATATAGCTACTATTAATATTTAATCATATGATGGATCATGCCATTATTAATATTTTTATGAGTATAATTTTACGGGTTATTCCAAAAATATGTAAATATTTATTGAATATATAACTAATTGAAAAAGCACAAAACACACTTTAAATTAAGCTTGGGAGTCCATGTATCCATTGGGATACAAGTTGGATATTTTAAATTTTGGTTCTAATTTATATTATATCCTAGGTCTCATTTTGGTAAATTTATAAGTACAGACGAGTTCGAATATAACACATCGGTTTAGTTCTAATTTGTATCATATCTTAAAACCTATAAGTAACCATATGGTTAAGATTCAGGTTGTATTGGTTTGGTTTGGATATCTGAAGTTAAATCCAAAATTTAAAAGCAAAACATAAGAAATAAATATTGATCTGTATTGAATTAAATATTTAAGGTACTTATTTCAAATTTAAATATTTATTTTTTGATATCAATTAAAAATATATAAAATGAATATTTGTAGCACATATTTATATTTCATTGTTGCTCAGTTCGGACTCGGTTTAGACTTTATACTCATACCTAAATTATATAAAGATAAACTACAAATATATAATTTTGCCTTGAAAAATATCTCGCGCTTTCAAAATACGGATCAAAATCTAGTATCTTCTTATAAACTCACGCAAATTAATATTATGAGGAATATGTGGCACATATATAATATATTTATATATATATATATATATGTATAGTATATGTATATATATATATTTATATTGGGTTTTATATATGATATTTTCTATAGAAGAAAATAACTCAATCAGTCAAGATCACTCACGAACGAGACCAAATATCAAAGAACTAGTTGTCAACAGTTGGTACTTGGTTGATCAAACAATGAAACATGGAATATAAATCGAGCGGTTGGTACAAAATCACAAATTCACAATCCACATGAATATCAACTCCTTCAGAGTTGTGAATCAACTACTTTGAATGCCAATTAACAGTTCTGATCCAATCATATCCAAGTGGAATCTATGGTCACAATAACACCATATTCATGGATCCAATATTTTTTTGACTACTTCTCTCTATGTTCATTAAGTTTTACAATCATATTGGTGTTATTGTGAGTAACAAACGTTTAAAAAAACTTAGGTATTACAATCTTTCTATTTTTAAACCAATTGTAGACCTTTTACATAATCAATTTTTAAAAAGATTAAAAGGAACCCCTAACTACTATACAAATACACCTTTTGATTACCAATCACAACACTTTTGAGTGTATACTTCGAGACGAAAAAATGTAGAACATATTTTTTTTTGCCAACTTCATTTTAACACCCCCAAAAGTTACAGAGTACAAAGATCAAAACGACATGCAATACATGATAAGATACATGTGAACTGTGCATTACAAGACACAACACATGTTGAAAAAAAATATGCAACACGAAACATCTTGCTTCAACGACAATGACTCTCGAATCCGGTGGCTTTAAAGTCGCGGGGAAGCTTCTTCTTCTCTTCTTCAACTCATTGTTTAATCGCCATGATCTGTATTCGTTGAACTCTCTCTTTCACCATAACCACATCTTCAAGTTAAGGCTTGTTGGAGAGGGACTGAACACCCCTCCTCAAGGCCCGTCGAATAACAGGCTTCAGCCCATTTACGATCGGTATGATTAAAGTTCGAT
Organism: Eruca vesicaria subsp. sativa; assembly: GCA_932364175.1. NCBI lineage: Eukaryota > Viridiplantae > Streptophyta > Magnoliopsida > Brassicales > Brassicaceae > Eruca > Eruca vesicaria. The sequence continues at coordinate 60,736 of CAKOAT010997335.1, forward strand.
TGAAAGAGGAGATCAAACCGAAAAGTTGAACGACCGATTTCCCTCAATAACCGGAAAAATAGTTGAGTCAAACCTATCTCCGTAGGTTATCGCCAGCCCAAAAGCCCATTGAGCACGAGGCCGTTTTTGGGCCTTTGGACGAGCTTTAGGGCGAACGAGACAAGAACAGATTTGAAAGTATAAAAGGACGAGAGAAGTGTAAGTGAAGGGGATCCGAAAATAAGCACAAGAATACTGACGGCAAGATTTAGGGTTTATCAACCGATCGAACCCCTTTGTATTCTCGTCAACGCTTTCATAGAGCTCCGACCTTTTCCATTTCTTTTAGTCCTCTTGTAATCACGTTCGTCATCACATATTGATTAATAAAACATCTTCTTAAGACCCACAAATTGAGTTTTGCTTCCCTTTCTATCGATCGAACAAACTCAGATTCAACATTTGGCGCCCACTGTGGGGCCTTTTTGAAGTAGCGTTAACGAAATCAGTATGCGTCCCGCCGACCCGCCCGCCGCCGACGCACCAGGACAGAGACCGGTCGCCGCGACTCCGGCGGCCGACGACATGATGCATCGCATCATGAATCACCTCGAACGAAAAGAGGAAACCAACAGAGTCATGAACGAACGCTTAACCACGCTTGCTGCCGCTCTCGCCGCAACCGACGGTGATACCGGAGACACAGAGACGGCCAGACGCCGGCTACACTTTACCGCAACGAACCCGACGCCTGTCGGCGCCGATCCTCAGGTCGGTGGAACAACACATGACACTAACCCTGCCGGCCAACCGACCGACGGATTGGATGCCGCCACCAAAATCCAGATCGATGAGTTGAGGATGTCGATGAAGGATATCCATTCTAAGATACACCATGTCACAACCTCCGCCCCAGAGATTGAGCGCGTCCTCGCCACCACGCTAAAAACCCCGTTCACGAAGTGGATCACGGACACCAAAATCAAAAAGATCAACAAGCTCCGCCTCCCGACGTACGCCGGCAAGACACACCCGACCGATCACGTGACGGCATTCAATATAACGATGGGGAGGACGAACTTCTCCGACGCGGAAAGGGACACAGGTTTTTGCCAACTCTTCATCGAAAGCCTCTATGGACCGGCACTGACCTGGTTTTTGCGACTGACCGAAGGATCGATAGACAATTTCCACGACCTATCGACGCAATTCTTGAAACATTACATTATGTTCACTCGCTAAGAAATGACCTCGGCAGATTTGTGGAAGATGTCGCAATCGGCCTCCGAAAGCCTCAAGGATTTCATGGAAAAATTAAAAAAGGTGGTCACACAGATCGAGATCCCCGACCAAACGGCCATCGAAGCTCTACGAAACTCGTTATGGATACACTCCAAATTTAGAGACGATCTCTACTCCAATCCCACGATCTCCCTCTAAGATGCATTACATCGATCCCAAAACTTTATCCGGCTGGAGGAGGACAAGCGGTCGTTCATCAAAAAACAAAACGGCTAAAGCAAGCCGCCTTGAAGGCGGCTGAAGGTCACCACGAACCTAGGCAGCACGCATCTTACAATAAACCGGATAAAAAGAAAGGCCTCGTCAACGCCATCCCGGATGAGAAACAGCCAGACCCGGCGTTAGCCGTCCGAGGACAACGAAGCAACAAATGGACATTGGAAGTTGATGGAAAGAAATAGGCCGCCCGAACGAATCCTGCCAATAGCGCGTACGATGCGACCAAGTGGTGCGGCTACCACAAAGCGTACAGACACGAAACGAAGGAGTGCAACCATCTCAAAAACTTCCTCATGACGAGCTTCGTCGAGAAACACGCTCACCCCGAGCCCCCAAAACAACAACTCGAGGCAAATTGCAAAGGCACGGGGGAGAGCAAGGACAAAAAGAGTAGCGACCGCAGTAATTCAGCCGATCGATTGCCCTCCAAGTAGGCCGCCGCCCCTTCAAACGACGATGACTCCGACTCTGACGAAGATAAACCAACGTCTCGCCGAAAGATTTTCACAATCAGAACGACTCCCGTCCTTTCCTCACCATGTAATAAGCCAATGCAGGAAGGACACTGCGATCCATCTACCCCGGAGGACGCGCAAGAAGACGACCCACAGTTACAACACGATCTGCGTGAATCCCTCAAACAAAAAAAAACAAGAAGATGACCGCAAAACCTCCTCCTGCGGACCTGCGAATGGTAATCGCAACTTCGAAAGTCAGGAAGTTGAATACGATGGACGCTCGCCACCGGCTCGACGCTAAAAAGCGACATTCGATCAATAATTAACTCCCGAGTCGGTGATTTACGCGACAAACTCAATCGATCGACCGCCCAGCCAGGCCAAAAAACGGAAGACCTATGTGAGCTACTGAACGATGCGAAGTCGAAACGCTTACACGCACCCGAGCGATTGAACGTGATCTTGGGAGGATCGCCCCCCCCCCCATATCGACTCAGTTTTTCGGTTAAGGATTTCCGCAGAAAGGCAGTCACCACACAGGATCGGCGCGCCATCTAGGAAGATGTTCCCCAGATCACCTTCTCCACTGAGGATGCCAGAGGAGTTCACATTCCCCATAACGACTCCCTCCTCATTGAACTCGGCATTAGCGATTGTGAAGTAACGAAAGTCCTCATCGATACCAGAAGTTCGGTCGATCTCATTTTCAAAGGTACCCTCGAGAAGATGGGAATTGATCTCCACACAATCAAGCCTTCTGCTCGATCCCTGACAGGATTCAATGGATCATCGGAAACAATGCTTGGCACCATCCGATTACGGGTTCACATTCAAGGCGTGAACAAAAACGTCAAATTTTCAATAATCGTCAAAACCCCGTACAATGCAATTCTCGGCACGCCATGGATCCACACGATGAAAGAAATACCTTCAACCTACCACCAATGCATTAAGTTTCCTGGTACAAATGAGCGAATAATCACCTTACGCGGAGATCAAGCCGCAGCCCGCGACCTCCTTGTTGCAGAGATAAAAATTCGCCAGACATCCGCTCGTGTGAACGCTGTGATCAAGCCAGTTCAGAAGATCCTCCCCATCCAAGAAGAGATCCTAGAAATACCCATCGATGAGAACGATCAGAGCAAGATCGTCCAAATAGGTGCCTATCTACCGGACGACATCAAGAGCAAGATTATTTCTTTTTTTTTAAGGCAAACGCGTCAACTTTCGCGTGGACGACCGCCGACATGGAAGGGATAAGCCCTTCCATTACGACTCACGAGCTCAACGTTGATCCAACGATCAAACTAGTTAGGCAAAAAAGAAGAAATTTGGGCCCTGAACGCTCGAAAGCAGTCAACGAGGAAGTCGATCGACGGCTAAGCGCATGATCAATCGCTGAAGTCAAGTATCCCGAATGGCTCACGAACCCTGTGGTGGTGAAGAAGAAGAACAGGAAATGGCGAATTGGCCTCAACATCTTTAGTTCTGACCAGAGACTCCTAAACCTTCCAAGATGCTGGTTGAACTCTTCTCCATCTTGTCTCAGGATGTTGATAGTAAGCTTTACTTCAAACACCCGGCTTAGGTTAGAGAGATTACCATATACCTTTTTAAGAGTATTCCACAACTCTTTGGAGCTCTCACAGTAGGAGTAAGCTTCCAAGATAGATGGTTCCAGACTGCTTTGGATGATTGACAATGTCATGAGATCCTTCTGAGCCCATTTGCCATTCGCACCTCCTACCACTTCAGTACCATCCTCTCCTTGGACAGTTTCTTTAGAATACTTGTCTCCTGTCACATAAGACCAGAGACCTCTTCCTCCTAAGGCTGTTTTAGCAAGCCTAGACCATAGAATATAGTTCCCACCTTTGAGAGTAACTGGAATAAGGTTTTTAGAAAATGTTTCCATTTTTTGGTAATTTCTGGAGCAGTAGGGGAAGAACAACTCAAGAACACCAAGAACTTTTCCAAAAATAGGTACGAAAAAGCAGAGATTTGCGGAAGTAAGATGAGAATACAAGAGAATAGGTCTCAAGAGCATACATGCTCTGATACCATAAGAGTTTAAGAGATTTAGAACAGAGATTTAGAGAGAGTTTAGGTTGAGATTGATTAAGAACAAGAAGAATCCGAGAGAGAGAGAGAGAGAGTGAGAGACAAAGAGAGAATAAGGAAGAATATGTTTTCCTTTTCATTTTGGTTCTGGTTACATGCTTAATAAAGATCTACAAGGGTCACATGATGCCAAAGGTAAAACAATAAACAAAGAGGTTCCTAGAAGACAAAAGGCACAAACAGATGGTGTGATAGTGACATCTCTCCCCACCTCTCTCTTCTTTACCAAGACATGTGATCTTCTCTTGTTACCTAGCTCCAAGGGTCCACTCCTTTATTTAACTCCCTTTTCTTGTCTTTGGGAGTGATCCCACGAGTTGCCTAAGCTTAGACATATCCCATTCTTGCCTTAGAATCAAAGTTAGGTTGCCAAGATGCATCCGTACACGTGTACCAACCAACATTCTTCTCTAGGCGTACACATGTACCAACAAAACCCTAAACTGTACGGATGTACCCAAAAACATCTTTCCTTATCCAGGACATCTCCTTGCATTCTTTATCTTTGTGTGAACCATTTTAGTGCTTCATCTCAACAGAAGTCAAGTATCCCGGATGGCTCGCGAACCCTGTGGTGGTGAAGAAGAAGAACAGGAAATGGAGAATTTGCGTCGACTTCACCGATTTGAACAAATCTTGTCCGAAGGATAGCTTCCAGCTTCCACATATCGATCGCCTAGTCGAATCGACAGCTGGAAACGAGTTATTATCATTCATGGATGCCTTTTCAGGATATAACCAAATCATGATGCACCCTAAAGATCGGGAAAAATCGGCATTCATCACAGATGTAGGAACCTATTGCTACAACGTCATGCCATTCGGCCTCAAGAACGCAGGCGCAACCTATCAACTCCTCATCAACAAAATGTTCGCAAACCGATTGGGAGTCACAATGGAAGTTTACATCGATGACGTGATGGTCAAATCTCGCCTCGCGGCCGATCACCTTAGTCATCTGATCGATTGTTTTCGCACACTCAATGAATACGGCATGAATCTCAACCCGGCTAAATGCACATTTGGAGTTACATCCGGAGAATTCCTTGGCTACATCGTAACGCAAAGGGGGATCAAGGCTAATTCGAAGCAGATCTCCCAAGCCCTAAAACAGTCGGCAAGTGCAACGGTTAACAGGACGAGTAGCAGCGCTCAATCGATTTATCTCACGATCGACCGACAAATGCCTCCCCTTCTACGATCTGTTGCGTGGCAACAAGAGGTTCGTCTGGGACGATAAGTGCGAAGAGGCTTTCAACCAACTGAAACACTACCTCACCACGCCGCCTGTACTAGCTAAACCAGCAAAAGGGGACACACTTTATCTCTATATCGTTATCTCTTCGATCGCCGTCAGCAGCGTCCTTATCAAAGAAGATCGCGGCGAGCAACAGCCGATATTCTACACAAGCAAAAGGATGAGTGACGCCGAAACACGATATTCAACCCTCGAGAAGATGGCCCTTGCGGTCATTACTTCAGCAAGAAAGCTCAGGCCCTATTTTCAATCTCATTCGATCGTCGTATTAACCAATCATCCTTTGCGCACGTTAATGCAGAATACAAACCAGTCAGGCCGATTATCCAAGTGGACAATCGAACTCAGCGAACACGACATTACATACCAAGGCAAGCCGGCCGAAAAGTCTCAAGTCCTGGCCGACTTTATAATCGAGCTGCCTCCAGAGCTCGAGCAAGACATCATTCTGCCAACGGGTATCTGGATACTGCATGTCGATGGCTCGTCCTCCACGAAAGGCTCTGGCATCGACGTCCAATTACAATCGCCAACGGGTGAGTTGATACGCCAATCGTTCCGAATGGATTTCAAAGCATCTAACAATGAAGCGGAGTATGAATCACTCATTGCTAGACTGCGTCTCGCCAAGGCCGTTGGGGCAAAACGAGTCCACGCGTACTATGATTCTCAGTTAGTTTCCAATCAATTGAGCGGAGATTACGAAGCAAAAAACGAACGAATGGACGCCTATCTCCGAGTAGTTCAAGACCTCGTCAAGAAATTTGACTCCTTCGAAATAACGAAAATCCCACGCGGGGAGAACGTTTGTGCCGACGCCCTAGCAGCGCTTGGTAGTAGCCCCCGCGATCAGATAAGTTGTACGATTCCCATCCAACACATCGATCGACCGAGTATTTCATTTCCTTCGGAGGACATCAGAATTATAACGTCGATTTCCGAGGATATGGTGATCGACGGGTCGACCGACGAAGCAAATGCACAACCCCCCGACTGGGGAATCCCTTTCCTTGACTATTTGATCAACGGAACGCTACCGGCGGATAAGTGGGAAGCACGCCGATTGAAAGTCAAGTGTTCGAACTACATTGTCATGGACGGAAAGCTCTACCGCCGGACAGCCAACAATGTCCTTCTAACATGCATCAATGGCGAGGAGACTCGTCTAGTCATGGCCAAAACCCACGAAGGGGGAGCCGGCAATCACTCCGGCGGACGAGGGTTAGTCCTCAAGATCATGGGTCTAGGACATTACTGGCAACCAATGGTCGCCGACTGTGAAGCCTACGCTCGAAAGTGCGATAAGTGTCAACGACACACCTCGGGCATACATTCACCCACCGAACTATTACGAACAACCACGACACCTTACCCATTCATGCGATGGGGAATGGACATCGTCGGACCTCTACCCAATTCCAGGCAACGTAGATTCATTCTCGTCATGACAGACTATTTCACCAAGTGGGTGGAGGCGAAAGCTTTCGTTCAAGTAACAGATAAAGAAGTGCAAAATTTCATCTTGAAGAACTTCATATGCCGGCACGGTCTCCCATATGAAATAATCATGGACAACGGTTCGCAGTTCATCCACACAACTTCCGCGGTTTCTGCGATAGATGGGCGATTCACCTCAGCACATCGACCCCCCGTTACCCATAGGGTAATGGACAGGCAGAAACGACGAACAAGACGATCATCAATGGGATCAAGAAGCGCCTTGATCTCAAAAAAGGACATTGGGCAGACGAACTCGACGGAGTCCTTTGGTCCCTTCGAGCGACCCCACGAAGCGCGACAGGTCAAACCCCCATTTGCTTAGCCTATGGCGTTGAAGCAATGGCCCCAGCGGAAGTTAATGTCACCAGTTTGTGTCGAGCAAAAATGCCCCATAATGCCGATCTCAACAGAGATATGATTCTAGACGCCATCGACGCATCGAAGAACGGTGAGATCACACCCTCCTACGCATTCAGAACTATCAACATCTCGCCGAGACTTATTACAACAAAAAAGTACGAGCGCGACCATTGGAACTTAACGACCTCGTCCTAAGAAAAGTGTTCGAAAACACTAAGGAATGGAAATCTTGGAAACTTGGGACCAACTGGGAAGGACCGTACAAGATAATCGAAGTTATTAAGCCCGAAGTCTATCGATTGGAGGCATCCTCAGGCGAACGATTACCACGGTCGTGGAACGCCTCGAATCTCCGCAAATATTATTCTTTAGTTCAAATTGGCGACCGAACGTAAAAAAAAAGGGGGGGGGGGCGAGCGGCCGATGTCACATTTCACTTTTTTTGGAAAAGTCGTGGTCCATCGCCCAAAAAAAAAGAAAAGAAAAGGAACCGAGCGACCACATTTGCCCCTTCTCCGGAAAGGCAAATGATATATCGTTCGACCAAATCAAACTACGAATGGCTTGATCCCTCTCTTTGGGTACGTAGGCAGCATCTCACGAGGTCCAGATATAATTTAAACAAAAACCAAAAACTCGATTGGTAGCAATGAGATTTTTCACACAAACTTTCGCGATCATGTTAAGTGAATGACTCCACGTCATCTCAACTTGACGATAACGGTCGAAAGTATAACGCTAAAGTCTGTTTTGTCGATCAGACAAACGAGCACCAAGGCTTCTCTACCAGATTAGTCATCAACAAGCATCCCTATCATAGTTCGATTTGGCACCTAAACCTGGCTGACCGATCAATCCAAAGGCACATAAGGCTTGCTGACTGATCGATCGCGGTCCCTTGTCGATCATTTGCACGCTCTAGAAAATGGCTCCAACAAGCCAACAACAAAGGCCGACCGATCGCCTCATTCCGATCAGTCACGCACAAGGCCGGCCGAGCAATTCCTTTCCGGCGCACTGGCCATCCTCGAAAGACAAACGTCCCAACCAAGTGGCAGTAGCAATTAGTTGAAACCACAGAACTGAAGGCTGGCCGACCGATCGAACAGCGAGGCGACCTGAAGCACATAAGGGTGGCTGATCGATCGATCAGTTAAAATTTGTCATACACCAAGGACCATAGAGTTTTGCGGCTGGCCGATCGATTGCAGAGTAAACATCAATCGACCTTTAACAAAAAAAAAAGAAGAACGAAGGCGAAAAGATTGGATATGAAAAGACTAAGTCCGAATTTTTTTACATGAAACATAAAGACAACAACAGCAAACCGCGGTAAGACGGAGCTAAATCCACAAAATACATCATAACAAAATGCCGAGAAGACCAAAACACAAACGAACAACAACAGACAAATCAAATGCTCGGATCAAGTGAACCATCGCCGACCGTTTGGCGGAAACCTCTATCTCCTCAATCGAACCCTCATGGACGACTTTCGCCTTCTCCCCAGAAAGAACATCATCCTCAGCTCCAGCAGCTGGCATTAACACTCCACCCGACGCGCCTTCCGTTTTAGCGTCAGACGAATGAACATAACCATGCGAACTCGGAGCAGCGGTATCATTCCCAACGACGACCACCAGAGAAAGAAGAGAAACCGCGGTAGCAGAGTCAACTAATCCCATGTTCGTCCCAAACTGATCAAGGTCCTTAAGCGGTCCAGAACGAGGAGGGGATAAAGAGAGATCTTGCTCTATGATTTCCTCAACATCGACTTCCTCGACCTCGCACTTGTACTTCTTTTCGTTGACCGTCAAGGTATCCCTCATCCTCTTTGGGACTTGCAAACCCCATTTCTCCAGCACATCCAACGACTGCAGAGTCCCCGAAGCCTGGGCATGAAAACAAAGCTTCGTCTCTAACTCATCCTGATCGGCCATGTACTTCCGAAATTTGTTAAAACGCGTGGATGCAGCTGCCATGAGGCGGCCCCTCTCGGATATAACTTCGCCGGCACGAGCCTGTTTCATGAAATCCATCAATTTCTTATGTTTCTCGGCCTCCTCAACTTTTTCGCGCTCCAGCTGCGCGATTTTAGTCTGAGCATTTTCCAAGTCCTCGTCGAGGCCATCGGCTCTCTCGATAGCTTGGTTGCGCTCACGCTGATTGCAATTGCGCTCCACAGCGGTTTCCTTCACCCTCTCCAAGGCACTCTTCCGAGTCTTCTCCAACTCTGCATCTTTTGTTTTGATCACCGTCTCAGCCTTCTCAAGATCAAACGCCATCTTCCGCATAGCGAGTTCGCACTCCAAGATGAGGTGGTTCTTACGAGCAGAGGCCTACGAAAACGAAAACAATAATGGTTACTTATACGGCGACGAGATCCACCCCGAGTTATAAGGACGAGCGACTGAATTTATATGAAAGGGAAAAACCTTACCACTGCATCCGCGCGAGCCGACTCAGCGAACTTTTCCAGAAATGCGAGATCTCGGATTTTCGGCATTTCGCGTGTGCCACCTCTGATACGACGGGATAGCTCAGCGCAGGCTCCCTGATCGTTGACAAAAGGTGTGTCTTTCTTATGTTGAAAATCCCAACGCTCCAAAAGGGCCAGCGGGGTTTCTTGGTTGGCGGACCCGATCCACCCCAAGGTAAGTTGCGAGAGGCTGGTGGCATAATCTCTTTAGAAGAAAGAGCAGGCTGACCGTCGGTATCGCTCAACCTTTTACCTCCAGAATCACTAGGGTCACCATCGATCGGCTTTTTCCTCTTCATTGTTGGCGGATCAATCTGATATCCCCCGGTCAAGTTCTCTCCAAGTAAATTCTTGGAACCTGTCACCTGCGTGACCTCATGACTTCCTCCACGAGCACCATCCGGAAGATCCTCGTGAGCAACCTCTGCCCCAGCGGTCTTAACTTCCGCTGAGTTGACTTGTGCTCTTCTAGACGACTTATGCTTTTTCTTTTTCTTCTTCGGAAGGGGGTCAGAATCCCGATCGAGCACTTCATCCGCTATTAATTCTTCTGCCGGAGGATCGGTCCCCTTGCCAAGTGAACCCCCAGCCTTCTCATTTTCGGCCTCCAATGCGGCAGTCGGGTCGAAATTCGCATCACCCAGTTGAGTGTCCAGAATCTCACTAAAGTTGAGGTACACTCGCGGAATTTTTCCCATCAATGGAAGTGGTAATCTCTTGCCTTTAACGTCCTTACAAGGGATATCAGACGCCCAATCAATTGAAAACAAAAAGACGAAGTCATATTAACCACATAAACCGATCGATCGATCGCCATGGAAATCCAAGAAATGTACTCTCTTTTTTTTTTTTTAAAGGAGAGACGAAGTAAATACACTACCTCGCGAAATTCGGTCACGCTGCCGACGAATCCTACTCCGGTCGAAATCGCCACAGTCACTCTGGCTAAGCGCAGCAATTCTCGTAACGCCCTCCCGAAATCGCTCGGGATAATTGATAGAATTGGGATGAGGAGCTGCCAAAAAAAAAACAACAAGAAAAAGACATACTTTCAGCAGCAAATTCCAACAACAGCAGAAAAACAAACTTTAAACTACCAATATGGTAGTTCCATGAAGTACGAAAACGATCGTCCGGCGGCTCTTCGAAAGCAGCTTCATCAGATTTTATATAGAAGTAGGAGCGCTGCCAATACTTGGTCTTTGTGGGATGTCCGGACAGGATATGCAACCTCGCGTGCATTTGCAAAGCATACAGATCACACGTCTTCGGCTGTATTTGCGTCAACTCCTCAAAGATCCGAACGCTCATTGAAACATCAACTTCAGCCGCCATCACCATCAGAGCGACAGCAGATCTCATTACCCCCATTCATCAAATGAGACATCGGAACGGCCCGATGCGCGCAATACGAAGTAACCAAACGAGGGATAGGAAACCATAACTTTGAATCCCTCTAAAAAAAGGACTCATAAACGCAGTGAAAGCCTACAGGTGGAGTCCACGGACGTTGGTAGGGACGCGGGATGACAAACGTAACGCTATACACCCTGTGCCCCCTTAACAATGTAGCTAACCCTTCCTCGGTAGACCACGTAGGCGATACATTAGCCCAATTCTGCCCATTTATCTTGGACGGTCGAGTTTGACTTAAAGGAATATCTGGCAACTGTTCGACTACCCTATTCCTGTGGTAATAGAATGGAATCGATCGCCCACTTACCATAGACCCGGTTGACGATCGCCCGGCCTCACCATTTCCGATTGCATCCCATTCAACCTCGCCTCCCGCGGCGAGACCACCCGCGATCACTGGAGTCTGATCAACTTCATCAACTCCTTCAGAGGACTGGGCGATATCATCCTCTGCCGCGCCGTCGTTTTCCGGATCTCCCGTCGGGGATCCCTTGGCTTCATCCGTGTTGACCGGAGATCGTTCGGTCTTATTCATCTTCGAAGAACCTCCCTCTGAATACTCTAACTCAAACACCTCCACATCATCATTTGAACATCGCTCGCTTCCATCTTCCCGGGCAGAGCCATCGACGCCATCAGATCAACCGAAATCCAGACAAGCTTCGTCGATCGAAGCACCGCGGCGAGTACCGGCCACTGAGCATCGGAGCACGAGATCGGGCAGCGGCTACCCCGATGGGCTTGGAGTAGGTCGAACTCCCTTTCCCTTCTCAGCCGATGTGAATCTTTCTCTTGAAGCGCTCATCGATCGGACAGCCTAACGAATCTACAGATCTGCCTCCGGCGGCAGCAAATTTCCAGCGGTGGCGCGCAGCAAAACTCTGGCGGCGAGCGATATCACTTCCGGCGGCGAGCGATTGAGCTTCACTCTCAACAAAAAAAAAATATAAAAGAAGAGAAAAGAGAGAAGGGAAAGAGAGACGAATACCTTGGAGTGGAGAAGAATAAAATATGGGAGAAGGATATTGTATTTATAATGAAACTCACGGAGATCGAGGTCAGAGAATCCATTAAACCTAATGAGCCTAAATATCCATTAATTCCCACCGAAATGGTCACTCTTTCGTCAGAAAATACAACGAGACGAAGCCAATCTGAATCAAACGCACGGAGTTACATATATATACATCTGATCGATCGAGTGCAAGTTAAAAACAAAGATAGAACGACCGTTCAAACGGAGACGGAAGTAACTCGAGCCTGTCATCCTCAAAACCAATTCTCCATATTCCCCTTCCAAGAGAACGAGCTTCTTGCAAGCGAACTTGGGGGACATACTGTTGGAGAGGGATTGAACACCCCTCCTCAAGGGCCGTCGAATAACAGGCTTAAGCCCATTTACAATCGGTTTGATTAAAGTTCGATTGAAAGAGGAGATCAAACCGAAAAGTTGAACGACCGGTTTCCCTCAATAACCGGACAAATAGTTGAGTCAAACCTATCTCCGTAGGTTATCGCCAGCCCGAAAGCCCATTGAGCACGAGGCTGATTTTGGGCCTTTGGACGAGCTTTAGGGCGAACAAGACAAGAACAAATTTGAAAGTATAAAAGGACGAGAGAAGTGTAAGTGAAGGGGATCCGAAAATAAGCACAAGAATACTGACGGCAAGATTTAGGGTTTATCAACCGATCGAACCCCCTTGTATTCTCGTTGGCGCTTTCATAAAGCTCCGACCTTTTCCATTTCTTTTAGTCCTCTTGTAATCACGTTCGTCATTGCATATTGATTAATAAAACGTCTTCTTAAGACCCACAAATTGAATTTTGCTTCCCTTTCCATCGATCGAACAAACTCAGATTCAACTGACTCTAAATCTCTGACGAATTGTTACTTGGAAGAAACTTTAATCAGTGTAGAAAAGACTCTTTATTGGACCATCTTCATGACAAGAATATTGCCAACTCTAGTGAATCCTTCAAACAAACGACCAAGTTAAATCCAAAACTCGTACTTACTTCTCATCTGAGATAATCAACCCGATTACAAATGATAAACATATCTCAAAGAGGAAGATTTAGACTTGATGAGAAGGGGATCAGAGAATAACCGAGAAGAAGAGACCCAATATAAAGACAAACGGAATAAAATTGATTTGCCAAAAGAGGGGGTATACATAAACAGATAAAAACAAAATCGGGCTTTATTAGATTCAAACCAAATACGGAAATCTACTCTAAGAACATGAAGAACTGGTCCAAATTTGAGTTGAAAAGCAAAGCAAAAATCATCAAACGAAAATGAAATCTGCAAACGAAAGGTAATATTCGATCATTAGATCAAAAAATTTATACCCAAAAAGTCAAAAGAAATCTCTCAAACTCTCACCTAAAGATATGAGTTTGTTAAGAGGCTGATATTTAATCATTTTCTTTTTCTTTTGCATAATATATCAACATTCTAGAAAAGGATGGGAGAGTCTTAAACGTAAGAGAGACAGTACTCAGCAAGAGATATTTCTTCAAAATTAAGAAACTATTTTAAGAATTAGCATGTCTTAAATGGCTAAATCGTTTAGATTTAATTTTAAACTAGCTTGGTTTCCAAAGAGGGAGTATTGATAAGTATCAACAAGCTTATGTGAGACAAAAGAAGAAGAATTTAAATGTGGAGGGAGTTGTTAGCGAGAAGCCTTTGGGTGAGACAGAGTCTTTGGAAGACTCGGGATGAGACGGAGTCTTTGCAGTTAGAAGACTTGTTCTGGGACAGAGTCTTTGCAGTTAGAAAAAGTAACCTGGAGATGAGAGTTCAATAGGATTTGAATATTATTTGTATTTCTTAGGCTTTGTATGTGATTTGTAGACGCTATGAGTCTGAGAACGATTGTGATGAGATCGTAGATGAAGATATGAGATAGAGATCTAAATCTGAACTTACAAAGCTTGTTATCTTTCATTCAATAATATACTCTCGTTTTTTCTTGTTCGATTTAAAAAACTCTATCATTATACTATTTGTATCGTTACAATGTGCATGATCGGTTACGGAGACATTTACACCCAACAGTGTTGTTACTAAGCTGTTCTCGAATCTCGATCATGTTTGTTCTTGTTGGGTTTGGTTTTATTGATATTTTGCTTGTTGGGTTGGATTCGTTTTATCTCTCGGTTATGTCGGTTACCATGTTGATTATGTGATTTATAAACTGAAGGAGATGGAAAACATAACAGATAAAAGACATAACAAAAATCTCAAAACAGTTTGACAAACTCGACCAATGCAGCAATGGAAATATTACTCTTGTAGATCTCTTGGATAGTAGCAGTGGCGATTGAACCTCTGCAACATACATTTTTTTTAGCTTAGTTTGCAGTAGTTGCAAGTTACAACCTGATCAATTGATCCTAATGAGTAATGATAACTGACGAGGATCCCGGTCTCTAGGTTTACTCAAAACGGGTCTTGATTATGTGGTTGGCCTTGTTGCCTATCGTAACATGTATATAAGCTAGACAACTAATGGGAATAAAAAAAAGGGGAATAGTGATATACATATATATGAAAGATATATTTTTTACTAGTACTAAATATCACAACTTCTCAGCTTTTTGGAATGTTTTAGTAAGAATATTATAGTGTATCTGTGTATGCGTGACAAATAATAATAAAAAGAACCGTAAATGTAAACATTTTAACCATAACCGTAAATGTAAACAAATCTAAAATTTTCAGTTTTTTCCTAGTTACTTTACTTTAATGAAAAGTGTATTTAGAAAGTGTTGACAATACATGTATATAAGTAATCGTACACGAGAAAAAGAAGAAGAAAAGCAAAGTTTAGAAAGATTAATAATTGGTTTTCTGTTGAAGAAGAAGATGAACGTGATTGATTTGTCAGCAGTCATCGGCGTGGTGTTGGGCATCCTCATCTTGGTACTTGTTTCGTACATGTATGGTCCCTATCTAATTAAGAAGTGTTGTCCCGGTTCTGAGACGCCTGATTCTAATGTTTAACTATTATTAGATTATTATTACTTTCAACTGTGGTTTTGTTATACTCCCTCCGTTTTATATTAAGTGTCGTTGTAGAGAATTTTTTGTGTTACAAAATAAGTGTCGTTTACAGTTTTCAATGCAAAATTAATTAATTTTATTATATAATTTGTTTTTCTATTGGTTAAAATATGGTTAGGTGTGTGGGTAATTGTGTTTTTATATAGGAAATATGTAAAATTAGTTGTTTCCTTAATCCGTGTGCATAGCTGTAGAGTGACACTTATATTAAAACAGAGGGAGTATTTAAATTACTTATAGAATAAAAGATCGATTTTTTTCGCTTCATAGTATTGTAACTCTATCCTACTTATTTCATTGATATTTATAAGATTCTGCAGTTTTATCATATGCTCTTACATGTTACAAGTATACATATCATATATGTCCTACCATCGTCCCAAATTTAGAGAAATCGCAAAAAAAAAACACTGAGCTTTACCATTCTTTATTAACATGCTCAGAGCATCAAATTATTCACACCAGAAGTATGTATTAATAATGACATAAGAGCTCACAAGAACTACTTCTATCAAATAGACAAGAAAAACGTTTGTATGATCTGAAAAAGACAAAAAAAAAACATGCAGTATTCAGAACTCAAGAGATTCCTCCTGATGACATGAAAACGAATTTGCTAGTTTCTTCTTTAGATCTCGTGCAAGCAAGTGCAAGATTTGAGAGGAATATATCCAGCGATCGAACTACTCCCTTTTGCACAATCTCTCTCAATGCTAAAGCCACACTTTTCATAATCATATCTTGATAGGTACAAGTAAAGAGTGAGCGATGTGTCGAAACTAGCTACGGTATTATTAACTATACCATCAAGAGGTTCATAATTCATAGTATCGAAGAAGAGCCAGTTGTAAGCATGGTTCTCTGTTTTAAATCCCCAATTGTGACTTACTCCTTTCACCCGCCAAGATGATATGAGGAATTCTGTTGGTTTTGCTTTAACAGTTTTGATGTCTTGCCAAATGGTTATGCCATCGGTTTACTTTGGTATGATGGTCAGGTATGTTTCTCATCAAAATCAGAGATTCGGAGTCTATTAGGAACTTCGAATCAAGAGTTATATGATTCACTAGGAATTAGAATGAGGTGGCTAAGTTAACTCCCTCATATGATCTCATGAAATGAGTGAAGCATGATTTTTCGGAGGCTCAGAGCGAAGAAGAGTTGTTTCGGAGACAAAAATGTCGCGAAGAATGGCTCAAATATGGGGATCACAATACGAAATACTTTCATAATTGTGTGAAAGGAAGAAGGATCCAAAATCGTATTATGATGTTGTTGGATGAGTTGGGACAAGAGCATTTTTCTGAAGGGTTAAAGGAAACTTGGTGGTGGATTTTTTTAAAGATTTATTCACTAGCTCTAATCCGAACGATCTTGATACTTTGTCTCTGGGTTTTCAAAGCAGAGTAACCAGTGAGATGAATCAATGTCTGACTCACTCTGTTTCAGCAGAAGAGATCAAGAAAGATGCATTCGATGCAAAGGGCAGCAGTGCGCATGGGGAGGACGGACTTACCAGATTTTTCTATCCACGTTTCTGGCATATTGTCGGGCCTGATCTTGTTGCAGAAATTCAAGAATTCTTTCGCTCCTCTGTCATGCCTGATGTGTGGAACCACACTCAGATCAGTCTTTTGCGGAAAATAGTTAACCCCTCTTGTATGACAGACATGAGACCCATTAGTTTATATTTGGTTCCGTACAAAATAGTTTCAAAGATCATGTGCAACCGGCTGAAATTAGTTATTCTTGAGATCATATCAGGTGCGTTTGTATCGGCTGTATTATCTCTAATAATATTCTTATTGTGCATGAGATGATCCACGGCTTAAGGACGAATACTAAGGTGTTGGAAGGTTGGACGGCAATAAAGATGGACATGTCCAAGACGTATGATCTGTGGAATGAAATTTTTGGAAGTCCTTCTTGAAAGAATGAGTTTTAATAGAGTCTAGGTCCGATGGATCATAGCGTGTGTGAATTCTGTTTCTTTCTCAGGGTTGTTGAATGGAAATTCTTATGCCTATATCAAACCATAACGCAAAATTCGGCAAGGCAACCCATTGTCCTCTTTCCTATTTATTTTATGTGCTGAAGCTGTAGTTAGTTGCCTGAATACATCGGAAGCAGCAGGTCAGCTGCATGGTGTTAAGCTCGAAGATTCTTCTCCGGCTATCCATCACCTTCTGTATGCAGATGACAGCCTTCTTCTATGCAAAACTAATATTAATGAGGCTATTGAGATCCTTGCTTGCATTCAGATGTATGGTGACGCCTTAGGTCAACTGGTAAATCACCTTAAATCTTCAGTGATATTTTGCTCGTTGGTTCCAGAGGCGACTAAATCTGAGATTAAGGACATGCTGAGTATGGAAACTGAAAATAGAGAAGGTACTTACTAGGTTCTTCCAGATTTCTTTCGTGGTTCCAAAAGGAATCTTCTCAGTTATATAATAAAAAACTCAATGGACAGCTTTAAGGTTGGTTCGCTAAATCACTTTCGCAGAGAGGAAGGGAAATATTGTTGAAGCCCGTCGCAATGGCTTTACCAGTTTTTGAAATGTTCTGTTTCAAACTGCCTAAAGATGTTTGTGAAAAAACTTACAAATGAGATGATCAAATTTTGGTGGGGCAGTGGTAATAACAAGAAGAAAATTCCTTAGGTTGCCTAGAAAAAATTATGTGCAGATAAGGATTTGGGTGGTCTAGGTTTCAAAGATATCGAGAAATTCAACCAGGTGTTGTGCGCGTAGCAGGCGTAGCGAGTGTGGAAGTTTCCTAATTCTCTCTTATCTTGTATTCTAAAAAATCGCTATTTCAGTCGCTATGAATTTATGGACTACAGTATAGGTACTCATCCTTCATATGCTTGGCGGAGTATTTTACATGGACGTGATTTTCTGAATGAAGATAAGTGATGGAAGGGATTCTAAGGTGTGGTTGGATAAGTGGATATTGGAGTCAGTACCATGGTCTCCCAGATATCGTCAAGATGCGGTAGTTAATCTTAATTTGACGGTACATGATTTGATTGATGAGCAGTCTAATTCTTGGAACGTCGGTATGGTTTGTCAGTTGATTGCAGAGGAAGACATCAACCTGGTATTTATTACAAAATTCTCCTTCTCAAGATCAGGTGGTTTGGGGTTTCATAAAGAATGAGAGGTATGATACTAAGAGTGGTTATAAACTTCTTGAGTCTCTCGTTGATATAAGATCTGGGCTTCATGTTAACTTGCCTCCATTAGAAAAACAATTGTGGTCTAAGCTATGGAAGGCTAAAACATCTCCAACGCTCCAACACTTTCTATGGCGAGTGTTGTCTGGTGCTCTTTATGTAAAGTCTCAACTTTGCATAAGAGGAATTAATGTAGGCACGACATGCTCACTGTGTCATCAGGGTCCGGAAACGATATGTCACACGTTGTTCCATTTCTTGATAGCTAGAACAGTTTGGGAAGCATCTAACTTCCCAGCACCTCATGCGGGAGGGTCTCCAAACTCTGTGTTTCTGAATGTTCTTTATCTTATTTCCTGCAGCCAGAACCAGAGTATTGGATACTCGGTTCGTTTAGCGTTTACTTGGTTACTTTGGAAAATAGGGAAAGCTAGGAATAATTTTTGTTTCGAACATGTCACTCCGGCGTTTACTTGGTTACTTTGGCAAATATGGAAAGCTAGGAATAAGTTTGATTCGAACATGTCACTCCATAAGCTCGCCGCCGTGCATTTCACATTCCTTGCTTCTCTGAAGCTTAGGAGGCAGACAACGATGGAAGTACGACAGCCAACCTTCAAATAGGCGAGGAGTTAGCCATTTTCCAGGATAGATTTCTTGGAAATATTATGAAAGAGGAGAAAGAACTGATGAATCTCCGAAACGGTTGACATTGGCGGTGGCTGGCATGATTGTCGACTGAAACACATATGGCATATGTAAAAAAGCCAAATCAACAAATGGGTTCAAGATTTATCATTCAAAATACTTTGCATAAAAATCTGAATACTTAGTTTTGAATAATTATGAGTTTAAATGGCAGAAATAGTTTTAAAAATAAATTGTTCATGAGTTTCAAGAACAAAACACCTGAGCATTGACGAAGATCATGTCAACTCCCATCAAATTGTCACCGCATTTGAAGCTCATGGCTTCCCAGAATCGGAAAAATCACACTTTGAGGGTGGAGGAACACCGGCCGGGACTTTGAATAAGAATGTAGAACAGATTGCTTAACCATTATACCAAGAAAGAAATATGAATGTATCGGAATTGTGAAGATGATTATCAGTGGATGAAGCCTCACTTTTTTATAGGTGGATATCCTTGAAGAGGTTAGAGAGACACTGTATACGTGATTGGGGCTTTAGTGGGTCGAAAAAGTCAAGAATGCGATAATGATATTGGATCAATGAACTTGTAACGCCTGTGAGGAGAAGAACGAAATACGAAATGAAATTTACAGACAAAGACTCATCTCTCTGAGAAATTCGTAAACTCCATAGATGTTTTTGATTTGCAGGATGCGATGAACCCTAACGGCGGATACAGTTTAGGCAACCAAGAGGGTTAATGGGCTGAATCCATAACGTTCCAGCACAACAAAATACCACACGTTTAAAAACCCAGTCGTTTAATGAGGGAAGGATACGTGTCGCCTTATAATTTCATGATTTAGTGACATGACAACATTATATAAGGAAAAAAATCTTCTATATATAAAGAAGATTCAATGACAAAAATAAAGCTTGTAATTAATTTTTTTTTTTACTGAGTAATTTATTTTATTCTCAAAATCCACAAACCATTATATCTGGTGTTTTATGTTAAACACACACAGTTTCAATCAATCAGGGCCGGGCCTGTAAAATTTGGGGCCCCATACTAATTTTTTTTTTTGAACCTACAAAATTTTTTTATAATCAAATTAAAATACTTAAATAAATTTATTGCACATATCTTATATAATATTGCATTATATACATTTATAGTTCATTTAGTATTTTAATTACTATATGTATATTTGAAAAAGTTATGTATTATTGTACATTATATTAAAAAAATATAATTTTTAAGCTAACAAAAATTATTTTTTAAAAAAATTGGGCCCTTCAAATGTTGGGAACCATTCAAATGTTTCACAGAAATGGATTAAGGTCCGGCCTTGCAATCAATACGTGTAAAGCTCAATCATGTTATTACTCATGTTTAGTGTGTAGCTTAATTATTCTCCAAGGAAATGGCTGTAGACAAATGTTATCTTTAAAGAACTTTAAATGTTTGAACCTAATTTCCTTACATCGTGCTCTCTTGTGTCTTTAGAGAGAGAGAATTCTCTACCACTCTTACCAATCCCAGATCATTCAGAGGGGGAGAGATCGTGTTATCTTTTTGGTTTGTGATATGTTTTGATCATAGATCAAATTTTCTCTTCCGTTTAGCGGATTTTCTCTTCGTTTTGACGATTTTGATGTGTCTTCAACCTCAAACAGAGTTGTTCTGCTCTTCCTATGTTCAGTTCTCTGTTGTGGTTGATTGAATAAAGTTCGTTTTCCAGCTAGTCCAGAGTTGAAATATCCCTCTTTCGCAAATCTATTCCTATCTCGTTCGCTTCAGTTTGGATCTCTTCTTTACCGATTATTCTCAAAATCTTTTTCTACGAGTATAAATTTTTCTCTTTCAAATATTTTGTTGTCTATGGTTTTGAGTAAAGTGTCTCGGAATTTAACTTGGAATAAAGATGATGAAGGTGTTGGAATTTAACTTGATCGACTCATGAGAGTTTCAGTGGAGTTGGTATCTCTTGAAGATAGTTCAACAAAGAATCTTCTCTAAATCGATTAAGCGTTCCCAATGTTAACAATCGGTGATGTATGAGTTCCCGACTTGAAGAAGCGGTTGATGGCGGAAGGTTGAGTTTAGTTAATACAGTCTTTGGAGATGGGAAAGTGTTGAGGAAGAGAAGAAAAACTACAACGGCGGCTTACTGATTGTGTTACCGGAGGTGAAGATCAGAGCCGGCGGAGATGAACCGTCAAAACCGGAGGTGAAGATCGGATTTGGGTATTTTTGGTTCGGATTCAGTTATTTCAGATCGGGTTCGGATATTTTAGATTTCCAATAAAAAATCAAATTCTTCATTACTCAGTTTCTTTTTTAGAAAATTGGCTTTTTAAATTTTTAATAGGTTAAATGATTAATAAGTTTGGAAATAAAATTCTGAAAATTGAAAAATACTAATTTAATTTAATTAATGGTTTGAGAATTTGAATGCAACTTTTGTTAATGTATGAAATAAAAAAGTTTGATATGCATTTTAATTGAATAGAAAATTACTTTGTCCACAAATAATATGTATATTATATGATTTTTAACTATGTACAACATCAATATAAATATTTTGCGTAAATTAAGAGAAGTAAACTAGAACTATAAGGCTAAATATACATATATATATATATATATATATATATATATATATCTTCGGTTATCTTCAGATATCCATTCGGATTCGGATATTACCCGTTCGGGTTCGAATATCCAATCTCTCTTAATTCAATATCCGTTCGGATATTTTATTATTTCGGTTCGGTTTCGATTCGAATTTTTTTTATCGGATTCGGGTATCGGATAAAATGCCCAACCCTAATCTAACATTTGTTATACTTTAAAAATCACGGCATCAAAACAATGAGCAAAAAGATAAGGCCGGCTATGTATGGGTTTTTGGGCAAAAAAAATTTTAGTATTACTTTTTACATTTATCTATAGGCAACATCATTTTTTGGATCTTTAACCCTAACCATTTTTAAAAACTTGAGCCCCTCTTTAATACTGTTTTTGTAAAAAAAAAAACGTTTGGATCCGACGACTCACGTCCTCTTGTTTCCTGTCCTATGCTGGTCTTGCAAGGATGTGTAACTTTAAAAAGAGACAATTTCTCTCATATCTGTAAATCTCATTCTCTAATCTTTCTAGGACACATTTTTTCTTTTAATTTTATATGTCAAACGAAAAATATAAAATTAAACTTGAAACGTGAATAATTTTTATTTGATTTATAGAATTTGATAAAAATATTTCAAAAATCAAAAAACGTTTTTTCATATTTTCACGAAAATCATCAAAATATGATTATAAACGTTTTTAAAATATTTTTTTTTCGAATTTGAAAGCTATAGAATTTAAATATTTACCCATGGGTTCATTCATCTATAGGGGGTTTTGTTTAGTTTTGAACACCAGGGAGGATTTAATTTGGGGGTTTAGATTTTGATCAAAAATAAATTATGAAATAGGGATATAAGAGATCACGCGAACCCATAGAAGATTAGCTCTAAAAAAATAGGAGTACAGGAGAAGTTGACTCCTTTAAAAAGAAGATGATTCGATTTTCAGGTTTCATATAAATGTTTTATAAGTTGTTGTTTATATTTCTGTTTTATTATAAGTGTCGTTTTAGAATTGTGCACACGGATTAAGGAAACAATTAATTTAATATATTTTCTCAAAAAAAAACACAATTACTTATTCATCTAACCACATTTCAACCAATAGAAAAATAAAATATTAGATAAAGTTAGTAAATTTTCCACTGAATACCAAAAACGACACTTATTTTGTAACGAAAAAAAATTCTCAACAGCGACACTTAATATGAAACGGAGGGAGTATTATTTTAACGAAAAAAATATTACTGTTATACCTGCGTAATTGTTGAGACTCAAGTATATTATAAAGATGAAGCTGTGTGTTTTGGAATCTACGGTTTTGAAAATAAAAATGTCTAAGTTGGTCTAGTAGAATGTGAAGAAGCTTCAAGGAATGCTTGTAACTAAAAAGACGAAAGGACCAAGTTGGCTCGTGCGACATATCCTCCCATGTGGAACCGACGTGGCGCACACATTCCTAAGCGAATCACACCACCCATTACAGCAAAGCACACCTGTGCTCTTGTCCACCCACACGTGCACTCATGGTCAAATATTCCTATGCAACTGGTTGTCCCCAATCAATGGTCAAATATCGTTCTTTACTTTTGTTTGTCGAAGAGTTATCTTTAACTAATACAATATTTAAGTTCTATAAATTACAGCTTTTGCTAATAAAAAACGCTACAAGCATAGACCTAAACCGAATTAGACTGAATCTTAACCAACCGATTATTACACACCGATACGGAACTGTCGGACACTGCGACATCGTCAGAGCAGAACTGTTATTTGAATGTCACATCGCAAGACTTGCGGCTTATTCACCATCAGTTAACCTCCATTTCACTGAAAAGAATGTCATGTCTTATACTGAGCAAGAAAACAGAACTTTCATAATAGCCACCACTCCAATATAGAGAACGAGAACCTATTAAAATAGAGTGAACTCCAACCAGTGACGATTTAAGCAGACCACCACCAATGCTCTATATAATAACTGTTAGTCAATATTCAATGCAAAGTATTTTCAAAATCCTTATTTGTTGAAAAGGCTTTTAGTAAATAATCATATTATGTGTAACTAAATCTAAACTATATATTGTGAAAGTCATCTGATGTAAATGAATATCATAGTATTTCAATATCATAACAGAAACATCATTTCTTGATCAATAAATTTTATTAAACTATATATGTTTTCTATGAATAACAGCAAATCAAGTTCAAAAACATCTTTTAGAAAATGCTAGTAGTTTAATATTGGATTTAGGTCATCTCCAAAAAGATACCAAAACACACAATTTAGTGTAATTTTTAAGTCCAAGGAGACACCAAAAATGACATAATTCCATCATTTTTTGCGTATTTATATATCGTGTTATCACAAAATTAGTGTAACAATGTTCCAAATCTTTAAAATAAAAATTAATTATGTTTTATATAATAATATAGGCATATTAGTCTTATTATTTTAAGAAACCAAGTATATTATAATATCTGAATTTGTCATTTTATTTTAAGAAACCTAAAATTGTTAATTTATTTTATATTCAGTTAATAATATGGGGTTTTTGCAAAATTAACTCACAACTCAAAGTCAAACACAAAACTAACTTCTTCTTTTGACTCATTTTTCTTTTGCTATATTCACCCCACATCTTCATTTTATGTGCGAAAATGCCTTAAATTTTTTTTTGTAATTTTTTTCCAAAATGGTTTTTTACTCTCTCAACCTCATCATCTTCAAGTATTTACAACATTGTCATTGCGATGAATACGCCCAACAACCTTGTACAACCAGTTTGAAGCTTTTAATGCACTTGAAATCGATACCCAAACTCTCTTTCTCAATTTTTATGAACTAAAAACAACATCTCTTTCACTTTGTCTCCATATTCATACAAAAAAACCCAAGCTTTTGATTCCAAAAAATTTATGGTTGATAGAGCCATTTAAGCATACAATTCTTGATGGGTTACTTTCATTTGATGTTCTGGGTGGTTGGAGAAGACTCTGTGTGCTAAGGAAGTCATCTCACCTAATTTAAGGTATGAAATTGATTTTTTTACCAGATCTGTTCGCATAGAAGACTTACCCGTAAGTCTTCTGGATGTAGAAGACTTATGGATAAGTCTTCTAGTCAAACGGACAACTTACTCTAAGTCGTCCAGCTTTGTATGTTTACAAAGAAAACTCTAAGTGACTTATACGTAAGTCGCCTAAGAAAAATGAGCTAGTTTTGCATTTGACCTAATTCTGTCAGATATTTGACTTTTCCTGGACAACTTACCAGTAAGTCGTCTCTGGGAAAGTTAAAATTTTAATATTTTATTAATTCAAGACTACATATGGATAAGTCGTCTTAGGTTAGTTTTGTAATTGAAAAATAAAATTTTAATTATAACTTTTTCGAGAAGACTTAATTTAAAGTCACCCAGTCAGATGACTTATTCTAAAGTCTTCCGTGATAAGCAAATTCGTCCAGATTTTTTTGGTCAAATCTTGCTTATCTCGGATGACTTTCGAATAAGTCGTCATACTTGACGACTTTATATTAAGTCTTCTGGAAAAAATTATAACTAAATTTTTATTTTTCAATTACAAAACTAACCTAAGACGATTTATCCATAAGTCATCTTGAATAAATAAAATATTAAAATTTTAACTTTTTCAGAGACGACTTATTGTTACGTCATCCAGGAAAAGTCAAATATCTGACACAATTCGGTCAAATGCAAAAATAACCCGTTTTTCCTAGGCGACTTATGTATAAGTCGTCCAGTTTTTTTTAACATACAAAGCTGGACGACTAAGAAGTAAGTCGTCTCATTTAAATTTCAATTGAAAAAATGACCTGCCTGGAAGACTTACCGTTAAGTCGTTCAGACGACTTACTTGTATGTCGCCTACGTCAATATTTAGTAAACTTTCATTTTCTCTATGTTTACTAATGCGTTTTTATTTTGATTTTTTCAGATGATTCGTCAGTTACATGCAGTGTATGGAGAATGGTTGTTCAAAGATGGCTGTTGGGATTTTGTGGTTGATAATTTCAAAGGAGCGAGAATGTTTTTTTGAGTCAAGGTTCGACAGATGTTGAACTTGTTTCAATGGCTCAAGAAGATTATAACCTCTACATGAGCACAGTCACTGTGGAGATAAACTACCCATTAACAGAAAAAATGAGGATGGCTCCAGCCACCCCTCCCATTCATGTTACAAATGATAGACAAGTTCGAAACTTGCTCAAGATAACCAAAACGCATAGAGTATGTCTTTGTGTATCAAGCCGTAGCAAGGTGGAAACGGTTTCAGAGGAAAAGGAAGAAGCTGATGAATGGTTTGAAGATGATGAAGCTGATGAATGTTTTGAAGATGATGATGATAATGAGTTGGTTGAAGATGAAAATCATGATGGGGAGAAAGATGATGGAGAGAAGGATGCTGATATCTCTATTGTTTCCAAAACGGACGAGAATGGTGAGGATTACAGTGTTTATGGAAAAGTTAAAGATGAGGATGAGGAAGAAGATGATGATATTTGTTTTGAAGATTTCAAAAATACATATGCTATTGAAAGAGGAAAATCGAATGGTAACAATGTCTATGTTAGCAAGGATGCACTTCTTTGTTAGCAAATCTCTTTAGCAAATCCCGATTCTATCACGGCTATATAACTTGATTCTATCAATAGATTTAAGTATATATTTCTCTCTTTTGGAGATTCTATCAAAGGTTTTAAGTATCAGAGAAGGGTCATTGTGGTGGATGGGACTCACCTAAGTGGGAAGTATGGAGGTGTTTTGTTAGTTGCAGCTGCACAAGATGGGAATTTTCAGATATTTCCATTGGCTTTTGCGATTGTAGATGTTGAAGATGAACCTTCTTGGGGATGGTTTTTCACAAAATTGGCTAGTTATGTATCTGATGAGCAACATCTGGTGATATTCTACGACCGACACCCGGCCATTAAAAGTGCGCGTGATAAGGTGTTTGCTTGGGCAACCCGAGGAATATGTTATTATCACCTTCAAGAAAACATTGTCAAAAAGTATAAAGGGAAACATCTCTTGTACTTGGTGAAAGGTGCTGCTTATGCTCATACGGTTTCAGATTTTGACCAGTACATGGCTGAGATACGAAGTGGAAACCTGGACCTTGCAACGTATTTGGAGGATGCGGACGTCATCCTATGGTCAAGGGTTTATTGTCACGGGGTCAGGTACAACATAAAAACAAGCAACATCGCTGAAGTTATTAATTCCGCACTGAAGCGAACTAGAGGATTTCCGATTCAGTTCATGTTGGAGTTCATAAGGGAGAAGCTAGGTAAGTGGTTTTGGAAAAGGAGAGAAGATGCTTTGAGTCTCCTAACAGATCATAGTCGGGGTGTTGAATACTTGCTTACTGTTCGATCTGAGGTAGCGGATACGATGAGGGCCCAACCAATTGATGGATGGAAATTCTTTGTAAAAGGTGGAAAAATAGAATGTGTGGTTGATTTGCAGAATGGAAAGTGTGATTGTGGTGTCTATCAAGTGGAGAAAATACCTTGCTCTCATGCTATAGCTGCTGGATCACATGCTCGTCTGCATATTACCACTCTTGTACATCTAGTGTACTCAAAGAGTTATTTGTTTGCTGGATACTCAGAGAATATATATCCTTGTGGTGGACAACAAGTTGAGGAACGCACATGAGATCCACCGCCATCTTATCCCTAATAGCCTTTACGTTGGCGTTGGCCTTAGCAAAGTCTTTTGGATTAAATGACAGCCCAAGAGCATGACATTCAATGTATTTTAGAGCGTAGACGCCACAATCACCAGCTCGGGCCTGAGGCACTTTGGGTTCACATTCAAATGTCAATGGCTTCAGGGAGTATCAGGCACGCAGCTCATCAGAGGTTGAGCACTCAACAAGCAGATAAGAGATCATGTGCTGAAAAGGCTCCATTATCACTTTGAGTTATTCGTCGGAGATAGAGGTAAAATGCTGTCCCAGACGACTAAGTGTCTCTTAGGGATCGATATCCATATAGCAATCCAATGACAGTTGTTGTAGTTCACTGGCGCATAGATATCATCAATATCCACTCCCTACATCTTGTTCGACTGGCAAAATGATGGTATAGCGCCTGAATAACAATTATACGCTCCACCAGGGAGTCTTCTTCCTAAACCGTTGTGATCACAATCCGATTCTTTAAACTCGGAGTAGTTGAATCTCCATTGCTGAGAAAAGAGATGATCAAGGAAGAAAATCCTCTCGCTCCTGAATGCTTGTGGATTTTCAGCGTACCTCTTCCTCAACACATAAATCCAAGCATCAACATGCTGCATTTAAAATAAAACAAGTCAGAAGTATTCTACGTAGACGACTTACCTTTAAGTCGTCTGGTAAGTCGTCTGGTAAGTCTTCTTTGTAGACGACTTATCAGACGACTTACCATTAATGATAAGTCCTCTACTAAGTCATCCAGCTAGAAAATTTTACAGACGACTTAATTATAAGTCCTCTACTAAGTCGTCCAGTTGGAAGACTTTCCAGATGACTTAATCATAAGTTTTCAAAAAGTCTTTTGGATTGAAGTAAATACATGTCTTTCAATAGCTTCTTTAAAGCATCTTCGTCCTTTGCCACCCTTGTAAGCCA
Organism: Eruca vesicaria subsp. sativa; assembly: GCA_932364175.1. Lineage (NCBI taxonomy): Eukaryota > Viridiplantae > Streptophyta > Magnoliopsida > Brassicales > Brassicaceae > Eruca > Eruca vesicaria. The sequence continues at coordinate 88,986 of CAKOAT010997335.1, forward strand.
GTATCGGTGGAGACGGTCTTTTTGGTATGGGATGACCATAATTAGCACCCAATTCCGGCAGAGCTGTGTACACCCAGACCTGGCGAGCTTGTACAAACCCATCAATGGTGTAACAACCCGATATATCTATTCCCTTCACAGAGTTCATCAACACCTTAAACGCGACTCTCCCCCATGGATAATTCTCAAACCGTTCTAGATCCATCACTAGCCTTGCCGGAATAGCCCGTGTAGGGGTTGAAAACTTCCTCCCTTCAATGTATCCAGTGAAGATGGCAAGGTACCCGAGCCGCTTGCGATCATCCGGAGACCACCTTTCGCACCTCTCAAATGCTGCTATTATCTGATCAGTAGTTGGCCCAGCTTCGACATTAACTCCCAAAAACTCCCAAAAAGCAGCCAACTCCTTTGTAACATAACAGTTTGGTCTCTCAAGGTCTTCGATGTACTCACAGTTTAGACCAGTGAGGTATTCAAACTGTAACAGTGAAAACCTCAAAGGTTTTGGACCAACAATAGTCCACAGCACATACTTCTTCTTTATGTCAAGCTGGAAATCGAGCATGTAGTGAACCAGCCTTGAAGCCCATTCAAATTTCAGCTCTTGGAACTTGATGAAAACTCTCAACTTAAACTCCTTCAGCTCTTCATATTCATCATCATTAAGGGCATTCCTTAGAGCAGTATACAACTTCGTACACGGATGATACAAAATGATATGCAATGGGGGGGGGGGGGGGCTCTTGCCCTACTGTATGTATCCTACGGGGAGTTCTGGAATATCCATTTTTCTGCAAAACAATCAAACACAACCATCTCAAACACACAACCATCCAGTATAACATTTTAATTATAAGTCTACCAAGACTTCTAGTAGAACATTGGAAAGCTGACCTGAAAATTCAGAGAAGATATAGTCACCTTCGACAAAGCTGTTAACTGCAAAAATAGACGTGAAAAAAAGAAGCACGGTGAGAACGATGTTTTATTCTTCTTTAGATATAACTTATCGGCCGCAGAGTTCAACGAAACGTCTCTAAGAGAAACAGCGCTAGGCTTTACAGAAAATTGGCGCTAGGGTTTCCTCTCAGATCTGAAATATAGGAAGCGCGGTGAGAACGGTGGTGATAACGATGGTGGTAAAGCGAAGAGAAAACCGGCTTTGAGAACGATGGATTAGAGAGATTCGACGGAACTCGCCTTTGAAATCACCTTTGAGAGAAACGGCGTTAGGGTTTTCTGAATTTCGCGAAAAAATTGAGTAAAAAAATATCTTATATATGTTTGGTAAAAAATCCGGTTAGGTTTAAAAGTAAATTGGTAAACTCAAAGGTTCGGTCCGGTTTGGACGACTTATTACTAAGTCAAATAAGTCGTCTGTTGATACTATCCATCAGACTAAGTCGTCTACCTTAAATATATTTACTAGACGACTTAATAGTATGTCGTCCAGACCCTAAACCCTAAACATTAAACTAAATTGACTAAATTAACTAATTAACCACGTTATAAAATCAAATTATACTTAAATAGTGTTTACTATACATACTTAAATAATATTTACTATACACAAAATAAACACACTTAGATAAATTTTAAAGTTTTCAAAAAAATATTTATGCTTTCGAAAATCTAACCTTAAGAAACACATACAATACTACAACATAGGTTGGCAAACCCTAAACCAAAGAATATCATAACTCACTACTTTCACTCATCTATGTTAAAAAAAAAAAATTGTTATATCTTAATTTATATCTCTTAAAACATATGTAGTTACATGATTTCAATTTTTCACTTATCTAAATATTTTTTACATAATTTTTAAATTATTTTTAAGAATAATTATACTAGACGACTTAATTGAAAGTCGCATGAATAGAATAGTTACGGGGGTTAGAAACGTAAAAACAAAACTCGGGTTTTTTGTTTGTTCACAAGGGGCTGGTTGTAATTTCAATAACTTTTTAGGTTACTTTTGCATTTGATTCATGTTTGGGTTTACTTTTGCATTTGAAACCAAGTTTTAAGTCATATTTGGCAAATTTTCCTAATATTATCATTAAATGAGCATTATCATTTGCATCATATTCTAAAGCATCCTACATGCTTTTATATTTTTATTTTTCTTATGAAATTTTAATTGTAATTAATATTTTTATAGAAACAATAAATTACATAACTTTAACAAACAAATATATAATTTAAATGTAATAATATGTTTATTAATTACAAATAATTAAGTAAGTATTATTAAAATAAAATAAAATGGTTTATGGTTGAAAATTTTATGTTATAGTTGGAGATGAGAAATAAATTAAAATACCAAAACACTAAATTGGTGTATTTTCAACATAATTTCGGTGTAACTTCAATACTTACTAAATTTGATGTTATGGTTGGAGTTGTCCTAAGGCTTTGCTTTTATGAAGTTTAAGATGGTAGCATAATTAAGATCTTTGTTTAACGTAATGAAGGTAGAGTAATGATTTTGTCAACATGGTAGTTAATTAGTGTGGCTAATGAAGAGTTAATGGGAGAAAAAACTGACCCCTCTCCCCCCCCCCCTTTTTGTCATCAAGAAGACAATACCATCTAACTTAATGAGATTTAATTAATTTAAAATGTAAAAGGATTTTTAAGTATACATGTAGAGTAAATAATCTAAAAAGTACATAATATCAAAAGTTGACCCATAGAACCGGAATAATGTTAAGATCTAGGATGCATCACATCAGAGGTTGACCCATGAGCCATTTGGAGCCAAGGACTTAAAGACACAGACCGTTGGTTGTGGTTGGATGGTCCGGCCACACGTTCACATGATGGACACATGAGCAGCGTAGTCGGTGGACTCATTTGACCATACAACCGCGGTGAAAGCTTTAGTGCCCTCAACTCTGCAGCTTCTTTTTCTAGCCGCCTATTTGCTTCAGTCAATTTCTCTACGCACCTCTTCAAATACTCACAATCTACTTCGGTTTGCTTCAACTTAGTCCTATTGGCCACAAAAAATTGGTTTGTATTGTAAATAACTATTGCTCTAAAAGGGTAAAATGATCAAATAGTATCCTAGAATGAGTTTTCTGACTCTCACGGCCTCACCTTGCTCTTCTGTTTTGGAACCACACTTCTACTTGTCTTGCGGTTAAGCCTAGCTTCTTAGCCAAAGCCAGCTTCTGTTTCTGTCGATTTACCATAGAGCTCATGTTAGATCATAACATTTACAAGAATACCCTCTTTCCAAGATGGTGATGAACAATGACTTACAGGGTTGAGAGTATTGTGCTCCTTGAAAGTGTCTTCAAGAACAACGGACTGATCTTTGGACAGCCTAAGCTTCTTCCGACAAGCTTCTCCACCGTATTCTTCCTCTTCATCGGAGGTTCCACGTGAGGAAGATCGATCCAAAGTGATATCGTGGTCATCTCCAGCACCACCGGACGTTCCTTCTCTCTCGCTTCTCCTCTTACCGCTCACGGTGCTCGAGATCGTGCTGTTTGGGGAAGAAACTCCCGTCTCCTCCTCCAAATCCACCGTTGACGGCAAGCTGTTCACGTCTATTTTCCTAAGGAACTGATGATTTTGATGATCTGCAAAAATGGAAATGGTTTACTTAGAGATCTGTTTGTTTCTTGAAGAAATAGTCAAGACCTTGAAAAAGAAATGTACCTGAGGAGGAAACAAAGGTTTGGTTCCATGAAAAGATCTGGAGATTGGATACGGGTGGAGAACTGGGGTTGATATTCAGCTTGAGAGGACGGTGAGGTTGTGCCAACCCCAAGCTCAAACTTAAACTCAAATCCTCTTTTCCCATCATCATTATATATATATTCTAGGTCTTGAATATTACTTTGACCCAAGAGTTTCAAAAATTAAGGTTTTGTGAAGTGACGATACGAAACGTTTAGATCTTTATGGGTAGAGATGAGAAGAGAAACTTTGCGTTTTCCTCAAAAGCTCTAGTTTTGATAATGAATGAAGAGTAAAGAAGACAAGGTTAGCCTTGTAGGGTTCTTATGGAGAGAGTGAGATGTGAAATGGAATGAAAAGAGATGATTAATATAGGAGTTGAATGAAATGAGAGCTTGTCATGTTGGCCAATTAATATATAACCTATATAATGCCTTTCTGAAACCTCTATTGTTTTATCACCAACTTGTTGCCTCATTGTCTTCATTCCTTCTTTGTCTTTTTCCTTCTTTTACTATTTTTTTGAGACACTCCTTTTACTATTATAGTCTTCTCTTTCCATAAGCTAAAATTTATTCTATATATGTATGGAATCCAAAGTACTTTAATTTCCAAATCATAATTTACACTCGCATTATCAATATCATCTTGTAAACTCCTGCGCAAAAAAATAAAAGTATATTTATATAGAAAAAAGAAACTCAATCATTCAAGATCGCACACGGATGAGACCAAATATCAAATAAATAGTTGGCAATAGTTTGTTGAATAAATCAAGTGGTTGGTACAAGAACACAATCCACATGAATCTGAACTCCTTCAAAGCTGTGGGCCAATCAACTGCTGTAATCCAATCATATGCATGTGGGATAGCGATAGGGATGGAATGGATGCGGATATCCGGAAATTTTGAAGTATCCGGATACGGACGAATCCGGATCCGTGATTTTAGTATCCGGATTCGAATTCGTGTCTTTCAGAGATCTGAGCTTCAGATATCTGTTTAGATATTGTGATATCCGCGGATATTCGGATTCGGATTCGGATCCGTAAAAAAAAAAAAAAAACCCTAAAAAATAATACATAAATTAAATATTTAAGCATAATTTATGATTATATATGACATATAAAATTATAAATATAAAATTAAAATATTATTAAACTTATTTTATGTATAAATATTAATATTATCAGATATAATTAATAATAAAATAAAAAATTTAATATATTTTTAAAAATATGGATCCGAATCCGGATATCTGAACCTAAAAAAGGAGTGTCTCAAAAAATATGGATCCGAATCCGGATCTAGATTTGGTTTGCACGGATCTGAGATTTTACTATCCGCATTTAGATCCGGACACCCGCAAATATCCTAATTTCAGAGTAAATCCGGAGTGAATCTCGGATCGAATCTGGATCCTGGATAAAAATCTCAGCCCTAATGTGGGACGTGGAATCTATCACTACTTTTTTTTTTATCAAATAGATCTATCACTACAATGACACCGTATTCATGGATCCAAACATATTGACTGTTTCTCTCAACTGTTTTTTTTTTTGAATTTCTAAGGAAATTCGAATATTGGGCTTTAATTTCTTTTTAATCCGGAGTCAGACTTTATTAATATTATTAATGGCATAAAACACTTTCTTCACTATGAATTAAACCTAAAAATACAATAGTACGAACGCCTACGCTTAAACCAATTGGACTGCCATATTCTTGGTCGCTCTATAAGTTTATTTCAAGACTTTATATACATTTAAGAGAAGATTTATATAGTTTCAGTATTCATTAGTTTATTTTTGCTTAAGAGTATTCATTAGTTTTATAGAACGTGACGGTAACAAACCAATAAAAATAAATTAGTTAAACTATAAAACATCATAATCATTTTTAATAAAAAAAAAAGAATTTTATTTTTGTTAAAAAATGTAGACAGATTATAATCGATAAAAATACAACTCCTTAGTTTTACACAATTTACCTCTCCGAGTTTCAGTTATCAATCAATATGCTTTTTTATAAGTATGCTTTTTATGTGTATAATATTTGACAAGGAAGATGTAAGCCATGTTTATTTAAGAAAAATGTAAGACGTGTGTTTTCATCGCTGAAAGATGATTTAATAGGGTTGTATAAAAAATATTTATTAGGGTTGTATGGGTTTAACAAAATCAAATTTTACCAATTGCTTTAAAAAAACCGAAATTTGATAACTCTACAGCTTTGGGCTCGAGAGGGTAACATGGGCAGGTAGGTCCCCTCACGTGACTATAAGGGACCCGAAAACACTCTAACCGGCCGTGCGTTTTCTTATGTTTCCTCACGCGCCGACATCTTATCATTTGTATCGACGCGCCTTAATCATTTTCGCTTCTATGTAATCATTATACTACGCAAAATTTGGAAAGAAAATGTTTTCTTACAGAACAACTAGAATATCAACTCAATACAATTACTTCTGATTTTTTTTTTTAAATGTTAAAACGCAGTTTCAACCAATACGTATAAAGCAAAGAAACACGAATAATACAAATCGTTATTTTCTGATGATGTAATAATGTGAGGCGTTTATATATGTTTTGCTTTTTGGGTAGGACTAACAATATTGTGTTTGGAGGATTAGTAATGATCAATGTTGTTAATCATGCTTGATTTAAAGCTTAATTATGCTCTACATAATTAGCTGTAGACTAGTGTCACCATCATTGACGAACTTTGTTTGGACCTAACTCCCCTTGTTATATATGTCTTCGAATATTGTAGTCTCTCGAAACTAATAATAACTACGTAGATAATTGCGTTTGTACATAGTGAAAATAAATAATAACCATAATTTAAAATTTAAAATTTTTAATATTTTGTTATATTAAGTCAGTTTTATTTGTGTAAAATATTTTTTCGAATATTTGGATGAATTTTTTTTGTATATTTTCTATTTATTAGAACCATAACATAAGGAACTTTTTGGAATAAAATATATAATTGGCCAACATGTGTATAGATAGACCATAGCAGTGAATATTTTTGGTGGAGATCCATCCTCAAATACGGAAGCAGTAAATAAATATTATATAATATACTACGTTTTGTATTACGTTTAAATGAAACATGGCTTTGAATGGTAAAAGCAGATCAAGCAGTACAGATCAAGCGGTTCATGCAGATCAAGCAGGACAAGTGCAGATCAAGTAGGACAAGTGCAGATCAAGCGGATCATGCAGGAGAGATGCAGATCATGCATGAGAGATACAAATTAAACGATTTATTATAAATTATGAATGACAACATCAGTTCAAAACTATAGATCATATATTCAAATAATAAAAGATTATACTAAAATATCAAAATAAATATCTTAGATGTTGTAAGATCAGCCAAAATGTTTATTGAATTTTCCATATGATGCTTATATTTCTTCTATTTTCGTTTTAGTTAATCAAAATTATCTTTGAAGAACCAACATGTTACTAATATTAAAATCTTTGTTGATATTTATATAGAAAAATTTATAATTGTTTGTTGAAAAATATTATGTTTTGTTTGTGACTGAATGTCATATTTATAAGTTTAAAAATGATATGATTGTAATTTTAAAATTGACACAAATAGTATTTAGTGTGAATAATATTGTTTGAGCTAATCATTATATATTATTTATAAAATTAATAAATATATTTAAAGTTAATATTTGCAGCAAAATCATTCATTAGTGAAAAAAGCAGATCAACACCATCAAATGTTAGCGGGTGAGATCTGCATGCATAGGAAATATGAGCAAGAAAAAGGCTAATAAATTGAAAATAATTCCAATTTGTCGTTTCACATAAACGTTTGATCAGTTATTGATATTCTATCGATATATTAGACTTCCTCTATTTCAATATGATGTATTTTAGTTTTTTCACATATTAATAAAATATATAATAAATATATATTTCTATAATTTTTTACATAATTATAAATCAATAAAAAACTAATAAATGTAATTAAGTTTTTTTAAAAAAATTTGTTATTAGTCATCTCTGGTTGATAATATATACACTGAAAATATAAAAATATATATTTTATTAAAACATTTATTTTCTAAAACATGTAATTTTATAAAATGGAGAGAGTATGACCTTTATACCTGCATGATTATTGAGATTCTAGTATGGTCACGGTTAATCTTAAATAGTGGTTTAGGGAATCTATGTTTTTTATAAAAAGTATAAGATGATGTAGTAAAAAAAAAGAAGATGGTGTGTATAAAATAGGAAGAAGCTTGTCGACCAAAAAAAAGGGAGAAGCTTCAAGGAAGGCTTGTAATTAAAACTAGATTCTTACCTACACGATTGTACGGATATTTTAATACTAAAATATTTTAAATTATATAATAAAAATTTATCAATAAATTAATATAATTTACTGTCGTATACTATTTAGTTTTGTAATAATGTTTATATATCTCATAATATTACTACTATAAAGTTTATAAAATTTGTATTTTTTAACAATTTTGTAAAACATTATTATGTAACATTAATAATTTAGATATTTTGTTTTATTTTTATTTTTAAATATATGTAAAAATTAAATTAAATTGGACTTATATAGTACACAAATAATTGTTTGGGATAATGTTAACAATATTTTACATAACTTTTGATTTTTTTATAAATAAAAATGAATAAATATTAATTATATTTATGATCACTAAAATTTTAATTAAATAATTTACGAAATTATATATTGAAAATATTCTAAAATATTTCTAAAAGATTTTATTAGAATTTTCTTTAAATATTTATTTTTTCAAATAAAAAATTAAAGATTTGAAAATATATTATAATGATGTTATATACAATCTTATAAACTTGGTAAAAATAATTTCAATTAAGAAAATCACATATGAAATAAATCATAACCTCTACTTTAATATAATAGATAGAAGAAGCATGGACCATATATCCTCCCATGTGGAAACGACGTGGCGCACACACTCCTATCCTAAGCTAACCACACCACCCATCACAGCAAAGCCCACGTGTGCTCTTGTCCACCCACACGTGCATTCATAGTCAAATATTCCTATGCAGCTATGCTCTTCTTGGTTGTCCTAAGTCAATGGGAAAATATATTTCTTTACATGTCTCCAATTCTTTTATTTTTTTTCACCAAAAACAAGATATATTTCATATTACATCTAATCTATTAAAATTAAAGTACACTCAAAAAATAATTCTTCACCTCATGTATTATTTGCAGAATTTGCCACTGGAATTAAAGCTGATATGTACAAAATAATTCGCATAATACATTTATTATTTAACTTATTATTTCATTATTATATATATTCACAAAAAGACCTTCAAAATCGAAGCGATGAAAAAATTTGGAATCAACGACAAGGTGATGTTACTCTCAGATAGAAACAGTGAGTTCACGGGAAACTTGATGTCGAGTTGGATTTGAGAACAAGCCATGTGGGACTCGGATTTAGGTTGGTGATATCCGATTCTTATTTCAAGGTTATGTCCAATTTAGAATCTTATCGTTTTAACCTTTGAAGGTTTTGATATAACTACTTAGGTCTTTACGAAAAAATCGTAACAATTTAATGTAAGAATATTTTATATTCTTGTGTGACCTATGTATCAATTGATTCAATATAAAGATCAAGTTCATATTAAGTTTTTGATTCTAACATAAAAGACAATATCGTGATGGATCAGTTCCGAGGAATGAGTTAGCATCTGGGTGTATTGATAACCTTTTTTCCTTACCTTATTATTTGGTACAAATGTTTTTCTTTGTTGTTTGGTTATATGTGTATAGCATTGATGGTTAGTAAGTATTTAATTAATATTAATTACATAAAGATGACGCTATATACATATAAATGATGGTTACATTAAAAAAGATGGTTACATAACAAAGTGGTTATACGGTAATTGAGGTAAACCATCACAACCATTACCTTCATAACTATTTACAGTAATAATATATAACCACATGTCTTTCTTAGTAACCACTAGAGTAACAAAAACATTAAAGGTAGAATGACATGTTTTGATTCTTTACCATCAAAAGAATCTATAAAAGAGAGAGGTTAAGGATAGAGAAGATCAGTTGGTGGCATCCATACTAAACCTAACCAAGCAAGAATCAAAGTTAGTGTTTCATTCTTCTTCCCTTAGAAACTATTAGGGTTGAATTAAGATAAATCTACTTTGATCTTGGATAGATTTCATAATAGAAATCATAAAATTTATTCTTACATTTGGTATTAGAGTAAATCTAGATTTAATTAATTCACTGTAATTAGTTCTTATGGGCTCATGAACATACATGGTTTAATCCATTTTAAAGAGTGTTCATGATCCATGTAATAGTAACGTAAGTTCTCGTATATCGTACGACATGGTAAAGATATGTATCTTTTAAGTGCATTGGATCATGTCTGAGAACGAGTGTTTAATTATATGGATCAAGCCACTGGCCTTTTTTTTAAATAAGTGACCCTCTAAAAAGGGTGTAATAGTATCACTAAGAGAAGGCATAACAGAAATGTGTTGGAGTTTGAATGATGTTTTATGTTTAAGTTTGAATTGCTTTGGTTGAATAAGTCGTTGGCCATTACTTGGTCAATCACAAGTCCGAGTCTTTAGGAGGTTTATTTTCTTAGTTGAGTCATGCCGTTGTGTTTTCCTGCTTTGTAGCTTTGTTTCTGTTGTAAGGCTATTTATAGCTCTTTCCATTATTCAATGAAGTATCAGTTTTCAATATACAATCTACATTTGGTATCAGAGCAAAACAAAAAGAGAGAGAGAGAAACGAGAACAACACTCTTGTGAGAAAAGTGATCAAGAGAAAATCAAAGGGAAAAGATGACTGAGAAGAGAGAGGAGAAGTTTGTGCAGCCGGCAATTCCGAAGTTCGACGGCCACTATGATTTCTTGTCCATGACGATGGAGAACTTCATCAGAAGCAGAGAGTTGTGGACTTTGGTGGAAGATGGAATTCCGGCGACGTCGATCGAAACATCTCCAACAAGTGAGGCACAAAGAAAATTGGTGGAGGATGCAAAGCTGAAGAATTTGAAAGTCAAGAATTTTTTGTTCCAATCCATTGACAGAGAGATTCTGGAGACAATTCTTGACAAAAGCACCTCCAAAAGCAATTTGGGAGTCCATGAAAAAGAAGTATCAAGGAACTACAAAGGTGAAAAGGGCACAACTCCAAGCATTGAGAAGAGTGTTTGAGTTGCTGACCATGAAGGAAGGAGAGAAGATAGATGTTTTCTTAGGGAAAACATTGACGGTAGTGAACAAAATGAAGTTAAATGGAGAGACAATGGAGCAGAGCACGATTGTCAGCAAGGTTCTTCGATCTCTGACTCCAAGATTCAACTATGTGGTATGTTCGATTGAAGAATCAAATGACTTGAGCATCATGAGTGTTGATGAGCTGCACGGAAGCTTGCTTTTCCATGAGCAGAGGCTAAATGGTAGTGTTCACGAGGAGCAAGCACTGAAGGTATCACACGATGAGAAACCCAGCCAAGGCAGAGGTCGTGGATTCTGAGGAGGACGAGGCAGAGGAAGAGGGAGATCATTTGTGAATCGTGCTACAATTGAGTGTTACAATTGTCACAAGCTAGGACACTTTCGAAACGAATGTCCAGAGTGGGAGAAGGCAAACTATGCTCAACTGGATGAAGAGGAGGAACTTCTTTTGATGGCTTACCTTAAAGAGCATCAGGCAGAGAAGGATGAAATATGGTTTCTCGATTCTGGATGCAGCAACCATATGACTGGGTGCAAGGAATGGTTCTCTAGTCTAGAAGAGGGGATCAATCTATCGGTGAAACTAGGGAATAACACGAGGATGTCTGTAGTGGGAAAAGGAAGCGTGAAACTCCAAGTAAATGGGCTCGTTCAAGTCATCCCAGAGGTGTATTATGTTCCAGAGCTCAAGAACAACTTGCTCAGCCTTGGGAAATTGCAGGAGAGGGGATTAGCGATCTGATTCGCGATGGGAATTGCAGAGTGTATCATTCGGAGAAAGGAGTGATCATGGACACAACAATGAGTGGAAATCAGATGTTTTTCATTCAAGCGTCCAAACCACAGAAGAACTCGATGTGCCTGCAAGCGGAAGAAGAAATCGAGAAGGAGATGCACCTGTGGCACTGCAGATTTGGGCATCTGAATCAAGATGGGATGAAGTTGTTGTCAAGCAAGAAAATGGTTGTTGGGCTTCCTGACCTAAAGCCCACCAAGGAAGTTTGCTATGTTTGTTTGACTGGGAAACAACACAGAGGGACGATGTCGAGAAAGAGTTCCTGGAGAGCTTCACGACAGCTTCAACTAATACACTCGGATATATGCGGACCAATTTCTCCAATTTCGCACAGCGAGAAGAAATACATTCTGAGTTTTATTGACGATTTCTCGAGGAAGGCTTGGGTTTACTTTCTTCATGAATAATCTGAAGCATTTGCCACATTCAAGATCTTCAAAGCAAGCGTGGAGAAGGAAATTAATGGATTCATAGCTTGCTTGAGGACAGATCGGGGAGGAGAGTTTACTTCGAACGAATTTGGTGATTTCTGCAAATCTCATGGTATCACTCGACAACTTACTGCAGCATTTACACCGCAGCAAAACGGAGTAGCCGAGAGGAAGAACATGACTATTATGAATGCTGTTCGATCAATGTTGAGTGAGAGGAAAGTGCCAAAAGAGTTTTGGTCTGAAGCAACGAAGTGGAGTGTTCATATTCAGAATCAATCTCCAACGGCAGCGGTAGAAGGAATGACCCCTGAGGAAGCTTGGAGCGGTTCAAAACCTGTGGTGGAATACTTTCGTGTCTTTGGGTGCATAGGATATGTGCACATACCAGATCAGAGGAGAAAGAAGCTGGATGATAAGAGCAAGAAGTGTGTTTTCCTTGGAGTGAGTGAAGAATCTAAAGCATGGAGACTATACGATCCCGCCACAAAAACAATCGTAATAATCAAAGACGTGGTCTTTGATGAGACTAAGAGCTGGGATTGGGATCAGACTAGTGGAGAAGAGAGAATTCTCGACTGTGGTGAAGAAGAAGAAGAGAATTCAAGCGAAGAAGAAAACAATCCTATTCTACCGCATGTACCACCACCTTCTCCATTAGACGGTAATACTACCTCTAGCCCAGCTTCATCAGTTTCTAGTCTCGTCATCGTCATCGAGTTCACGAGAAGTTGAAAGAGGATCACGTGTAAGGTCTAGACCAGGATATCTAGATGATTATATTGTTGGCGATGAAGAGGAGATGGAAGGAAATCTATTTATCATGCTGCTGATGATGATGACAAAAACTGGCCCAATCAAATTTGATGATGCGATGAAGGAGAACGTGTGGATGGAGGCAATGAAACGAGAGATTGAGTCTATCATAAAAAACGATACTTGGGAGCTGAGTACTTTGCCTAAAGGTGCGACACCCATTGGAGTGAAATGGGTGTATAAGACAAAACTGAATGAAGATGGTGAAGTAGACAAGCACAAGGCCAGGCTGGTGGCAAAAGGGTATGCTCAATGCTATGGCGTCGATTACACCAAAGTCTTTGCTCCCGTTGCGAGGCTTGACACGATTCGTACCATAATTGGTGTAGCAGCGCAATCAGGTTGGGAAATCTTTCAATTAGATGTGAAAAGTGTGTTTTTACATGGGGAATTGAAAGAAAAGGTTTATGTCAAACAACCCGAAGGATTTGTTAAGAAAGGAGAAGAAGAGAAGGTGTACAAGCTAAGGAAGGCTTTGTATGGTCTCAAGCAGGCTCCTAGGGCTTGGTACAGTCGAACTGAGGGTTATTTCTTAAGAGAAGAGTTCGAGAGAAGTCCTAGTGAGCACACTCTGTTTACCAAGATAAAAGAAGGTAAGATTTTGATTGTGAGCTTGTATGTTGATGACTTGATCTTTACTGGATATGATAGGAAGATGTGTGATGAGTTCAAGGCTTCAATGATGCATGAATTTGAGATGTCAGACTTGGGAAAGATGAGGCACTTTCTTGGAATAGAGGTGAAACAGAGTGAGAATGGGATTTTCGTGTGTCAAAAACGTTATGCTCGTGACGTTCTAGCCAGATTAGGAATGGAGGAAAGCAATGCAGTGTGAAATCCAATTGTTCCAGGAACAAAACTCACAAAATATGAGAATGGAGAGAAGGTGGACGAGACACTATTCAAGCAACTTGTTGGGTGTCTTATGTACTTAACCGTAACCAGGCCCGACTTGATGTTTAGTGTTTGTCTCATAAGTTGATTTATGAGTAAACCAAGAATGTCACATTGTCTTGCTGCGAAAAGGATTCTGCGATATCTCAAAGGTACCATCGAACTCGGAATCTTTTACAGAAAGAATGAAGGTGGTAATATGAGACTTACGGCGTTCACGTATAGCGATTATGCTAGAGACTTAGATGATAGAAGGAGTACAACGGGCTGTGTTTTCTTGATATGATCTGGTGCAATCTCTTGGGCATCAAAGAAGCAGCCTGTTGTTGCACTTTCAACTACAGAAGCAGAATACATAGCGGCTGCGTTTTGTGCTTGTCAGTGTGTGTGGGTCAGAAGAATTTTTGAAACAATTGGTGCTGGAGAGAAGTCTGCAACGGTGATTAATTGCGACAACAGCTCAACTATTCAACTCTTCAAACATCCTATTCTTCATGGTAAAAGCAAGCACATAGAGGTGAGATTTCATTATCTTAGGGAGTTGGTGAATGGCGAGACTGTCAAGCTTAAGTATTGTGCAACGGGAAATCAAGTTGCTGACATCTTTACTAAGGCTTTGACGTTAGAGCAATTCGAGAAGCTGCGTGCAATGCTTGGAATGATCAACTTGCCGAATGTAAGCTAAATCTGGAGAATTCAGCTTAAGGGAGGGTATGTTGGAGTTTGAATGATGTTTTATGTTTAAGTTTGAATTGCTTTGGTTGAATAAGTCGTTGGCCTTTACTTGGTCAATCACAAGTCCGAGTCTTTAGGAGGTGTATTTTCTTAGTTGAGTCATGCCGTTGTGTTTTCCTGCTTTGTAGCTATGTTTCTGTTGTAAGGCTATTTATAGCTCTTTCTATTATTCAATGAAGTATCACTTTTCAATATACAATCTACAAAATGATAGTGGGTTGAAAAAGTATAATTAAGTAATCCTACGATTCATAACCGTACATTTTTGATAATAATATCAATCACTAGAACTGTTTTTAGTGGCATGATAATTGATATAGGATCAATTGTGCGTTGTCACTGCCATGAGTGATGTTTTTTTAAGAACATGACATTGGTTTAAAGATCCGAGAGCGACAACTGCCATGAAAGAAAGAAAATAATGTTGTTACTGTGGTTATTGTCATAATATTAAGGAATCACCATAACGTTTGCGACCTTGCGACAATTAGTACTTGTTTAAAAGTGTCAACCTGAATCTTGGTTTCACGTAACAGAACATAAGGCATATGCATGCTTAAAGGATTTTGTGTAGTGCCGTTATAAAAGGATGGGTTAGAATGAATTATTTTACTTAATTAGTTGGAAACTTAAATTAGCAACTTAAATTACTGGTTACTTGGATTCATGAATGTATATGAATTCATAATTATGAGTAAAATAATTGTTCATTATGGTTAAAATTATGGACGTGTTGACGGTTACTACATACATGAATGAGAAGTCACTAACGAAAAGTTGTGACAACTGGCCACATTTATATATAATATTCTTATATTATATGTTGTGTATTTAGTTTAAAATGCTTCTGGTGCATTTTATTAATAGGTAACTTGTGTTATGAATATTAACACAATATAGAAAATATGTTATAAAATATAACATAATATTAGGATAAATTTACCTATTAGTGTTTTAATGTTTATGTAGTATATATAACATGTTAGTCACCAACGTGACTTTGTTATTTACTTATAAATATTTAAAATTAATTATGATCGTATAATTGATCATGGTTAGAGAGAGATGCTAAATGACATTTAAGTTTTAGTGATCAATTATTTTATTTTCTATATTTTAAAAATCACCCAAAGGTGAATCATTGAATATAGTTAATAATATGAAAATGATTAGTTATTTCTTTTACTAGAGTTGATAGTATCTATACCCAAAGGTAGAATGCTAATTGACTTGAGTTTGAAATGATTAATCATTAAAATGTATTTTAGCATCACTACTACCCAAAGGTTGCGTAAATACAAACGTAAAAGTTTATATTAGTTCTAAAATCTGTAGTAAAGTTTCAAAGCAATAAAAGGTAAGCATGTATAAAAGTTTGCAGTTTCATCAAATGTATTTACATTTAGTAACTCTTTCATAAGGTTCAATGGATTCAACTGTGGCGAGTGATCCGAAAAGATCCGATTTATACTGGATGTAATGCCGTTGGAATTTGCCATAGTAATTGATGTGGAGGCCTCAGCCATTACAGAAGATAGCTTAGAAAATAAAATAAAATGAAAATCTCGGTGTAAGAGATGAGAGTAATCTAATAGGCTGAGTTTGAACCTTATGAGGTTTCAAGTCATCAATGTTAGAGACAGAAAAAGAAAACTAGTTTATTAAGTAGATTTAAGGAGTGTTCATAGTCGGAGTTGGTTGTAAGTTGATTGTAGAAAATCTCATAATTGAGCTAACTACGCAAAGGATTGACTGGTCTCAACCAATCCATGATCATGTGATGTAAATGTCTAATCTGGCCGCAAAGTTAAAGATCTTAGGAATGTAGATGCATGAGAAATTTCTGATCAAATTCATCATGAACTCTGTACCTCTTGAATTTAGTCAGTTCCAGATGAATTACAACACTAGTAAAGATAATGGAACGTTAGAGAATTAAAGGCTATGTTAATTCAAGAGAAGAGGAGATTAAGAAAGATAAAAGATCAAGTTGCTAACCTTGTAGATCTGGGAAGTGCCAGTAGCAACAAAAGAATCCCAAGTAGAAAGGAAAAAATGAAATAACAAGTCTTTCTTGAAAAGACTCGAAAGTCAAACCGGAAAGGAAATTAAGTGTATTTTTGCAATAAAATAAGACTCTTCAAGTAGGATTGTTCTAAAAGAAATATTTTCTTGTGGCATCAAAGAATAGGTTATAATGTCATATGTCCAAGTAAAGAATTATGAGGTTGGTAAAGAATTTAGTTCTCCCTCATTTTTGGATTTTAGTGAGCTAGATGTATGAATAGACTGCATTAAGGTAAAGTAGACTAAACATGCAGCCACAAAAAAGCACTCAGCTTCTTTAGCTAATACACATCGATATATGTGTCCATTTCAATGCTCCTTCATGGAGCAGTGAAAATTATTTCATCACCTTTATTGATCATTACTCACGGTATAGATATACTTATCTAGTTATGAAAAGTCTAAGTCTGTAGATGTCGTAAAAGTGTTCATTGACTAGGTAGAAAGACTGTTAGATAAGAAGGTTAAAGTAGTTATATTTGATAGAGGTGGTGAATTCTTAGTCCATTAGAAAAGTTACTTCAAAATAAGGGTATTTGTGCAAATTACATTATGTTTGGTACTCCTCAGTAGAATGGTGTAGCTGAGAGGCGGAATCGTACATTAATAGATATGGTTAGGAGAAGATTAAATAATTTCTCTTTACCCCTTTCATTGTGGATATATGCATTAAGAATTACAATGTATATGTTGAACCAGGTTCCTAGTAAGACAGTTCATAAGATCCTTTACGAATTGTGGACGGGAAAGAAACCTAGTTTGAAGCATCCACGTGTATGAGATTTCCCAACAGAAATAAATTTATGTAATCCACATGAAAAGAAATTTGATTTTAGGATTGTCAGTAAAATTTTTATTGACAATCCTGAAAATCAAAGGGGTAGAAATTTTATTGTTCTAATCATAGTACAAGAATAGTTAAATTGGTTAATGCTAGGTTCATTGAGAATAGTGAAAATAGTGGGAGTGGTAAACTATGAAAGGTGTACATTAATGCAACCCGGGTTGAAGTTCATTCACCTAAAGTTTCATTTCAAGCAGTTGTTTCTATTGTTGCATTAGATTCAGTGACACAATAGACAACAACATGAGGATGCACCATTCTCACTAGATAAAATATTTAGGCAATGAACTTGTCACAGCTTCAAGTAAAGAATAGTGAACCACAAGTAACTTTATAGCGATCTAGGAAAGAAGATCTGCCATATCACATGACTATGTGATTGCTATTGAAAGTGAATGTGACTTAAGCATGGATGAAGATTCGATCTCTTTCCAAAGAGCCATGGAAAATGACAATTCTAAAAAGTTTGATGCCAGAAAAGAAGAGAAAAAAATTTATGGGTGATAATGAAGTTTGGTACTTAGTAGAGTAGCTGGATGGTTTCAAAACCATTGGTTATAAGTGGGTATTTAAGATTTCACGCGACTCAAAACGTAACATTGAAAGATACAATGCTTGCTCTGTTGATAAAGGTTTCACCTAGAAAATATGGCATTAACTATAAAAAGACCTGCTCTCCAGTTTTAAAGAAGGATTTTATTAGAATTATTTTTGGCTTTGGTGGCTCATTATGATCTTGATTTTTACCAGATGGATGTTTAACCGTCTTTCTGAATGGAGAACTTGAGGAGGAAGTATTTAAGGACCAACATGAATGTTTCATGGCCGCATGAAAAGGAAATATACTGTGTAAGCTGAGAAAGTCAATATATAGACTAAAACAAACTTCCAGACAATAGTATTTAAAGTTTAATGATACCATCATGTCATATGGTTTTGTAGAGATAATGGTTGATCATGTATCTACATTAAGATCAGTGGGAGTATATTTTTATGTTAGTCTTATATGTTGACGTAATTATGCTTGCTGCAAATAACATAGGCATGTTACATGATGTAAAGTAGTATCTCTCTAAAAACTTTGAAATGAAAGATATAGATGAGACATCTTATGTGATCGGAATAGTAATCTTTCGAGATAGATCATAAAGACTATTGAATTTGTCTCAGAAATGATATGTCAGTAAGATCTTAGAGAGATATAAAATAAATAAATAAAATACTCCGTAGGAATAACTCCAATTCAGAAGGGGGATAAGTTTAGTATGCTTAAGAATGAATTGGAGCGTAGATAAATAGAAAAAATTTCTTAGACATTAGTGGTTGGGAGTTTGAACTATATCGGAGATATATTCAGCTTGATATCAGTTTTGATATTTGAAAGTTGGGCCTATATGAAAGTAATCCTGGAATGAACCACTGCTGCAAAGATAAGTCCTCTTGTACTTGCAAGACACCAATGAGAACATGCTTACATAAAACAAATTCAATAAATTAAAGAATATTGGATACATATTCAGATTATGCTAGACGCATTGATGGTAAATATCAATATTTGGCTGTTGTTCCTATTATTTGAGGGAACAATATGAAGGAAGTGGAAAGTAGCTTCCACTATTAAAGTTGAATTGTGGTATGCTTTGAAGCCACATTTCATGTATGGAGGTTGCGAAAATTTATGTCAGAGCTTGGATTGTCGACATTATGGCCAAACCGCTGAGAATTTATGTTGGTTATTTCGCAGCTGTCTTCTTTTGAAAGGATGACAGGTATAGGAATGGTGCTAAGCACATTAAGTTAAATTACTTGTCTATTAAAAATGAAGTTCAGAAACATAAAGTATCGTTTGAGAACATAAGAAATGATATAATGATAGCGGATCCGCAAACTAAAGCTTTACCACCCAAAGCGTTCAATGGCCATTTAGAACGTATGAGTATTATAGATAAAGCCTTGCTATTATATTTATGGAATACTCATTAAGTTTCCGACACTTAGGAATTCAATTAAAGTTAAGTTTCTGGTTTATTAAATATGTTATCATTAAAGTATGTGTACACATTAATGGTTCATAGATAACATAAAGTTTTGAGAATAAATGTTCTTCTCATGTAAGGATAATATAAAATTAGAATTGGTTTGTGATACATGGAAAGGACTATGTCGGTTAAATGATATACAACCGCCATGATTCGATCAGCTCTAATTTTAGTAAAGACCAAGTGAACTCGATGGAAAGTGCGCATTAAAGTTATTGAACCTTTAAGACGACACAAAGGTCAAGTGGGAGAATGTAAGAATATTTTATATTCTTGTATGACCTATGTGTCAATTGGTCCAATATAAATATCAAGTTCATATTAAGTATTTGATTCTAACATAAAAGACAATACCGTGATGGATCGCTTTCGAGGAATGAGTTAGCATATGGGTGTATTGATAACCTTCTTTTCTTACCTTATTATTTGGTACAAATGTTTTTCTTTGTTGTTTGGTTATATGTCTATAACATCGATGGTTAGTAAGTATTTAATTAATATTAATTACACAAAGATGATGCTATATACATATAAATGATGGTTACATTAAAAAGATGGTTACATAACAAAGTGGTTATACGGTAATTGTGGTGAACCATCACAACCATTACCTTCACAACTATTTACAGTAATAATATATAACCACATGTCTCTCTTAGTAACCACTAACGTAACAAAAACATTAAAGATAGAAAGATATGTTTTGATTCTTCACCATCAAAAGAATCTAGAAAAGAGAAAGGTTACGGAGAGAAAAGATCAATTGGTGGCATCCATACTAAACCTAACCAAGCAAGGATCAAGGTTAGTGTTTCCTTCTTCTTCTCTTAGAAACTATTAGGGTTGAATTAAGATAAATCTAGTTTGATCTTGGATAGATTTCATAATAGAAATCATAAAATTTATTCTTACATTTAAAGCCATTATTATAAGCTGGTTACATTTGATGGTTTGATTTTGCGATGTAAAGATGTCCAACTCACCATCTCTGATACATCGCAAAATCAAACCATTAAGAAAATCCCAAGTATGTTGTCTTTCAAGTGCGTCAATCTCTGATCTCATAGATTCTCTCCATAACTTGTATTTCATTGCTTCTTTAAAGTGCCTTGGCTCGATATTAGTTTCCAAAGCGATGAGATAGCTGCGGCGTTTAGGTGAAATACAGTCATAAGATAAGTAATCTGATAAAGGAAATAACGAACCTGAGGATGGATGTGGAATAGAAGACGGGAGAGAGGAAGAGAGAGAGTCGGGATTGCCATAACCGAATTAACCACAAAGTCACGATAGTGGGAGGAAGGAATCTTTGTTCTGTGACCTCGACCTAGTTGTTCTGGCGGTGCTTCAATTTCTGGGAGCTCTGTTTCTAATCCTGTTTATTTATTTTCTGTTTCCAACTCTGTATGCTCTGTTTCTATTTCAACTGGAGGTACATAATCAGTGTCTGTATCGAGAGATGGCTGTTCTATAATTATCTTCATTATCAGAAAAAGGTACCACTGTCGGAGATGAATCTGAATTTGTAGCAATGTATGGAAATATATCTTCTTGGAATGTAACATCTCTTGAAATAAAAACAACCTCTTGCTCCAAGTCAAATAGCTATCATCCCTTTGTGCCAGAAGGATACCCGATGAGAATGCATTTATGGCTGGGAGATGCAAATTTATCTCCTTTGGTGTTCTTATTGTGAGCATACGCCAAGCACCCTAGAACTCGAAGGTGAGAAATCGTTGGTGGCTGACCGTGAAGGATTTCATACGGAGTTATATTTGAAGTAATGGAGAAGGAGTACGGTTGATCAGATGAGCTGCCGTTAGAACGCACTCGCCCCAAAATTCGATAGGGAGATTGGCCTGAAATTGTAGAGCTCGTGAGATGTTGAGAATATGGCGGTGTTTCCGCTCAGCGCGGCCGTTTTGTTGCGGTGTATGGACGCATGAAGTCTGATGGAGGATGCCGTGTTCTTTGAAGTATTGTGTAAGACACATAAATTTTGATCTATTGTCACTCTGAGTACCTTAACCTTTTTAGAATACTGTCTCTCGATTAAGGCCATGAATTCTTTAAGCTGTTGAGCGACCATTGTTTTATCTGGTAAGAGATATAGCCAGATTGCTCGAGAATGGTCATCAAGAATCGCCAGGAAATAACGGGAGCCGCAAAACGTTGTAGTTCTATATGGTCCCCATAGGTCACAGTGAATTAAATCATAAATCTCTTTTGCATTATGCAAACTATCAGGAAAACTTTGGCGAGTTTTTTTAGCAGGAAAAAAGATATCACTGGATTTGATAAGGTGTTCATCGTGTGTAACTGATGAACTATCTAAAGCAGAAACTATTCCCGTAATGCGAGAAGACGGATGCCCAAAACGACGGTGCCACATAACTGAATTCTCTCGAACAGTAGACTGAAGCGATGTCACAGACTCAATCCTTCGAAAACGGTACAATCCCTATCCTTCTCTCTCACCCTCTCCATTCAGCATCCTTGAGGTACGGTCCTGTAATATCATAAGCTTATCAGTGACTTAACTAACTAAGAAATTCTCAGTAACTAGTTGGCCGAAAGATATAAGATTCGTAAGGAATCCTGCAATATAATACACACTGCCAATGTGTAATGTATTTGTGACCTTGACAGTTCCTTATTTAGATGCCATTTCCTCAGAACCGGCGGGTAGCAAAACTAGTATGGGTGTAATGTCCCGTGTGTCCTCCATGATTTCTAAACAACCTGTCATATGATGAGTTGCACCTGTATCCAAGATCCACACATCTTTCTTACCCTTTAGATGTTCATTAGTTGCAGTGCCTTTGTTGATTAGCTTCTGAACAATTCTCCTTTGGTCGTCAGTAATGGCAGTCAGACCTAAGTGATCTGTGTCAGTAATAGCTATATTAGCTTGAACGTTGGAAGCCGCGGCTTTGGCTACCGTAGCAGTGTTAGCTCGAGGTTGAACGTTCTTTGTTTCATCATTATTTTTATTTGTTGTATTGCGATTTTGATTTCTGTTTCGTGGCCGGTATTCCCACCATTCAGGATAACCGATCACGGTGAAACACTCTGAGGCTTCATGCCCCGTTCGTCCACATGCAGTACATTGACAAGAAGGATCTTTGTTCTTTGGTCTTGATGATGTGTTCTGTCTTGAGCAATTGTTTGAGGCTTGTATTGAGGGTCGAGTTTGAGTTGAGAAGCCCATGATCGGTGTAGCAAGAGTTGCAGAAGAGCAAATATGAGACCGTCTGGTACACGCTATCAAGATCTGGAAGTGGAGATATTGCGCAGATTTGAGAGCGTATTACACCATGCGTTGCTTCCTCTAGTCCTGATAAAAAATCATGAACTCGTAAGGTTTCTGTCTCTTTTTCTCTTGTGGAATTCAAGTCACATTCACACTTTCCACAGCTGCATTGTTTGAAGCTCATACAATCGGCGATACCATCCCATATTTTTTAATCTTCCGAAATAATCATCGATTGAAGAAAAATTATGTTAACAATTTGCCAGAGAATTTCACAGTTTCTGGAGACGTGCGCCGCTATTTAGAGAATAACGCTTATTGATCATATCCCACAAGTCTTTTGCGTTTTCTCGAGTTGAAATAGCTGATCGAATTTTTGGTTCGATTGTTATTTTTATCCATCCTACAAGGAGATGATTGTTTGCTATCCAATCTTCAAGGTAAGATGAATCGGCTGCCGGTTTTGTAAGACTGCCGTCGAGGAATCCAAACTTATTTCGTGAGCTTATTGCCATATGAAAGTTTATAGTCCATTCATCATAGTTTAATCCATTAAGAAGCGGTTGAGATATAACAGCTCCAGGGTTATCATTAGAGGATAGGTCATATGGTGAGATGGTTTTATATTTCCGATCGTTTGCCGGAGTAATTGACATTGTTTATGCCATTGAATGAAATCTTCTCTTTCAAATCGTGAAATAAGATGTCGAGAATAAGGTGTTAGTCTTGCGATTTTGCAAAGATCAACACGAGGAATAGAAATTTTGAGATTTTTAGTTTTGTTTTAGCTCTGATACCATGATAAATTCTAGAATGGGATCAAAAGTAAGTTGAGTTTTATTGATGAATCGACTTGGTTTATATACCAAGGGAAGTAAAGCCACAATAGGAAATCATAAAAGCCAACAAGAAATAGGAAAATATATGGAAAACCTTATCTAAACATAATTCGTATAATTCCTAAGTTATCTAGGAATCATACTCCAATAATCTCAGAAATTTGGGATTTGTTGAATGAAGCTACGAAATAGCTGAGTGTGCCAATTAGCGTCTCTGGAGAGGGGGAGGAGGAGGAAGGAAGAGAATGTGTGGAGAAGAGAATGATGGTGTATGTGAAACCTATGGAAGAGGTTGCTCGTTTTATATAAGAACATGGATCTATAACTATGGATCAAGTTGCAAGTTTAATCACCATCTTCAAAATCTCCAATTACTCTTCTTCTTCTACCCCAATGATTTTGTGACAATTGAAATAATAAGATTACATTTTTTTTGTGACGAAAACTAAACTTTGTTTGAGTAAATATATGTTTCTTATGCATGTTTAGTTACTCTAGCAGAAATAGTTTTAGTTTGAGTTTGCTCTCTTGTTCTGGTTAGGACGTACTCATAACAAAAAAGTGATTTCAGCTTACATTAATATTGATGAAAACTTAATTTTTATATTTGTTTTTGCTATTGTAATGATTTGTTGATTGGAAGCTTGGTAGGAAGAAAGAAAGGGAAAGGAAGAGGAAAGAGGATGTGGAGAATCTGAGGCTCATTGATGTAAGGTTATATGTATTTTTCTGTCTTCTATAATTCCATATCAAAGATTATATGCTTTTCTTTTGTTTCAAATTTCTTGTTATGGTTACAGTTCTTTCAAACATTCCACACTTGTACGATGATAGGGAAATATGGTCATGTTATTGACTGCAATTTCAAAAGCTTTCTTAGTAGGAATAACTGTGTATTTTCCAGACAATGGACATTGAAGTTATCTGGTGTGGTTGTTCTTTTTTCAATAATGATTGTGTAGGAATGCTGGTAGGTTTGTACAAGATAGATGGTTAGTGTTTGTCTTTTTCATGTCATGTCTTTGTTGTCAAAGACAACAAAAACGACTATCAAACAATTGGCTTTCCTGAGCTTTCTTGCACTATTCGCATGGTTGAGGATGATTTTGAAAACAAAGAGAGCTATCCATATTGGTCTTGTCCACAATATCAGTTATCTCCATATGAGTATTTGTTTTCCATCATGACGAAGTGTTTCTAGGAAAATTAGAGATGAAAGTTGGGTGTAAATCACTCATTATCGTGATCCTCTCTCAACACTTTATCTCTAATCACTCAGCAAAATTGTTATATTTTTTTGGAGATTCTACATTTTTCTGGTGGAGATGGCAGATAATTTAATAAGAGTGATGCTAGACATTGATCTAGGGTTTGAAGATGCACCCTTTGCATTACCAAAAGAATGTGTTAGCCATGCAGCAGAGGAAAATTGCTTCATCATTGTGAGGCGTCTAAACATGACGCGACAACATAATTTCCATCCAATTATTTCTTCAATACCACAGAATTGGAGTCTTCAAGGTCTAGTCCGAGGCATAACCATTGAAGGCAAGAGGTCTCAGCTTGCGTTTCATCAGAAGAGGCTATGAAAAATGTAACTAGGTGTGGCCCATGGGCGTTTGAAGATAGGATGCTACTGTTACAAAATGAACTTCGCTAATGGATATAGCTCTACTTAAATTCATCACATTCTAGATTCAAATAAAGTGAATAAGCTTAATTGGAACATTTGACATCCATTAAGGTTTCAAAGGAATTTCTAGTTCAGTCTAGGAGAAAATACTTTACTTCGTTTTCATTATGAACATCTGAGTGACTTCTATGAAGAATGAGGATTGATGATCTATGATTCGTGAGCCTGTCTGATTAACAATGGACGACCTGTTACTGATAATGGAGATGAAGACAGTGGAGTTGATGATGATGATGAAGTCAAAGTGCTAAACCATGGAGTGCTAATTGAGAGACAAATGAAGCAGATGGAGCAAATAATGTTCAACAAGGAAATGCAGAACCTGAGGAGTGAGGATGCAAAAGAGATTTGCAAAAATAATAGATCTTCAATGGAAGAGGAAGCATATGATGATGAACGGGGGAGTGGAGCAGGTATTGATGCAGCCTTAAATCCAGAAGCTGAACCGAAGGTCCATCCAACACCCTATTCACCCAACCAAGGTGCTAAGCACAACATATGTGCACTAAAAATACAATCTCATTATTATTTGAGGAGCACTTTTTAAGAGTAACCTTATGTTTATGTGTTATTATCAACAATGCTATTTCTTAGGTGACAACACTATATTCATTCTCAGCTTCATTAAATAAAAATCTTCTCTTTATTAGACTTATTACATTCTTTGCCATTATTCATTAATTGTAGTTTAGTATAATTTTTTAATAGTATGTTTTGGTTAAGTGCATTCTTAATGTAGACCAAGGAAAAAAACGGTTATTTGGTAACATATTTTATATCATTTTTAAACGGTTAACATATTTTACCCGGTTACTACTTTAGAATGTTTATATAAATCATTTTTATTATATTATATAATGTATAATTTAGATTACACTATATCAAAATTAGTTATTTAAAACCGCTTTTTATTATATTAATAAATCATTTTTATTTTATTATACAATTTACCAAATGAGATTATAATTTGAAATGTTTACAATGTATTTTGGAAAATATTATATATAAAATATGTCAAATTATATATTTTATTTCTAATATTCGGCCACCATGACTGCACACCTCTAATTGAATACTACAATCCAAAAATAAAATTTATAAATTTCTATCATATAACTAGAATTTCTTCACATAGACTTGATTTGGTACATAATCTTCAATTAGAGGCTATGATGACGAGGATGCTTTTTTAAATTACTATAGATTTTGATAATGTTTATTTAAGAAGCTTTTGAATATGATAAAACTTCTTTTTGTGATTGGTCATTTTTGTGATTGGTCATTTTTGTGATCGATCATCTAATTTTTAAAATATTTGGAAATAAATAACCAGTCACTTAAATTAAGGACCATGGCTTTGTATAAATTTTTCAAATTTCAAAATTGCTTCAAATAAAAATATTTACATGTATTCATGAATTTCTTTTTTTTTTAATTTTCATAAACGATAAGAGAAAAATGATTATGGTTAACATCTATTCATGAATTTTCTAATCTGCTTGGACAGTTTCCGGTTCGATATCAATTCATAATGCATAATGATTGATTTTTTAAAACATATTTCTCGGGTACTATAGAGTTGTATATAAATAAATGTTGATTATATCTAGACTTTTTTTTTTTTTATCTCTGTATATGATATGACTAAAATGTATCAAGGATTCTGCATACCTTTCTAAAGTTAAGATTGCCTTTTACTGAATCGACTGACTCACATACATTAATTATATTTTTTTTAAACGAATAGAAAGTTACAAAGTTTGGCCACTACAACTTTTACTCTTTCCAAATGAGATTAGATAATTATATTACTATCCACAATTTGACCGCGTGATTGAGCATTAGTAATTGATTATGTAATTATGTATAAAATTAAATTATGTTAGATAATAATTAACATCAATTTAAATTTAATATGTAGAATATGATTATTTGTAAGTTATATGGTTATTTCGTATAGACTATTAGTTATATAAATATATAATCAATTTTTTTTTATTAATTCTAAGTATTAAAAATTTCGTATGGACTATTAGTTATATATGAATATAATAAAAATGTTTCTTAGTTGTAAATATTTAAAATTAACGGCATATAAAATATATAATCGAAAGGCTTATTAGTTTATTCAACTACGGCAACTATCCTAAAATGATAAAAATCATAGATCAGTATGATTGCATAATATTTCTATTTATGACGAAAAATCATAATTTAATGCATTAGATTAGTACAAATGAAGAATTTATGTTGATTGTGTTATATGAATAATTCAAATATATTCTTTCCTTGCAAACAAGAAAAGTGTTTATCAGCATTAACCTCCGATCACCTTAATACACATCCAAATAAATTACGATATATAAATAAAGAAGGCAAGCATTTAGTTCCGCCAATTTGCCTCCATGTTTTTATTACATTTTCAATGTTTATACTAATTGTCAAAAAACGTGATTATAATCAGAAGTAGTATATATTTAACAGATGCATATCACCTTGGTAACCCGATCTCACAACAAGTTATTTCGATAATTTTTGCTATGGTAGTCATATTTTATTGGTAGATTTAAGTCTTCTCAAATCTTTGCTTTCAGTCCGTGTTAAGATTATCTACAAGGGGAAGACAGAAGTTGCACCAATATTCCAGAAATCAGAACTGCTACTAGGAGATGGGAAGGTAAGATTTATATCTTGATAAAAATTTCTGTTATATTAGTAAATTTTTTTTTCTGTATTTACTAACGAATTTTGACTTATGTTGAACATGGAAATTCAATTATAAGAAAAAGGTATAACATTCCATTTAGTTAATCTCCTTATTATTATTTGAGAAGCACTTTTTAAGAGTAACCTTATGTTTATGTGTTATTATCAACAATGTCATTTCTTAGGTGGCAACACTATATTCATTCTCAGCCTCATTAAATAAAAATCCTCTCTTTATAAGACTTAGTACATTTTTTGCCATTATTCATTAATTGTAGTTTAGTATAATGTTTTAATAGTATGTTTTGGTTAAGTGCATTCCAAATGTAGACCAAGGAAAAAAACGGTTATTTGGTAACATATTTTATATCATTTTTAAACCAGTTAACATATTTTACCCGATTACTACTTTAGAATGTTTATATAAATTATTTTTATTATATTATATAATGTATAATTTAGATTACACTATATAAAAATCAGTTATTTAAAACCGTTTTTATTATATTATGTAAATCAAGTTTTATTATATTATACAATGTATCAAATGAGATTATAATTTGAAATGTTTACAATGTATTTTGAAAATATTATATTATAAAATGTGTCAAATTATATATTTTATTTCGAATATTCGGCCACCATGACCGCACACCTCTAATTGAATACTACAAACCAAAAATAAAATTTATAAATTTCTAACATATAACTAGAATTTCTTCACATAGACTTGATTTGGTACATAGTCTTTAATTAGAGGCTGTGATGACGAGGATGATTTGTTAAATTACTATATATTTCGATAATGTTTATTTAAGAAGATTTTGAATATGATAAAACTCTTTTTTTGTGAGTGATCATTTTTGTGATTGATCATCTAATTTTTAAAATATTTGGAAATAAATAACCAGTCACTTAAATTAAGGACTCTGGCTTTGATAACTTTTTCAAATTTCAAAATTGCTTCAAATAACAATTTTTACATGTATTCATGAATTTCTTTTTTTTCAGTTTTCATAAATAATAAGAGAAAAATAATTATGTTTAACATGTATTCATGAATTTCTTAATCTGATATCAATTCATAATGCATATTGATTGATTTTTTAAAAAACATATTTCTCGGGTATTATAGAGTTGTATATAAATAAATGTTGATTATGTCTAGACTCTTTTATTTTAGCAAGACCATATCACGAACTTTATATTATTTGAAGATTGATTGATTTCTTAAGGGTAACTAAAACCGGTCTTTATTATATTATATAAACTAGATTTTATTATATTATATGATGTATCAAATGATATTACAATTTGAAATCGGTGTACTATTTTTTTTCTTAACGAAGATTATAATTTGAAATAGGCCATTATATAATGTATATATGCTTACAATGTATTTTTAGAAACATTATATTATAAAATGTATCAAATTATATATTTTATTCGAAATATTTGGCCACTAGGACCACACACCTCTAATTGAATACTACAAACAAAAAATAAAATTTATTCTAGATTGATTTTATTCAAGCATTCATTGATTCTATTTGAACATTAAATATTTAAATATTGGTTATGTCTAGAATCTTTTACTTTAGGAAGACTATGTCATGAAAGTATATTTAGAAAGTAAAACAAGAAAGGATTTTCTAATAATCATCGATTGATTTTTTAAGGGCAATTTGTGTACTCCCTCTGTTTCAAAAAGATACATATTCTTGAAAAAAAACTTGTGTTTCAAAAAGATTTATTTTTTAGATGTTCAATGTACTTTTTATCAACTAATAATGAAAAATTACAAATTTTAAAAACATTAATTGCATTTCTTGAAATCTTATTGGTTTAAAAATACGAGAAATATAAAATTACAAAAAATTATACATTAATAACTAAGTTTTAATATTTTTTAATATGTGTGAAAACCTTAAAACATGTATTATTTTGAAACAGAGGGAATAATATTTTTGTTAGCAACTCAGAGATTATAGTTCGAAATCATATCATGTAGATAAACTAATTGATTGATTTTATTCAAAAATTAATTGATTTTGGTTAAGAAAAACATATTATTCAGAAATTATAGATATGGTTTGTCAGTAAGTAATCAAAAGTAATAGATATTCCTTCCAATTTTAAATACTTTGATTTCAATTAGTGATTTTTTTTTGCTTGATTTTAGGCCATAGTTATTCAACACCACCATTAATTATTTCGTTTGCTTATACACTTTCCTCAAGGTACTATATATATCTTTCTAAACTTATCTAAGAACACCATCAACCTAAACATTTCCAAAGCATCATCGAAAACTATTAGGGCTGGGAAAATAAACCTAATCCGAAAATCCAAACCGAACCCGATCCGATAAAAGTGAATCCGAACCGATCCAAACCCGACATAAATACCGAATGGATCTTGTTTTGTGGTATTTCGGATTATGAGTATTATCCGAACCGAACCCGAAAATAAATGGATATCCGATAGAATCCGAAATATTCAATTTTTTTTTTTTTTGAATTGACTGTTAAATTAATTCAAAAAAACCTTGTTACACTTAGTGCTTCCTTCTCTACTTTCTCTACTTGTTATATACAAAAAGATTTAAAAGACCAAAAATCTTTCTAAGCTTTGTACTGCCTTAACTTTGCCTTGTCCCAAACCAGTATCTCAATCCTCCATCAAGCTTCTTGTCTCCCCTCCTTTGAATGATAGAGAATTTATTCCTAGCTGTTTTATCAATCAAACTTGTTAAGAGATTAGCTGGACTGTCCTTCTCCCCGTGCCTTCTCCTATTCCTTTCTCTCCATATGCTATGCACAGCCACTAGAAAAGCATATCTTACTGTAAAAATCTGAAGTTTATCTCTTCTCTGATCCATTATAATCCTCCAAATCTCCCTCCAACACTCCGTATAATGTTCCCCCAGAACCCCTTAAACCAACCGTTCCCAAATCTGCTTTGAGAAAGGACATTCAAAAAAGAGATGAGATACTGTCTCCACTGGATCCTGGCAGAAGATGCATGATGTATCAGTATTTATATTCCAACTTTTCATGCGTTCACCAGTGCTGAGCCTGTCCTTCACCGCAACCCACATCAAGAAAGCAAACTTAGGCGTTGAGTGTTTAAACCAAACTGCCTTATACTCATTAAACATCTGGTGCTTCTTTCTTATTATTTGCCAAGTATCTCCAGACTGAAAACCCCGTTTATACTTAACTTCATTGCACTTCCAAAGAGGAATATCATCACCACCATATTGTCTTACTTCTTTGAACTTCTCAATTTCATCCTCAACTCTATTTAGAATTGGGATTCTATGGTTCCTTCTCCTATGGTGCCTGCAATCATCAAGCTTTGCATCCATAGGAATTCCCAAATCATAGTATCCTCTGTTACCCAACGTATCTTTTA
The DNA here is from genome assembly GCA_932364175.1 of Eruca vesicaria subsp. sativa. Lineage (NCBI taxonomy): Eukaryota > Viridiplantae > Streptophyta > Magnoliopsida > Brassicales > Brassicaceae > Eruca > Eruca vesicaria. The sequence continues at coordinate 120,487 of CAKOAT010997335.1, forward strand.
AACAACCCAGGGGGGACCAAGCTTCATACCAAAAGGACACATTCCTTCCATTCTTCGCTTCAACTTTGTATAGCTGCTGTGCTCTACTTCTATACTTTAAAATTTTTTTCCACATCCAAGAACCTAAAGATGTTTCCCTCACCGACCAGAAAGAACCACTTCGTATAATATAAGTATGAACCCATTTTACCCACAAAGTCTTTGCAGATAAAATCCTCCATATCAGCTTCAAAACACATACCTCATTTATTTCTTTTAGTGGTCTAATACCCAAGCCTCCCTCCTTTTTTTTATCCGACAAACTTCTGGCCAAGCAACTTTTGCCTTCCTGCTATTTAAATCTGGCCCTGACCACAAGAAAGCAGAGCATAACTTCTCAATCTCTGTAATCCATCCACTTGGAAGGCGAAAAGCAGCCATCCAAAAATTTGCAAGGCTAGTTATTACAGAATTTATCAATTGCAGCCTCCCTGCAAACGATAAGAACCTCCCTGTCCACGACCCGATTCTCTTCCTTATCTTCTCAATAAGTGGAAGGAAATCAGTTACTGTCATAGCTTTTGTGAGCAGTGGAAGCCCCAAGTATCTCACTGGAAGTTTCCCTGAAGCAAACGGGAAATGATTCAGTAACTCCTCCTTCTTCTGATCAGTAAAACCAGCCAGAAATAAAGTTGATTTTTCTAGGCTGATTCTAAGACCAGATATTTTATCAAAAGCCTCAAAAACCTTCAAAACTCCCTCCACTGATCTCTTATTTCCTTCAGCAAAAACCAGGAGATCATCAGCAAAACATAGATGTGTGAGATCTATGTTTTTGCATTTAGGGTGATATCCAACAAGACCTTTACGAGTTGCCTCATCCAGCATCCTTGATAGAACATTCATGCAAATCACGAAAAGATATGGGGAGAGAGAGCATCCCTGTCTCAGACCTCTTTTGCTTTGAAAATACCCAGCAAGTTCTCCATTGACTTGAACAGAAAAGGAGGCTGTAGTGACACAAAGCTCTATCCAATGGATAAATTTCCCAGGCAGACCCATAGCTTTTAACACGTTGAGCAGAAAAGGCCACTGTACCGAGTCAAACGCCTTCGAAATGTCTATCATCATAGCACAGCGAGGCGATATTTCCTCCTTGTGGTAGTCCTTCACAATCTCAGTTGCAAGCAAGACATTCTCCATCAGAAGTCTTTCCTTAATGAAAGCTGATTGGTTAAGAGAAATGCAACTCGGCAGAATACCCTTTAGCCTATTTGCAATAACCTTCGAGATGATCTTGTATAAAACATTGCAGCAAGAAATGGGCCTGTAATCTTTCATTACCTTTGCCTCCTCTTTCTTTGGTATTAGAGCTAGGATAGTAGAATTCACTCCTTTTGGCAGAAAACCCTTCTGGAAAAAGATTGAATTGCTACTGTAACACCCTCTCCAATTATTGGCCAAGCTTCCTTAAAGAACTCCGATGTGAAGCCGTCAGGGCCTGGGGATTTATCTCCTGGCATTTTAAACAAGACAGCCTTTACTTCTTCTTTCGATACTTCTCTTTCCAATCTGATACAATCTTCAGTACTACACTGAAAATTTAACAGGTCTTTTAATCTCTCAACAGTAACTCCTTCAAAATCCTGAGGCTGATCCGTCATAAATTCAGTGAAGAATTTCTCTGCTTCATCTTTGATATCATCCTCCGTCCTTGCTACAGAGCCATCAGTTCTAGTAATCTCCCGTATACTATTTCTAACTTCTCGAATCTTCACTGCACTGTGGAAAACTTTATTATTTCCATCTCCAGCTTCCAACCAATGCAACTTCGATCTTTGTTTTAAAAATTCCTCTTCAATCCCTGCCAAACGTTGCCATTTATCAAAAGCCTTAACCTCCATTTATATAGTTTCATGCGTAGGCCCCATCATAGTCAACCTTTGCCTCTCACACAGATCAGTGAACGCCTCCCTCGTTCTCCTTGATAAGTTACCAAACTTTATCTTACTCAACATTCTCAAAGGACGCTTCAAAGCTTTAAGCTCTTTAGTCAGCATGAACATTGCAGAAGTAGAGTGATATAAAGCCTCTTTACCTCTCCAATGCTCCTGTAATAAGGGCATAAACTCCTCCATCTTTGCTATTGAATTCGTGAACTTAAAAGGTCTCCGCTTTCTTTTCTCTTCCACATCCAATTGAATTCGACATCTTAAATTATCTGAACATCCTCCAGATTCAAACACGCAGTAAGCTTTTGAATCATGAAGCCATTCCTCATTAATCAGAACCCGATCAAGCTTTTTACATATTAGTCCTTCCTCCCTTTTATTGCACCACGTGAACTTCGGCCCTTGGTAACTCATATCTGTTAACCGACAATGCCTAACACCTTCTTGAAAATCCCTCATTCCTTGTGGAACTCTTGGGTTGTCTTCATAATCAGAATGCTCCTCTATCTCCAGAATCTCATTAAAATCACCTAATATCATCCATTTTTTATTTTTCATCATCGGAGTATCATAGTGTCCCTTCAAATCTTCCCATAAACTCTTCCTCTCTTCCACAGTATTCATCGCATATACAAAAGTACAGAAATATTCATCGCCCTTGCCCTTCACTAGCACAGAGCAGGTGATCATCTGATTACTTTTGTATACTGGTGTCATTCTAACCATTGGCCCCCAAACAACCCACAATCTTCCCAAACTATTGTGTTCATAGTTTAAAATACTATCCCATCCTTGAAATACTTCTGAAATAATCTTCTGTGCCCTCTGCTCCTTTACTCTTGTCTCAATCAAACATCCAAAATGAAAATACTGACTCCTAACCCAATTCCGAACAATACCATGCTTAACTGGTTTATTAAATCCCCTAACGTTCCAGAAAAAACCCGACATTAACAGTTTCTTTTGGTAGTACCCCTTGTCATATTCCCAAGATCATTCCTGGTATGATTCAAAGTAGCCGAAAGAATTTTGTGTCTCGTTTTTGACTCTCTGGGAAGCATTTGTCTTCCTCCCTCTCCATCCATCCCCTTTTGTTTTTCCGCCTCAACATCCTTACCTCTAGTTTTCTCCTTTATAATATCTGACTCTTCTTGACCCTCTCTATTTCTCCCTCTTCCACTTGTTTCTCATCTTGTTCCTCATTATTTTCATCTTCATTCTCCTCAGATGTACTCAAAGCAGCAAATCTTGAAGGAGTGATAATTGTTTCTACAACCTCCATCACCTGCTTCAGAGGACTTCTACTTGCCTTCTCCACAGCTACTTCTGTCCACGGTTCCTCATTTCCCACTTCTTTCCCTACCATGTCTTCTATCACAACCTCCTCTTTCTTTTCCTCTTCCCCTACTCCAATCACTTCTGAGTTTTCTTCTTTAGTATCCAACCTTGGATGAGCTACCACTTCCTCCTCACTCTTCTTCTTGCTTAGCGAACATATGTTTTCCGCATGACCCCATTTTCCACAAGAACTGAATTTTGTGGGTAACCAAGGATACGTGAATCCCACCATTGTTTCCACACCCTTTATAGTAAAATTCATCTGTGATGGTAGCTGCTTCGATAGATCAGCTTTAACACAAACCTTCGCCACTTCAAAGCTTTTACACGCAATCGTTTCAGGATGTAGCTTATCTGGGATTCCAGCAGCACTGGCTATGAAGCTCAGTCCCTCCCAGGAATACATACTCATCGGCACCTTCGTTAGATGAACCCACAACAGTGTTAGGTTCGCCCTTGACTCATCCTCTACAGGCGTCCACTTTGATACCACCATCGGAACGCCTGCTATATTCCACATCCCCCGTCTGATAATCTTCTCCCTAACCACTTCATTTGGAATTCGAATCCGCATCGTAACCTCATCCATCTCATAGACATCTATTTTCTGCAATTTATCGCCAAACTTCCAAATCTTATTCAGGATCACATGTACCTTTGCCACATGAGGAGCAGTTTCAAGAAATCGAGCAATCACGAAATCATCCCAAAGCAGATTAGCATCTTCGATTACCGTTTCTGGTACCTCCACCGATTGTTTCCCATCCGAGCTCTGAATGTTTAGATCGTACTTCTTCAACACCTTATTCTCTTCCGCCGCCTCAACCCAGGATTTCTTCGCCATCGGAACTGGAAGATCATCCCTTGCCATCGGATCGATCCCAACTGTCATCGGTGACAGCTGAGAAGGAGAATCGAGAATCTCCTTTTTGTCGTTTAGTAAAAATATTTTTCTAATATTCAAAATTTCAAAAAAATAATGTGTACCAAACATGGTCTCAATTCTTAATATGTATCCAAAATACTAAAAGATATTATTGAACATCTAAAATAATTATCTGTTACATGAAGGTTGATGGTTGAATGTGGCGATTGAATCTTGAAATTTTTATATTTAGGTTTTTTTTTTTATTGAATAATGTTTCTATTTTCTTAAGAACTTGGTTTTCGCTTTAAGTTTTTATTTATTCGGTTTTCTTTCTATCAATAATGTGTATCTTTTATTTGATTTGAATGATCACGTTTGATGTTCTTTCTTATTTCTGAATCAATTTTACTTATGTTTTTGTTACAAAATAGGTATAAATCAGGTACTTTAAATCCGAAGAACTAATTTTACTTATTTTTTGGTTACAAAGTAGGTACAAATAAAGAACCGATTGGGATCTAAATCCAAAAGTACAATGGGTTATACCGGTTTTTTGAAGATTTACTAACCCCGACCCAAACCTGATAGAGCCCAAACGGGTCCCGGACTGATTTTTCAAATAATCCGAATGTGGCTGATTTTGATAAATCCGAAAAACCAAGACCCGATCGGACAAAATCGAAACCCGATTGAGACCCCAAATGCCCTGGCCTAAAAACTATAATTATTATCATCATGATTTTATTATGAATTAAATAGTTATATTGCCTATGATTTGTTTTTGCTTAAATTTATAATAAATTTAAATAAGGCTTTGCTTACTCTTATAGTTTTTTCTTCTATATAACAGATTTCAATGCACCTATCTAATTACACAAACTTTTTTCATAAAAAAAAAAACAAATAAACTTACATTATATAAACATGTATATTATAGTAAAATTTTTCATTATATCAAATTTTATTTTATTTTTATCTTTCTAAATATCTATAGATTTAAGGTAACAATCTTTTTAATTCGCTCACTCAGCGTAGGGCGCGGGTTATCATCTAGTATCTTATAAACCAAGAGGGTTTCAATCACGAAATAAATTTTCCTTGATTCTAAACTCAATAAGAAGGCCATCACAATTGGAAATTCAAAAAAAAAAAGACCCACGGAGGAAGAAGTTATCGAATTTTAGAAGATAGAGGTTTTCCAGCCTATTCATCTATGGGAGTTTATCAGCCCAAAGAAGAAACATACCAAGACAAATCCGATCATAGAAGTCAATAGGAGTTTATCAGCTTTCCAGAAAGCCCAATATCATGAGAAGGGGACGAGTAAACCAGGAGAGTTGACCAATCTCCCCAAACCGACCAAACCAGCCAAACCAGCTCTACACTTGCCTTATTTGGAAGATCCGGGTTTTGCCTCAATCCAATCTGAAGAAAGACGACCAAGAGACCTTCTAAGTCATTCAGAGGTATTCCACAATACCTTAAGGAGCACCAGAACACATGGGATCAGGTGGATCTCAATCAGACCAGAAGATAGAACCGGTTTGCATCAATTGGCCAAACCAACAGCAATTGGAGGAAGTCTTAACCTAATTCAGTTTGGTCTGACCCAAACCTTTCTATAGAAGCCAGAAGATCATCTCAACCATTCAGAAGACATTATCCACGAGTCAGAAGAATTCTATCAGTTCCTACCATGAACCAGCCCTCATAGGATCAGGAGGATTCCCATTTACCCCATCTTGCCTTATTTGGAGTCTCAGCCACTAAAACTCCAACAGCTCTTTTTATGTCAACCTATGGACGATATCAGCACCTATCAAGCATTCAATAAGGTTCCAAGAAATCTCTCTTATCCATTAAAACCGAGCATGTTTAAGGAAACTCGGATTCTTCACTTGGAGCCAAAATCCCACAAAAGGCTCCAACGGCTAGTTTTTAAATGCTCGATTTTCTTTCCTTTATTTTTTTTAATTCTGAGCAAAGTCCACGAACTATATAAGCTCCCTCTAGTACTCTGTACAAACCACCTTTCAACCATCTAAGTTTATAAGAATTTTATTCAGTTTTTATCAAAGTTTGTTCTTTGCATAAAATATCGATCTTTAGGATTCAAAGTGTGATTCTTTGTAGTCTTATTGATTTCGTGAGTCTAGTTTGTTTGTGAAAATAAAACAAGCTCAGTACACAGGTTGAGAGATTCAATCACATCGATCCACCATCCCACCAGATTGAGAGATTGAATCAAAGCTTCATCCGCGATTCCACTTCAATCCATCTCTTGATCAAGCTGATAGAGACTTTAGTACAGCAGCTTGATTCCGCCCTATCTATCATTTTTACTTTGTTTATTTATCTTCTGTTCATCTTGTTTAAACCATAAAAATTCATAAAAATCATTCCTTTTGTTTCAGGTACAAATCACAGCCCTCACATTCACTCCCACAAGCCCTTATCACTGTGCCAGAACCATACATCAGGAACCTCCGATCCTCACTTTGTGTAGTCTGGTTTCCAGCCTGCATCAGATATGAAGATTATGTATTCAGGTGATTAAATACTGAAGAAATGTTCAATCCTATTAATCCATTTGCTTCTATGTCGGATACTACAACTAGTTTGAAAAATAAAATGCATCATGAACAGATACTAATGATACTTCATGGAAATTTACTAATGGTGAGAATGGAGGATCTAGTGGATAAAATGTTTCCAAAAGGAATAAAGAAAACGCTTCAGAGGGTGAGGATCACAGTGAGGAAGATGTTGAACAAATGAACCACGATCCAATTTAGGTGAGAGGCACGATTGGACCTAGACCACCTCGTCCACCAGGAGAACAACCTATTGAAACTATCAAGATCTAGGCAATAACTCAAAAATTTGACACCTTAAGGAAATAAATCTGAAATATCCTCTGGACATAATATGTTTTTCCGAAACAAAGCAACAAGATGACGTCATTAGAGACTTGGGATTTGAGTTAAAATATAGACATGTAACATTTCCCATCCATTGATGTTACGAAGGCATTTCTAATTCAGTCTAGGAGGAAATACTTTGCTTCGTTTTCATTATGAACACCTGAGTGACTTCTATGAAGAATGTGGATTGATGACCCATGATTCGTGAGCCTATCTGATTAACAATGGAGGACATGTTCCTGATAATGGAGATGATGAAAATGGAGTTGAAGATGATGATGAAGTCAAAGGGCTAAACCATGGAGTGCTAATTAAGAGATAAATGAAGCAGATGGAGCAGGTTCAACAAGAAAATGCAGAACCTGAGGAGTGAGGAAGCAAAAGAGTTTGCGAAAAGAATATATCTGCAATGGAAGAGGAAGCAGATGATGATGAACGGTGGAGTAGAGCAGGTATGAAATATATGTATTCAGGTGATTAAATACTGAGGAAGTTTTCAATCCTATTAATCCAATTGTTCCTACGTCGGATACTACAACTAGTTTGAAAAAAAAAGCATCATGAACAGATACTAATGATAATTCAGGGAAATTACTAACGGTGAGAATGGAGAATCTAGTGGATATAATGGTTCCAAAAGGAATAAAGAAAACGCATCAGGGGATGAGGATCACAGTGAGGAAGATGTTGAACAAATGAACCACGATCCAATTTAGGTGAGAGGCACGATTGGACCTAGACCACCTCGTCCACCAGGAGAACAACCTATTGAAACTATCAAGATCTAGGCAATAACACAAAAATTTGACACCTTAAGGAAATAAATCTGAAATATCCTCTGGACATAATATGTTTTTCCGAAACAAAGCAACAAGATGACGTCAGTAGAGACTTGGGATTTGAGTTAAAATATAGACATGTAACAGTTCCCCCCCCAATAGGTTTAAGTGGAAATTAGTTATTTTCTGGAAATAAACTGTTGATCTTTCAGTTATTTATGGGTTGACGAGCTATTTTCCCACGAAAAGTATCGTATAGCACCAAATGTCTCCCAAACTATGACCCCGTGCTATATCTCCCCGAAATAAAAGTTTGAATTCTATTTTCCCACCAAACTATTAATCCATGCTATTTCCCCTCGAAATAAAAGTTCGAGAGCTATAACTCCATAAAATTAATTTGTACGGTTAAATGTTTCTTAAACTAAATCGAAGAGAAAGATAATCAGGATCTGAACCAATTAATGACCCAATTAAAGAGAATCAAAATCAAAATTAAAGTTGGTGAAAGGGAGAGATCAAAGTTGCAGAGAAAAGGCCAAACCTTGTCAATGGCGTCACTCCTTACTCTTCATGAGGATGGAGATTTCGATGAAGAAGCTACAGATAGAGATGAATTCGAAATCGAAGATTTGATCAGAGACTTTATTGACGAGCCTCCTATACGCCATGATCAATGTCCAGAGAGTGATGAAGAGGAAGAGAAAGGCTTGAAGAAAAAGCCAAGTGCTGAGACTATGCGCCATATCAAATGAGGTGATGGAAGGTTGTACAAGAAGCAGACTTTCTTCAATGGAGTGGCTTTTAAGGAGTGTGTTCTCGACTATGCACTCAGGACAGGCCGAAATATAAAGCAATACAAGTATGACTAGGATAAAACTGGTTTTAAGTGTGCTGGTGGCAATGAGAGTGACGGCTGCGAATGGAAAATTTATGCGTCTGTTCTTCCTAGTGATAATGTGTGGAAAGTGAGGGTGTATGTTGATAAGCATTCAGGTGTGCCTAATGGAGACTGTTTTATGCTGAAGGTCCCACAACTCGCTAGGTTGTTTGTTGATAAAATTAGAGAAGAGCCTGGGTATCTTATGCCCATGAAAATTGAAGAAATTGTTCATGAGAAATGGGGAATCACTGTCTCGAGGCCTCAATGTCAAGCAGCTAGGAATAAGGCAGTGAAATGGATTGAATGTGAGTATGATCATCAGTTTTCTCGTCTGCGAGATTACGCAGCCGAGTTGATTGAATCAAACAAAGAATCAACTGTGGAGATTGATACTCTGAAGAATAAGAAAGGAGAAGAAGAGTTTAATAGGTTATACATTTGTTTTGAAAATGTAAGAAGAGCATGGAAAGAGACATGTAGACCTCTGATTGGAGTTGATGGGTGCTTTGTTAAGCACAAGATCAAAGGACATATATTGGTTGCATTAGGAAGAGATGCTGACAATGCAATTTATCCAGTGGCTTGGGGTGTTGTTCAAGTTGAAAACACAGATAATTGGCTATGGTTTGTAAGGATGGTGAAGAAGAACTTGGAACTGAAGGATGGCGATGGTTTCATCCTTGTATCTGATCGTCAAAAGGTAGAACATGGTCGCTTTAAACATGGTCTGATATGTATGGCTGATGATTTTCTTTTGTGTTTTTTGTGCAGGGATTGATTAGTGCTGTCCAACAAGAGCTTCCTAAGATAGAGCATAGGATGTGTCTTAGGCATATATATGAAAATTTGAAGAAAAACTATGGAAGTAAAAAGGACATGAAGCCATTTATATGGGGTTTAGCATGGAGTTACAATGAAGCTGAATATAAACAAAGGTTGGATAGGATTCAGTGTTATGATACTGGAGTCTATGAGGATGTTCTGAAGACAAATCCAAAGTCGTGGTGTAGAGCTTTCTACAAGATGGGGTCTTACTGTGAAGATGTCGAAAACAACTCAACTGAGTCTTTCAACAGTACTATAACGAAGGCGAGGGAGAAGCCATTTGTACCTATGCTAGAGATGATAAGGAGACTAGCTATGGCACGAATTGCAAAGAGATTTGCAACATCTAATGGTCACAAAGGTAAGCTTCTGATTTTAAGCTTTTGTTTTTCTTTTTCTTTTTTGGGGTTTGTTCTGGTTTTTAAGCTTCTGATTTTTTTGTTATATTTCTTTGGGTTTTTGTTCTTGTTTTAAGCTTTTGATTTTTTTTTACAAAAAAAAATTAAGCTTCTCTTTATGTGTTTTGATTATCTCTTTATGTATTTTGATTACATATTTTTCAGATATTTGTACACCTTATGTGACAGAATTTTTGAAGCCGAGAAAGAGAAAGCTAATGAGTGTACAGTGACAAGAAGCACTAATGGCATGTTTGAGGTAAATTTGGGTGGCTGTACATACCGTGTGAGCTTAGAGAGAAGAACTTGTACTTGTATGAAGTTTGAGATCTGCGGCATTCCGTGTGAGCATGCATATGGAGTGATGTTGAAGAAGAAGCTTGCGCCTGAAGAGTTTGTATGTCATTGGTTCCGTACAGCTATGTGGAGAAAGAACTATGAACAAGGACTTGTCCCTTTGAGAGTTGCTCCATTTTTGCCTGCATTAGGAGCTCCCGATGTTCATATTCCGCCTGATCCAAACCAACCAGGGAGAAAAAAAATAACTAAGGCTGATAAAAAAGGAAGAAGGGTGTTAATGAGTCTCCAACCAAGAAGCAACCAAAACATAAGAAGCGGACTATGCATTGTAAAATCTGTGGTGAAGGTGATCATAACTCAAGGTTTCATACAAAAAACCAGGTTCCAAGTTTAGTTGCTTCGCAGGGTGTTTCTCAAGGTGCTTCACAAGTTGGTTCTCAAAGTGCTTCTCAAGGTGCTTCTTAAGCTGCTTCTGAAGGTGGTTGTCATGTAATTCTCGGGACATGTGGTCTTTGTTTTTTATTATCTATGGTGTTATCTAGGAACCTTTGTCTCAGCTTTGATTGAATTGATGTTATCTAGACTTGTTTATGTCACTATAAGAAAACTAAGGCATTACTAGGAAAATTTACTAGGAAAACATTTCCTCGTAAAAATACTACGATTTTACTTCGACTTTACGAGGAAACCTCTTTTCCTCGTAAAGTTCTCGTATACTTACGAGAAAAGAGTTTCCTCGTAAAGTGGAAGTAAATTTACGAGGCCCTTACGAGGAAAATGTTATTTTCCTCGTAAAGGCATAGTAAAACCTTTCCTCGTAAAGTCCTAGTAAATATTTACTACGAAATTAGTAGGAAAGGATTTGTTACTACGAAATTAAGAGGAAATGGATAGAAAATATCGAATATTAATCAAAAACGTGTTTTGTACCTACTTTTCCTAGCAATTTCCTAGTAAATGCTCAGATTCGAAACTTTCTATAAATACCACCATATGTGATTCATTTGAAACACACCCAAAAAAAATCAGCTATAAGCTTGATCAAACAAAAAAAAAAATATCCGGTCCGGGAAGTATTTTCGAGTTGCGGAAGTGGATGTATTCACACAGAGATAATAACGGGAGGGTGACGAAAGAATTTCTCGAAGGGTTGGAGACGTTTATGCATCAAGCAGATTCTACACCACTCACGCAGGAAAGTGGTAAGATGTTATGTCCTTGTCGGAAATGTTGCAATACCAAATTAGGCCCTCGTGAAAATGTTTGGAAGCATTTAGTTAATAGAGGTTTCAT
>CAKOAT010997446.1:0-98971 GCA_932364175.1 Eruca vesicaria subsp. sativa
AAAGGGGATGATTATCCTAATCCTATAATGATTAGGATAACTACAACATATGGATAAATACAAGGGAGGATAATGACAAGTCTTGGCCGCCTGGTATGGATAAGGATAAGGTGCTTGTCGCCTGGTCTTGGACTGAAGTGAGACTGATGTGGTCTGGTCCATTTCCGGATATGTCCCAACCATCATTTCTCAACAGTTATTGATTTATGGTGACTAATAATCTTATTAATGTAATTAGTAAGCGTATGATTAAGTATTAAAATATTAAATGGAAAAGAAAAAGATAAAGATAAAGAAGAGATAGATAGATCGATGCGGTTTCTAATAGTCACATGGGCACGTGATTGTAGGATGGAATCATATGAGTGCGAACGCTGCCGGCCAAAGTCAAATAGATTCGGTTTCCATGTATGAAGTTTTAGTTATGGGAAGCTAATCCTTAACCTGAACGTACCCTTTTGTTTGAAATCCACTTTCTTGTGCTTTTTAGATCCTTTTATATCTACTTCTCTGCTACTAGTATTAGACAACCGTTTATTGTCATTTGTCAATGACAATAAATAATAAACTACACTGATTATACAAACAACATAATCTTCTATAAAAAGTTAACTTCATAATTAAAATGGCCCAGATCGTTAATTAAATTAGGTTGGCTGCTATTATTTCTTTTCTTTTTTTGCAGTAACTTAAGAAAAAGAAAGCAATAACAGCTTAATAGTCTTAAAACAATATCATAAACAAACAAGCCAATTGTGTTCCAAAAAAAAAACAAGCCAAACCGGCAACAAACATAAGTTTTTAAATCAACCAAAAGCATGAAAAATTTGAGTATGATTCACTAGAGAATCATCAGAGAATAGTCTTCTCCCTCAAAACCTTATTTGAAATAAAAGAAATAGAACCAAATAGTTTGAGAACAGTGAAACAGCTCTCACTGATCATCATGGCACTTAAGCATGGCTTTAACCCTTTTAATAGTGGAGCTAATCAAGGTATCGACTGTGGTGGTCCATTCATCCATTTGGAATTCTCCAGAGATAGTCGGACCAGTGACAAGGATCTGGAAAGCCACCGTGAGGAGCGTCTTACAATTGTCACGGGCACCGTCTAGCTCAGCGGTTGCGGAGGGACGGCCGTCACGGGAGGATTGGAATGGCGGAAGGGTTGACATTGCCTGAAACGGCAGCGTTTGCAGTGCTTATGTCCACTGGAGCGTAGACCACCATACCTCCTAATGCATCTATGAAGCTGTCTTGTATTATCATCAAGTCATCACTCTCCGCTACACTTGAAGGCTAGTTAACATATACAGATAAACTTACATTAGTTATCAGGTCAAAAGAATCAAAGTTTCTGACAAATACATCATCAAACTGTAATGTAAATACTTCCATGAAAATATAGACGTGGACATGATGAAAAGATAGAAAACTTATTATGGAGATGATAAACTACTTGCGATTGATGACAAATAAAATGTGAAAATATGAACATATTTTGTTGTTTTTGCACTTTCTACATAACATCTCTATTGAAAATGTTACATCTAAAGGTATATCCTGTAAAAACAATAAGAAAGTATGAGTAATATACCTGGAGGATATTCACACAATTCTTATCGTCTGTTCCAGTGACAAAGCGAGCGACCTCAGACTGGACTCTTGATATATTGTGTTTTTGACACAGTATAAGTGTTCTTTACTAATGGTTAACGGTTTTATCGAGTCTTTCTAGTCATTTTAAGTCATTACAAGTTGGAGAGTCCTGTAGATAAGAAAAATGATCGTGTGAAACGAAAGGAGAGGAAAAGAACCTGACTTGAAGGTTTTCTCAGCTAAACAGCCGGGCAGGATGTTCTCGCATAAGCAGAGTAGCTTGACAGACTGTTCCCCGACGTTCCACGAAATAAAGATTCTATTTCGGGATTTTTCCTAGTTTTCCCTATTTTTCTTTTTTGCCACCTGTGGCTTTTATATATATTCTCTTTTAGTTTTCTTAGGTTTTTTACCTGAGTTTTTACGCAAGAAAGACTTGAGAGCTTTGATTTAAGCGATTGCTACTTGTAAGGGAGAAAGCCTTCATCTATCTCCTTGAGAAGATCATTCTGAACCCTCTTATTTCTTATCTATATTACACGCAGTATTATTTAGAAATCATGCTCTGTTCTTGTGTTATGACTACTGAGTAGTCACCTAGTTAGTTTAGGGTTCGTAAGGTTGGTTTCGTGAGCTGAGCTTTGATAAGTTAACCTAAGATTGTCTACGTTCACATTCTTGTCTTAATGCTTGCACCAATTTGATCGCTTGATGCATGAACTAGGATTGATTGATTTAGCTAACCGTTGATTGATAATCTGATACAAATTGAACGAGCTTAACATCCTTAGTCAGCGAGAGTAGATACTAGGGTGTTCTGTGAACTTATCGGACCTGATCTCTAAGGCTTGCTGTCGTGACTTGATCCAAACGATAGTTTAGGTATCAAGGCAGACTTGCAAAGGCAATCAACACCACGACAGTGGGTTGATTCGAACTGAGTGATCCGAGTTTAGACTAGCATAAATCAAACTTGAATAGTAGCTTGGCTTGCGAATTCCATTCCCGTTAGGAAACCCTAGACTAGCGCTTTTAAACCTATTGAAAACAACTCCGTTTGTTACTTGCTTTTTAAGTTATTTACTTTACTTCAAAAACCCCTTTTGTTTTAGCTATATTTTGATCTCATAAAGATAAAGTGTAGACTGGTCCTCTGGAATTGAATCTAAACATATTACAACACTGTTAACTTGACAGAAGACAAAGATCCAATTTTAGTGTATCAAATTTCAGATAGTAAATGGGTTAGTCCAATTCATGTAGTTCCTAAGAAAGGGGGGGGGATCACTGTAGTAGCTAATGAAAATAATGAATTAATACCTACTAGGACTGTAACAGGACATCGAATGTGTATTGATTTCCGGAAGTTAAATGCGGCTACTCGCAAGGATCACTTTCCCTTGCCCTTCATTGATCAGATTCTTGAACGATTGGCTAACCACCCACATTAATGCTTTTTAGATGGTTATTCAGGTTTCTTTCAGATTCCTATCCATCCAGACGATCAGGAGAAGACGACATTTACATGTCCCTATGGAACATTCGTCTACAAGAGAATGCCGTTTGGACTGTGCAACGCCCCTGCAACTTTCCAGAGATGCATGATGTCGATTTTCACTGACCTTATCGAAGACATTATGGAAGTTTTCATGGATGACTTCAGTGTGTATGGAAACTCGTTTTTTGTTTGTTTGTCTAATTTGTGCAGGGTGCTCCAGCGATGTCAAGACAAGCATCTGGTGTTTAATTGGGAAAAATGCCACTTTATGGTGCGTGATGGGATCGTGCTCGGCCACAAGATTTCAGAAAAAGGAATTGAGGTAGATGAGGCTAAGATCGAAGTTATGATGAGCCTACAGCCTCCGAACTCAGTCAAAGAAATCAGGAGTTTTCTCGGACATGCCGATTTCTACAGGCGGTTCATTAAAGACTTCTCCAAGATCGCACAACCTCTCACTAGCCTGCTCTGCAAGGAAACCAAGTTTGAGTTCGATAGCTTTTCATACAATCAAGGGAGCCTTAGTGATTGCACCCATTGTGCAACCACCAGACTGGGAGCTACCTTTTGAAATCATGACCGATGCAAGCAATTTTGCAGTCGGAGCAGTGCTGGGCCAGAGAAAGGATAAGAAGCTCCACGTGATCTACTATGCCAGCAGAACATTCTATGAAGCTCAATGCCGCTATGCAACTACAGAGAAGGAACTTCTGGCTATCATTTTTGCCTTTGAAAAGTTTCGGTCTTATCTGGTGGTGTCCAAGGTAATTATCCACACAGACCATGCCGCGTTGAGATACCTACTTACAAAGAAGGATGTGAAACCTAGATTGCTCTGATGGATGCTTCTACTCCAAGAATTTGACTTCGAGATCAAAGACAAAAAAAGGATAGAGAACGGCGTAGCAGATCACCTTTCACGGATGAAGATTGATGAAAATACAGCTCTCGATGATAGTTTACCAGTGGAGCATGTTTACTCGGTCAGCATGGCATACACGACGGAGCAACCGCTCCGACAAACGAAGAACTCGCTCCATCCAGCCCGTTCATCTGCGTCGGAACAACTAGTCTGCGCTATCAACAAACAACATCCCTATCTTCCATGGTTTGCTGAGATTGCTAACTACCTGGCTGCAGAGAAGGAACCTGTGAAGTTTACTGGTAATGACAAGAGGACGTTTCTAAGGAGCGCCAGACACTATTTTTGGGATGAACCATACTTGTACCACAATTGCAAGGATGGGGTCTTCCGATGATGTGTGTCAGAAGCCGAGATCCCATGAATCCTTTTTCATCGTCACGGTTCTTCCTATGCAGGGCATTTTGTAACTTTCAAGACAGTCTTAATGATTCTCCAAGCCGGTTTCTGGTGGCCTACAATGTTCCAGGATGCTCACGCTTACATCTCCAGATGCGACTCATGCTAGCGACAAGGGAACATAAGCAAGAGTAATGAGATGCCTCAGAATTTCATCTTGGAGATTGAGATATTCGATTGTTGGAGGATCGTTTTCATGGGACCATTCCCGAAATCCTTTAACAACGAATACATAATGTTGCAGTTGATTACGTCTCCAAGTGGGTGGAAGCTTTGGCTAGTCCCACAAATGACGCGAAGGTAGTAATTAAGATGTTCAAATCTATTATCTTCCCGAGATTTAGAGTGCCGCATGTGGTCATAAGTGATGGAGGTAACCACTTCATCAATAAGATTTTTGCCACTCTTTTAAAGAAGAATGGAGTAAAACACAAAATTGCTACTCCATACCATCCTCAGACCAGTGGCCAGGTGGAAGTGTCAAACAAGGAAATCAAGAACATCTTGCAGAAAACAGTCAATACAAATCGCAAGGACTGGTCGCTCAAGTTAGACGACGCGCTCTAGGCATACATAACAGCTTACAAGACACCAATAGGGACCACTCCTTACAATTTAGTGTATGGTAAGGCATGTCACCTTCCAGTAGAATTGGAGGACAAAGCTGCGTGGGCTGTGAAATTGCTTAACTTCGACATCAAACCAGCAGCAGAACGACGATCCATGCAAATCCATGAGCTGGAAGAATTGAGAAATCTCGCCTATGAAAGCTCAAAGATCTACAAAGAGCGTACAAAGGCCTACCATGATAAGCGAATCATCAGAAGGGACTTCAAACCAAAAGACCAGGTGCTCCTTTTCAATTCCAAATTGAAACTGTTCCTTGGGAAATTACGGTCAAAATGGTCAGGTTCGTTCACCATTAAGGAGGTTTGCCCCTATGGAGCTATTGTGTTATTGGACACAAAAGGTGAAGAATTTGTTGTCAATGGTCAACGTCTCAAACCATATCTTGCTGAGACAACAATCGCAGAAGGTGAAGAAATTCCCCTCGGCGATCCTGCTCTAGCCTGACAAGCTAGCACAGTCAAGCTAATGACTTCAATCAAGCGCTTGGTTGGAGGCAACCCACTGGTAAGTGTACATATTTCATTTTCAGTCATTTGGTTTTGGCTTTCTTTTATGTTTTTGCAGAATAAAAATAAGAAAACCCCGAGTTACTTCAAGAGTACTGCTGTTCCACTCTCGGAGCAGCTGTTCCGCTCAGGTAAGTCTCACGGGAACCAAAAAATAATAATAAGAAAATTAAAAAAAAACTAATAATAATAATAAGTGAAGGGGGAGTGGAGGCGAAAACCCTAATTTTTAGGGAGTGACCCACGACTTATGTTCTATTTAAGAACCATCTTCTCTTTTCCCCATCACTTTCCCCTCCGCCTCCTTTCTCCTTTGCCACCAAGAACCCTAAAAATTATCTTCAAACTTTTCATCACTTTTAAGATTTTCGGTTCTTGCTCGTGGGAATTACTGTTCTCTTTGAGATTTTTGCAAGATTATCTCACCACCATTCGAACGGTAAGAGGCGAAATCACTATGTGATTCTCGGCCACAATCAACTCTCATACTCCTTTTGTACTTCGATAGATCCATTTTAGGGTGTTTACCATGATAAAATCGACCACTCATCTTGCTATTAGGATTGTTTAAGGATTATGAGTAGCGATTGGTTGAAACGTTTAGAATTCTCGGATAGTTAGGTTCTGAGAACAACCACTTGATTTCAATTGAGCACACATGCACTTCATTTTGATTTCACCAAATCGGTTAATTTCATTGTTGTGTCTAATATGGGGTATTAGAAAAAGCTCGGTAGAACAGAGAAAAGAATAAAATAGTTTCCGACTTTTTTCTATGTATCCCGCTAGAATGGTGCTAACTTCTCCCGATTTGCTTGTTCTTGCAGATGCCTCCAAGGAGAACTAAGGCGAGCGCCAACCAGACTCTACACCTCCATGACGACCCATCTGACGATATCATCTCACCTACATACCCGTGGCCGAGCAAGGAGAACACTGAGATACCTCTCTTCGACCCTAACATTCCTGACTCTTTTGAAGAGCGGTGGGATGTCGGAGCTTCTCGTCGCTACAATGATCTCCTCCGCATCACCATCCTTCCAACGCGCTTTGTCAACGCTATGGACTTGCAAGCTCTTGACCTCCACGAAGACTTGCACGGGGCTTTACATGCAATGGGAATAGCTGATATCTGTTACACCTCTCACCACCTTTACCCCGATCTGGTGAGACAAGTACTCGCCACCGCGACGCTCACTTTCTCCAAGCCCGACTACCCCTATTTCGGAGAAGCTTCTTTCACTTTCTTCGATGATGGTGTCAAGCGCTCCATCCCGTTGGCCAAGATAGCAGGGATCTATGACATGTCTGAGGAGTACACTGGCATCTCTTTTCCGAAGAAGTTTGCACCGGAGCAAGCATTTCAGAAGTTCATTGCAACATGGGAGTTCAAATCGCGAACAGCTACTCAGTCTCACATCCGCAATCCTGTCCTGCGCATCGCTGCCAAAGTCCTGAGCAACCTGCTCTTCACAAAGGACCAGACTTCAAAGGTGCACCGAGGAGAACTCCAAATGCTGTTTGCGGGTGTTGCTGATGAGCTTCGTGAAGCACACGTGGAGATTGACCATGACGACTAGCCC
Source organism: Eruca vesicaria subsp. sativa (assembly GCA_932364175.1). Taxonomy (NCBI): domain Eukaryota; kingdom Viridiplantae; phylum Streptophyta; class Magnoliopsida; order Brassicales; family Brassicaceae; genus Eruca; species Eruca vesicaria. Next base: position 7,137 of record CAKOAT010997446.1, read on the forward strand.
CAGCTACGCGCTTTCAGAGGTTTGAGGACATGAAGGCAAGGGTGACGAAGGGGACCCTCAAGAAAGATAGATCTGGGAGTTTGCTCACTCCAATTTTCAACTACTTGGAGATTGACCTCACCAAGTACACATGCAATGAGACTCCAGCATTCATCGACACCCCCTACCTCGTCAACTGCCAGATCCTGCGAGATGAGACCACTTACAGCTTCTTGGGAAGGAACAAGAGCATTCTATACTGCAAGCTCCCCAACAAGGACATCACTTCGCTAAGTTATGTGCATGACATCTGCTTCAACCCGGATCTTCACCCCATGTGCCCTGATCCGAGAACTCCTATTCCCCAAGATACTATGGATGATGTGGAGTTCGTCGGCATAACAGGAGAAGACACCACCACTTACGACCTGGGCCCGCTTGAATATGTGGCAGATAATGCCGCATACCGTCGCTGGATGGTAGAATCACAGCGCAAGAACAACAGCCTCCTGAAGCGTGTTCTGAAGTTGATCTCCGGTGGATGTCTAGGAGCACTGAGGACATCTAAGCCTCGATATGAGGAACCTGCAGCAGCCACCCACCGCCATGGCAAGGAAGCAGAAGGAACCACATAAGGTGGTGATAAGACCCCTTTTGCTACTCCGCGTCATCGGAACAGGCGCAACCCAGGCCAATCCAAGAGCGATGACACTGACTAGGCAGTCTCCTAGCTCTATCACCATTGTTTTATCCATTTGAACTTTTTCTTTTTCTGCACTTGTTTATTTTACCCCGTTCTCGATTTATTTTCTCACCAGGATGGTGAGAAGTAAGTCTGGTGGAGGCGACTATCTGCTACTAATCGTTTGCTTCTTCCTTGTTTCATGTTTTTGAGTCAGTCCGCTTTTAGTCCTTTTGATGTTCTATCGAATCAGTCCAAACTTTGTGGGAATCAAGACATTGTTTTATGATGTTTGTTAACCACCCTCGTGCTTTAATTCATCTTATTCAGTGACCTTAGCCAGAAGCGACAGACACACATGCGGATCCTGATCACTCTGACATTACATCATCATGTTCTCCAAAAGCTCTCAGCTTGTCGAGGTTACTCTGAAAGGACTTAACTCCATCTAACTTGAATTGAATCTTGACTATAATTCTTCTTGTTATGGGCATTAGATTTGGGTTTAACGTGATTAACACTCAGGACTTCTTATTCTTTTTATCCATCTTGCTGATCTTGAGTGGCTAGCTCATCTTTAGCTAGTACCCACCTTGAAACCCTTAAGCCTTTATTCCGCCCTCATGCAATTGCTTTCAGAATTTTATGTATACATATGTGCAAAAGGGCCAGAGAGGAAATGATCGACGCAGTCTCTTACTCGTCAATGCTACAGAGTGTTCTGCCGTGAGAACATGCAGAATCAAGGGAGCAACTGTTCTGCTGTCATAGATCTAGGATGAAAGAAGAGAAGACAAAAAGAAACAAGAATGAGTGTGAAGTCAAGAACCCCAGTGGCATGTCAAAACCACCAATATTATCTCCTGCTTCGTCACCATCATCAGAGTAAAATAATAATAATAATAATAATAATAATAATAATAATAATAATAATAATAATAATAATAATAATAATAATAATAATAATAATAATAATAATAATAATAATAATATGTTTTCATCAGAATTAGGTGATGGAGGAGGAGAAGATTTCCAAGATAGACAGAAGCCACTGGTAAAATCAAAGAACAAGAGAGTGTGCAAACAATTAAGGATATGAGGACCATGTAGATGATCGGAGCAACTATTCCGGAAGAAGAGCAGGCAAAAAATGAGTAGGGGCAGTGGACATCAACGGATCTATCCTCTCTTGCAATTTCGCGCGATATCCTGCATCTTCTTCAAATTGGTAATCCCTAAACACTGATTAGCTCCACTTAAACACTTAACAGGCCTGTTTCATACCTACACTGTTTCCCCTCAATAATGCCTATGATGAGAAGCTCATACCACTCTTAATTGAATGTAAGGAGTTTTGTCTGGAATGTGTAACTTTTGCGGGCCTGAGATACATAGTATGGAGCCGCTTGAACAGCAGTCAGTCGGGTTTTAGAGAAGGATGTGCCGTTTTAGCTAATTACTTGTATGGTTCAGAGATTCGTGGTTATTGTATGGTTGCTGAGAATGAGCGAGTTCCCACTCCTTTAAACTCCTCTTCCTGTTTTGGATACTTGGATTGTTCGAGTACAAAGAAGGATCTAAGTCTGGGGGAGTTGATAAATTGTGTTTTTGACAAATTTTAAGTGTTTTCTATTAATAGTTTTAATGGTTTTATCGAGTCTTTCTAGTCATTTTAAGTCATTACAGGTTGGAGAGTCCTATAAGTAAGAAGAATGATCGTGTGGAATGAAAGGAGAGGAAAAGAACCCGACTTGAAGGTTTTCTCAGCTGAACAGCCGGGCAAGATGTTCTCGCGTAAGCAGAGCAGCTTGACATACTGTTCCCTGACGTTTCAGGAAATAAAAATTCTATTTCGGGATTTGCCCTAGTTTTCCCTATTTTTATTTTTTGCCACCTGTGGCTTTTATATATATTCCCTTTTAGTTTTCCTAGTTTTTTTACCTGAGTTTTACGCAAGAAAGACTTGAGAGCTTTGGTTTGAGCGATTGTTACTTGTAAGGGAGAAGGCTTCATCTATCTCCTTGAGAAGATCATCCTGAACCATCTTATTTCTCATCTATATTACATGCAGTATTATTCAGAAATCATGCTTTATTCTAGTGTTATGACTGAGTAGTCACCTAGTTAGTTTAGGGTTCTTAGGGTTGGCTTTGTGAGCTGAGCTTAGATAAGTTAACCTAAGATTGCCTACGTTCACATTCTTGTCTTAATGCTTGCACTAATTTGATCGCTTGATGCATGAACTAGGATTGATTGATTTAGCTAACCGTTGATTGATAATCTGATACGAATTGAACGAGCTTAGCATCCCTAGTTAGCGAGAGTAGATATTAGGGTGTTCTGTGAACTTATCGGACATGATCTCTAAGGCTTGTTGTCGTGCTTGATCCAACCAATAGTTTAGGTATCAATGCAGACTTGCAAAGGCAATCAACACCCTGACACTGGGTTGATTTCAACTGAATGATCCGAGTTTAGATTAGCATAAATCGAACTTGAATAGTAGCTTGGCTTGCGAATTCCATTCACGTTAGGAAACCCAAGACTAGCGCTTTTAAACCTATTGAAAACAACTCCGTTTGTTACTTGCTTTCTAAGTTATTTACTTTACTTCAAAAACCCCCCTTTGTTTTAGCTATATTTTGATCCTATAAAGATAAAGAGTAGACTGGTCCTCTGGAATTTAATCTAAACATATTACAACCACACTGTTAACTTGACAGTAGACAAAGATCTAATTTTAGAGTTGTTGGGGTAAAAATCGGTACGACGGAATCAATGACCAAAACTTTCTGCAAAAGTAAAAATATGTTTTATAAAACTCGAGAAGTTGTTCATAAAATTCTAAGAACTTTCCGAACAAAGAAAATCAGCGGAAAACTTAGAAATCGTTAGCTCGGAAGAACGAACGAAACGAACGCCGATTACACGATTGCTCAAGTTAAGCAGAAAACCGCAAAAAACCGCATCCGCCGTAAACCGCGAGCAGGTTCACCGAACCAAGTTCAACGTACGACGAGCCGAACCAGCCGGTTCAGCTCACCGTACGGCGTGCTGGTCACTTCAAGAACACTCGCCGTACGGCGAGCTGAACCAACCCGGTTCGGCTCGCCGTACGTCAAGCTGACGTTCCGAGCCGATCTCCCACGTCCTCGACTCAAGGCATACGTTCTTCGGCTCGATCATGCTCTGAACCATGGTTGAAACGTCTTTCGTTTCGTCTTGATCCGTCATAACGTTCAATTTTTACGATAAAAACGTAAACTATTGTTTTCTCGAAAGAACTCGAGGAAATCGTATAAAAGGCAACGGTTAAATGAAACACCAAACATTGCCTAACTATACGATTTACTAGAGATATTTCGTGAAAAATCGTAAAAAACGCGTTTTTAATAAAACCTCGAGTAAATCGTAGAAAACGGCAACGATTAACCGAAACATCGAACATTTCCAAACTTTACGATTAATTCAAGAAACTTATTTAAAAACGGCATCGCATCAGGAAATGATCTCGTCTAAAGTCGTAAAACGATTTTGTCGCAAAACGGCTTGGAAAGTATTAAAACGCGATAAAAGCCTACTCGCGACTTTAGCGAAGTCCAGCCCAAAGATACGACGACAGTTTAACGATTTACTCACAGAATGAAGATAAATGTCAAATTTGAAGATAAATGTCAAGTTTGAGGATAAATAGAAGATTTTTGCGGGAAAAAAAGAAAGATCAAGATAAATGGAAGTTCTCGATAAACTCGAATCTGGGCGAAATGGAAGGATTAAACCACCTAGGAAGGGAGTATATAAGAAAAAGGCAGAGGACATGAGCAAAGGACGAGTTTTCAGAGCTTTCACCACCAGAAACTTAGCACTTGGGGTTTTTTCCGTTTTTGTTATCGAGCTGCGTCTCAACTAGGGTTTTAGTCTTAGACTGCTAAGGTTAGGGATTTCGCCGACGGCTCACGTGCTAAGGCTTACTCTGGTTGTACCATTCTTACGAAGATTCGGAATAAGACTCTTTTCGTTCTCAATCTTGTTATTTACATCTTTATTTCATACTTGTCGTGTTCTTGATTGTTCTTGTGCGGTTCCGCAGATAGTCGGGTCCTCTGGGAAATTAGGGTTTACTCTAAGTTCCCACAAGTGTATCAACTCTCATGGCAGAGAACGTCCCACTTTATTACATTAAAAATCGATTTCTTGTTAATTGACAACAATGTGAAAAAACTACTATTGAGATAAAGACATATACTATTAGAATAATGACTTAACATATTTGTACTTATCTATAAGCTTATTCTCCTTAGTATTAGGATCTGTTCTTCTGTATATTTACTCATCGTTGTACATCAATAATATTCAGACTTTACATTCATAACATGGTATCAGAGCTAATTAGATCCTATAAAACGTTTTGATAACCAGCTTCCGCATAATATCTACTTCTACATAAATTTTCTCTTCTCTTACGTTCTACAATGACTGATTCTACATCTTCTTCTACTTCTACTACCATGGAGTCGACCTCAACAAACTCAACAATCTCCAAGGATTCTCACTACTTTCTGCATCCGTCCGATAACCCTAGTGCTCTAATAACGAATTCCAAAACTCGGTGGCCTACTCCGAGTAATTGTCGCCCTTTAACAGAACCGGTGTTATTAGAGCACCAGGGTTATCGGACGGATGCAGAAAGTAGGGAGAATCCTTGGAGATTGTTGAGTTTGTTGAGGTCGACTCCATTGTAGTAGAATTAGAAGAAGATGTAGAATAAGTCATTGTAGAACGTAAGAGAGGAGAAAATTTATGTAGAGGTAGAGATTATGCGGAAGCTGGTTATCAAAACGTTTTCTAGGATCGAATTAGCTCTGATACCATGAACAAATGTTGTCAACAGATCGCTTGTCGGGTAAAACTAAACTTACAGATGTGATTATTGATACGGGTGCTTCACATCATATGACATGAGATCTTTCTCTACTAGAAAATATCACAGACATACTTCCATCGTCTGTTACATTCCCAAATGGAGAAAAGTCCCGTGCCATTAAAACGGGGACTCTCTACCTTAATATCGATTACTACTTGCGCGATGTTTTATACGTTCCAGATTTCACCTGCACATTGATATCTGTTTCTAAACTTCTTAAGCAGACATGATGTATTGCTATTTTTACTGACACTTTTTGTGTTCTACATGACCGTTTTACGAGGACCCTGATTGGAGCGGGTGAAGAAAGAAAGGGGGTCTACTACTTCACGGGTGTTACGGTTGCAAGGGTTCATCGATCTCAGAAGTAGAAACCTTCATCGTATGTTCTTTGGCATCGACGTCTTGGGCATCCTTCTTAAAAAGTTCTGTCTTCTTTACCGGTGTTTCAGAAGTTTTCTATTGATTTTGATCATATGAATTCATGTGAGATTTGTTTTAGAGCTAAACAATCCCGTGGGATTGTTCATGAGAGTATTAATAAAACTACTGACGTTTTTGAGTTGATTCATTCTGATGTTTAGGGTCCCTATCGCACACCTTCTTCATGTGGTGCTGTGTATTTTTTGACCATTGTTGATGATTTCTCTCGCGCTGTCTGGACTTATCTCATGCTTGAGAAATCAGAAGTGAAGGTGTTATTACCAAACTTTTTTGCAATGAGTGAACGACAATTCAACAAACAAGTCAAGACCATACGCTCGGACAATGGCACTGAGTTTATGACACTAGCTTCCTACTTTCGTACTCATGGAATAGCTCATCAAACGTCTTGTGTTAACACACCCCAACAGAATGGTCGTGTGGAACGCAAACACCGCCATATACTCAATATTGCACGAGCATGCCTGTTTCAAGCTTGGCTCCCGTTTAAATTTTGGGTGAGAAAGTATTCTCACAGCTGCTCATATCATAAATCGTACTCCTTCTCATGTTCTTCGTGGGAAAACACCTTATGAGATTCTTCATGGTTCTCCTCCGAAATTTGATCTACTGTGAGTTTTCGGCTGTTTGTGTTTTGCTCAACGTCAACCGCGTACTAAAGATAAATTCTCCGATAGAAGTCACATATGCTTATTTGTTAGCTATCCGATTGGCAAGAAGGGTTGGAATGTATACGATATTGCCAAGAATGAATTCTTTACAAGTCGTGATGTTGTGTTTCAGGAAGAAGAATTCCCTGGACTACCAAACACAACATATGTATCTCCTACTGTGTTTCAGCCGGACATTGCTTTTGATGATTGGTTGTTACCTTATTCCTCTCCTACTATGATGGAGAATGGTACCGTTTCAGCTCAAAACAATCCAGCTTATTCCTTACCATCCACTTCTACTACTCCTTCAGTTTCTTCTATTCCAACAGAAGTCCCAACTTTTGAACCTTTAACTCCACGCAATGATCGTATCACTACTTCTACAGGCGCTCCTCCTGCTGACACGGTTCAAGTGTCACCGGAGCATGTATCTCCTAGTCTTCCTGAATTACTGGGTCGTGGACAACGTCTACGGACACCTTCCATTCTTCTGAAAGACTATGGTTTCAACAGCAGTGCACTACGTAACACCCCCCTCTCGCTTCATCAGCCTCCGATCTTGTGTCTCTCCCTACGGTCTCAGGTACTTCTCAATATCCTATTTCTGCTTATTTAGCTGATCTTTCTCTGCTTCCCATCGAGCTTTCTTGGCAGCTTTGATAACAAACGTAGAACCTCAAAGCTACAAAGAAGCAGCTTTATACGATGTCTGGAATTCCTCCATGAAAGATGAAGCAACAGCTCGTATATTAAACGATACGTTTGATATTACACCACTTCCTCCAGGCAAGAAGGCGATCTCTAGTTAATGGGTTTACAAGATAAAGTACTCTCCAATGGAGAGGTTTTTCCTCATAAATCTCGGCTTGTAGCCTGTGGTAATCGTCAAAGAGAGGGATTGGATTACATAGATACTTTTGCACCAGTTGCAAAACCTACTACGGTTCGAGTTCTTCTCCAGATTGCTGCTGCTAAACGATGGGAAGTTCATCAGATGGATGTTCACAATGGTTTTCTTCATGGTGATCTTCAAGAAGAGGTTTACATGAACCTTCCCCCTGGTTTTAATGGCTCCAACTCGGCTCAAACATGTCGCTTGAAGAAAGCAATTTATGGTCTGAAGCAAGCGCCACGTTGTTGGTTTGCAAAGCTCAGCAAAGCCTTACTCAAATGTGGTTTCACTCAGAGTAAAGCAGATTATTCTCACTTCTCTCTTACTCGTCACAATGTTCAGCTTCAAATCCTAATCGACGTTGATGATTTTGTCATTTCTGACAATGATATACCTACTATACAAGGTTTCAAAACTTACTTGGGTGAATGCTTTCATATGAAAGATTTGGGTAAACTCAAATACTTTCTTGGAATTGAGGTCGCTCGAAGTGTAACTGGCATCTTTCTCTCTCAACGAAAATATGGGCTTGACATTATTACAGAGACGGGTCTACTTGGGGGCAAACCGGTTTCGGTTCCGACTGAGCTCAATCACAAGCTCGCAAAGGCAGATGGTCCACTTTTGGACAACCCTCAGTCTTATCGTCGCCTTGTAGGACGCCTTATCTACCTCACATTCACTCGTCCAGGACTTTGTTACAGTGTTCACATACTCTCTCAATTCATGCATAAACCACTACAAGATCATTGGGAGGCTGCGCTTCGTGTAGTACGCTATCTTAAGGGGTGTCCTGGTTAGGGTCTTCTCCTCCGCTCAGACTCCGATTTTCAGGTCACCGCCTACTGCGACTCTGATTGGAATTCATGTCCTACGTCTCGACGGTCTCTTAGTGCGTTCATTATACTACTTGGTTTTTCACTTGTTTCCTGGAAGACCAAGAAACAAGATTGTGTGTTGCTCTCCTCCGCTGAAGCGGAATACCGTGCCATGGCTGATACATTGAAAGAACTAAAATGGATCAAACGGCTTCTGGTCTCTTTTGGTCTTCCTCACACCTCGCCTATGCACCTCTACTGTGATAGCAAGTCTGCTATCTATATTGCTACAAATCTTGTGTTTCATGAGCGTACAAAGCATGTTGAATTTGATTGCCATTTTGTTCGGGATGCTGTCACTACTAAGCTCATTTTGTTGGAACACATTTCTACCAAGGAACAACCTGCAAATTTGCTGAGCAAGTCCTTGCCTTCTCCTACATTTACATATCTTCTTTCCAAGTTGGAACTTCAAGACATCTCACCACCAACTTGAGAGGGGGGTATTGAGATAAAGACATATATTATTAGGATAATGACTTAACATATTTGTATTTATCTATAAGCTTATTCTCCTTAGTATTAGGATCTGTTCTTCTGTATATATACTCATTGTTGTACATCAATAATATTCAGACTTTACATTCATAACATTTGTATTAAATTAAAAAAGCTAATTAAAAGTGGACTTGGATGTGAAATTAAGCTTGATATATTTTTACCTGATGGCGAACCTGTAGATTTTTGAGGAAGTTGTAGACTTGGAGAGGAGCAAGAGGGAGACATAAAGATGAACAAGCGCAGACAATGTGACCGTCCGTTTGACCGGCTTCTTTGTTTACACACACCGAAATATTAACTCCGCTGCTGTTGCTTGTAGACTGTTGCGAAAAACAAGATTTTTTTAGGCATATTTAATTAGTATCCTTGCAAAATTTCTCAACATTCTTTCTCCTAAATCCAGGAGCCTCCTTCTTCCATTTATGGTTTTCACAACTAAATAAAAAAAAGAAAAGAAAGTATCTTAAGAAATAATTAGGGCACTATATAAGAGATTAGTGTTTAAGCAGACGCTTAAATGTCGCCCACACCATTTTAAAAATCGTTTTAGAAAAATCTAAATCGGCGTCCGAACGTTGTCAATACCAATTTTTGGAACACTAAAATAAATACAAAAAAATTTCTACCTACTAAAACTAGCACTTGTCAACATCCTTGTTGCACATTGCAGTTTTCTTTTCAAAGCACAAAATATTATGAATAAAAATCATTTGGCTATGACACATCAAAATATTAATTTAGCTAGTTGATATTAGACCACCCGCAATGAAAGATTTAACCAAATCCTTACCACTTATTATTAGGCAAATCAGATTTAAATTATAGTATTTAATTTGCATAATCTAAAGATCAGTCCGATTTTTAAGGACTTGATCCTTAATGACGTGGCAACGTCCGATTGTTGAAATTTTTCATTTAAAAAAAAAAATTTAAACCGTAAGACCTAAATCCTAACCTCTAAACCCCGTAACTCTAAACCTTAAGTATATATTAGTTAATCTAATGAGTACAAGTGTATGTTTACACTTTTTAATAAAGTTTATTTTGGTCATTTTTTTCTTTATAGGCTATTTGTGACAAAAACCTTTTTAAGGTTTTTCTAAGTTATTTTCTCACAAAATTTTTAATTTCACATGTTTTAAATTTAGGGAAATTGCCAGAAATAACACTTTCAAGATACCACTTTTCAACTTTACACTAACCAAATTTACCATTAAAATTTTAATACTCAAAATATTATTAGAATTTAGGGTTTTGGGTTTTGGGTTTAGGATTGATAGTTTAGGGTTTAGTGTTGCTTTTTTAGGGTTTAGGGTTTACTTTTTAGGGTTTAGAGTTTAGGGTTTAAGGTTTAGAAGTGATATTTTAGGGTTTAGGGTTGATTTTTAGGGTTTAGGGTTTACTTTTTAGGATCTAGAGTTTAGAATTGATGTTTTAGGGTTTATGGTTAATATTTTATTTAATATTTATTTTATGTATATATATAAAGAACAAGAATATAAGAGTCTTTTATCTTTTAATAAAATGTGTATTTTTGAAAATGTTCATTTGTTGATGGTAAACATGAAAAGTGGTACCACCAAAGTGGTATAATTGAAATTCTCCCTTAAATTTAATATTTTTTTTTCTAAGAACTCCATAATAGATAATACCAATGTTCAAGAACTCGCTAGGCGTTAGTCGGGCGGTTGGATTGGGCCTAGCGCCTAGATAACAAATCGGAATTTAATGGGGGATTAATCGGGACCTAGTTTTTATAATTATATTATATGCATTTCTATAGATATAATAATAGATGCGATATATAACATTGAGATTGTTGTCTCCTAGTGGTTTATGTTCTTCAACTTTCATTAATAACGGGGGTTCGAAGCTATTCTGTGCCATTTTCTTATTTTGGCTTTATTTACCTGGTGGATATACTAAGGCTATGAATGGTGACCAAAGGAACGAGGAGGAACAATACATTCCTTAATATTTCTAAAAAATATTTGCCATTCATAAGGAATAGCTTTTCCTTTCTATTCCTCATCATTCCTTTTATTGTAGAGATTTATTGAACAAATTTGTTCCTTATTAAACTTGATATGGAATAACTATTCCTCTTCATTCCCATAATTTTATTCCCATCTATTCCTTTTTTATTTGTTCTTGATGTTCCTGTGATGGTTACCAGTTAGAGCCAAAGTCCCACATCTTTTGGCTTTATTTACCTGGTGGATATACAAAGTCCCACATCGGCTATAAGTGAAAAAGGAAGCAACAATTTGTTCTATATATATATTCTACTCTAAACCGGTAAGATATTATTAATGATATTTGGACTTTGACGAAAGGCCTTAAAAATATCTATATATAGTTAGTAATTGGGCCGTTTAATCGGCAGATGGCCCGATTAATCGTGAAATGGGCCGATTTTTTGGTCAAATGGGTCCGATTAATTGAATTCCGTTTTTTTATCCCGACTACAGCAAAATCGTGGTAGAGAGGCTCCGTTTCGCGACTATTCGGGCGCCTAGGCGGTTAAGCGCCCGAGTTTTTGAACATAGGATAATACTATTGGAGGAACATTTGTGATTAGAGTTCTTAACTATTTAAAAAAAAATTATTATATTGCTAAAGACTTAAATGGTGGCTAACACCATTGGAGGTGCTGTAAGATGTTGCCAACAATTGGAGGAAGATCCCTGGGTAATTTCTGACGTGTCGTACCATCAAAGATCCTTTGATTTGAGCTTGGGACTCCGGCTTGCTACAAACGTCCTTCCGGTTGTTTCATTCAAGCCTTGCCCAATGGCCAATCTAAGGTCTCTTCTCCTATGTTTGTCTAAATATATTTTTATATTATTTATGCATATACTTATTGTGAAAAGGCTTTTTTTGTAACGACTTTTGAAAAGTTTCAAGCTAGTATCTAGTTAGTTTTTTTTCACATCACAAACTATTAAATTTCGGTTTGCATCACTTCAAATTTGATTAATAGAGTCAAGTGAGGTTTACAAAAAAAAAAAAAAAAAAGAGTCTACTGAGGTTAGAAAGAAAATATATTTATTTATTTACAAGAATTAGAATGTGATTTGTTCATATACTATAGTCCAAATTGATTTTTTCAGTTACATGCATAATCAGAAATTAAAATCAGAATGTGATTTGATCAACTATTTTACAACATACCACACTATTTTGCAGGAAAATAAAATTAGTCAAAACATGTAAAATGTTGCAATTATATTTTGGCAATACCATAGATAAACTACAACTATGAGAAACAAAATGAGCAGGTGACAAGGATGGAGCATATGGAAGTAAATGATAAAGTGCAAACACATCGAATTTACAGAGACCTCTTACGAGGCGGCTTTGGCTATGGAGCTCGCCGCTGGATCGCTACTCTTCAGAGAATGTGTGAGAGGGTGTCTCTCTACTCCGTCTTTGTTCCCCGACTACCGACTACTCTGGAGGTACTTGTATTATCTACCAGAACCCCACAATGTATAAGAGTATCCGCAATAGTGTTATTCTAATTAGAGTGTTTAGCATTATAAAACTATATTTTTTGAATAATTAAAGATTCTAATCTAAGTTTTAGGTCCAATGGTGTTCTCAAATTTGGAATCCTTAAGAATAAAAACATATGAAAGAAAGAATGATAAAAATCTAGTTTGACCTGAGTTCTCAAAGCATGTACGTTGAGGTAGAAGCACATAACATCTTCTAGTTGTTTACTAAGTGTTGTAAAGATACATATGTGCTTTTAAGTTTTGACACGTGAGTATGATCCTAACTTACTTGGAAACCAACAACACGGTTGTCATCTGGGGTCAAAAGAACACGAATGGCATCATACAGAGCTCTAATGGTGACTTTACTCTCTCGATTCAGCACTTTCAGGATAAGTTCATCGACTTTCAGCTCCATGATATCTCCTTCACAACTTCATTGCCAGTCGCAGCAGCAGCAACAACAGCAAAACCAGCATCTAATAAATCAGAATCAAAGCTAGAGTCTCTCAAGAGATCAACCACAATCCTCGGTCCAGAAGCCTTCCTAAACACCTCTGTGCTCTGAATATCGGCATATTAGATGACACATGATCAACGTTACAACTCATGAACCAAACACCAAGAAGACTAATTCAAGAACGTAAAGTCATACCATGAATCAAAACAGCTAAAGCTCTCAAACACGGAACAACAATGGCGTTACTCCTAACGTCTATTTTAATTTTGGAGCAAATCGAGCATGTTAGCTCCACAGCACCATGTTTAGTAGCAATTTCCCCGTTCCCTGACTCTTGGCTGCTACACAGCTCGTTTAGCTTAACTAACAAACTCGAACTCTCATCCAAAATCCTCATCTCTAAGTAGACCAGCGTCGAGTTCTTTGAGTCTCTCTAAACACGCAATTACCGGATTGTCCTTAACGCTACTTTCTCCTGGTACACAAGTAATGATCCCTGTAGCACACACACTAGTTTAAATCGAGTTTGGAAGAAAAATAGATCATTCAATTGGGAAAAAGAGGTTACTGACTGGAAAGATCGACGCCTTAGAGCTTGAGTGTGTGGAGAGCGTCTTTGAGAGCTTCGGAAGGTTCCATTCCTAGATTTTCCACGTTATCCCTTACGAGATCGTCGAATGCCTCCTGAGATATCGTGCGATTAGCCATTCTCTTCTTTAGCCGCCGCTTCGATTTCGCCGAAACACAAATCGACTTCAAACGAACCGCACTCTGTCACGTCGCTAAGGATTCAATCCTTCTAACCCCCTAATTACGGACAACTCCTTAATAAACTGTGATTTATTAATTTTCTTTTAATCCAATTTCCCTAGGAATTACAGCTAAGGATTGGCTAATTACGCCGTTGTGGCTAAGTTTGTTGCTCTTTCCACTTTTTTGAAATTAGATAAATCAATCATTATATTAACTTTTTGAGATTTTCTTTTTGGTTATTTAGAAACTAAATATTCAATCATTATATTAGCTCCAGACTATGATTTCTTCAAGTATGCAAAGGCTACAAAATATAAAATAGAATATTTAAACAGTAACATAAGAGGTAAAAAATTGATATATCCATTTTACCTCGTTCACTGCACTTGTGCAGTGATTTGATAAAGAATATCTGTGTCTTTTTCATATTATCTCTCGTTTAGCACGGAAAATAGTTTATGTAGTATATTTTTAATAGAATATAAACATACTAGGTGTTTTGCCCGCATTTGCGGGCCTAAACATTTTATAACTATTTTTATTAATACATCTTTTACTAATTGAAAGATTATAATGATAAAATATTAATTGTGTTTTATTGTTTGAAACCAATAATATTTATACTTTCATTTAACAATTCTTGCATATATTTCTTTGTAATTTATGTTCACTACTAAAAATAATTTTAAAATCAAATACAATTTTTTGTTCAATTATATAAAATTAAGAAGTTGACTTGATTAATATTTACTTATGTATTTTCTATTATTTTAATTATTAACTTTTTTATCAAAATATATTTTCAGATAACATCACAATATATATCGGAATTATCTTATTTAAAAAGATATTATTTAGATTTTGGATAATTCTTATGTATGTTCACTATTAAACATAATTTTAAAATCAAATAATATTTTTTTTTCAATTATATAAAATTAAGAAGTTGACTTGATTAATATTTACTTATGTATTTTCTATTGTTTTAATTATTAAATTTTTATCAAAATATATTTCAGATAACATCACAATATATATCAGAATTATCTTATTTAAAAAAATATTATTTAGATTTTGGATAATTCTTATGTTTATTATTAATTTTAATCACTTATCTAATCAAAATAATTAAATTCCTTTTTATTTTTTATGTAATTTATATATTTTATTCATTAGGGTATAAACGATATTAATCACTCCAACTTTTAACGTGGGAGCTCCGTTGCGGAAAATCACTTCGTAAATAATAGTATAGATGTATAGAATTTATAACGGAAAATAGGTTAATGTTGCTATTTTCCGGAATTATCAGTGTTATAACTTGATACACGTCCCAGCAAATTGAAAATTGATTTAAATTCTAAACATGTTATTAACCTATTTTGTTTAATGTTACCTTTTTCATCATATACTTTATATACTAAAGCACAACTAACTCAGACAAATCAAATACTGACAAGTAGAAAATAATTTTCGAAAACAAATAATAATTGATTAAGAAAAAAAACATATTAATCCCTAATTTTCAGTAATTCCTTTCTAGATTTTCTCAAAATATTACATTCACGTTCAAACAATTTTTTTGCTTCTCCTTTTTTTTTTTGCATCTCCTTTATAATTATTATTATCAACAAATTTACTTTCGTTTTTCTTCTTTCTTTTTTCTCCATTATCAAACATGTAAAGCAACAGATCCTTTCATCTCTCATTATTCATCATATGGATTACTACTTAAAGGTCATGTTTGACAATTTTTTTAGATCAAACAATGGAATATAGTCGTCTTTGGACCTTTTTCAAACAACAGCTGGATTAGTGGTTTGCTAAAAAAACAGTTGGATTGGTGGTCGATTTTAAATTACGTCGGGAAAAGATTGATAATGCTACGTGGAGAGATTCTGAGAACCTTAAGGATTTGTTGCAAGGCTTCTAGAATTTGCAGGTAATCATGGTGGTGTGTAATGAATTCATAACTTTTTTTTTGTAAAAGCAGAGTAAACAATATAGGGGAATTGGGCTCTATAGCCACACAAAAAAACCTAATTAGTGAAAGAGCTATTAACCCTAACAGATCAACACACGCCGTTATCTTTCCATATTAATACTATTTTGTCCCTGCCATCAACCGGTTAAACCTGCACACAAAAAAAGAAGATATAATTATTAGATGTAAAACTGAAAATCGTGGCTTATCATCCTTCTCACCTTCCTTTTCACTTATCTAAGTAATTTCTGGAAAGTGAAGTCTCTAACAACGAATCCAGTTCTGCGTCACCTCCGCCTCCTTCTCCTCAAAATTTGACATCTCCTTCGAACTCCCATTCCAATCATGTACTTTTCTTTGCTTGTGATATCCTCCGACATCGTACGGCACTAAAGTTGCAGCAGCGGTTAGTAACAAATCTTTCCTCTCCAACTTCCCAAATTGATTCTTCTTAGATCTTTGGAATTACAGTAAGTTATCATGTTCCATTCGATTTTACTCACCAATATGTACTATTCTATCTATTTTGTTCCATTCTATTTGGGTTTAGGGTCTATATTTAGGTTTAGTATTTAGGATTTAGGGTTTAGTATTTGGAAGGTGGGGTTGAGGATTGGGTTTAGTGAACCTATCATGTATCGTTCCATTTGATGATTAATAAAGAGTGTTCTATTTTGTTCACCAATATATACTATTCTATCTATTTTGTTCCATTCTATTTGGGTATAGGGTCTATATTTGGGTTTAGGGTTTAGTGATTAGGATTTAGGGTTTAGTATTTCGAAGGTGGGGGTTGAAGATTGGGTTAAGTGAACCTATCATTTATTGTTCCATTTGATCGTTAATAAAGAGTGCACCAATATGTACTATTCTATCTATTTTGTTCCATTCTATTGGGTTTAGGATTTACACTTGGGTTATGGATTAGTGATTAGCATTTAGGGTTTAGTATTTAGAAAGGAAAGGGGATAATTGTAGTTAGGGCTTAGTGATTAGAAAATAGGGTTTAGATTTACTAAATAGAGATTTGGGTATATTATTTAAGTGTTGTGGTTGGTTTTATATGTCTAGTTCTCAATAACGGTTTGAGTGATGTACTATGTCACATAAATAAAATAGTATATGTGCAACCTAGATAGAATAGTTTGTTTGTCACCTTTTCTGTTCTATATGCTCATACAAAATGAAAAACACATTATATATGTTGAATAAATTTCTTCCACGCGTTTCGTGAATTATGTGATTGCAATATACCACAGAAAATGAACGCGTCGTTTGTTTTATAATATGCAACTGGTAACCTTTTTCTTGCAGGGACATAACCGGATAAAAAGAAGACAAAAAGTCTGACAATACATTGTGTCAAAATCATGTCTACTTACTTAATTTACCACTCAAACATAGCTATCTCGCCAATAAACCCAACAATATAGTATAAAATTCAAGTTTCCATCTCAATGGTAAAATCAAACAATGCAGGCAAACTTTTTACCAATGTAAGCATAAATTTTACCAAAAAAAAGATACAATATAACATAACATAAAACTTTGTATTGTTCAGTTTTTAAATTATTTTTGCTTTCTGCAGGCTTTTTTTTTAATTGCTAACTGCGGATTTTTATGAGAAATAAAAGCTGATTCAATAATAACATATGAGAGATCAGAGAAATTTTGGACAGGTCTATTCTACAGTGGCGAAGGTTAAGAAGATGGAAGGTGATGCAAAAAAATTTAGCATTTAAATTTTAAAGTGAAAATTTTGAAAATTAGGATCATTTAACTTTTTTTTTTTTAAAAGAGCCATTTAACATCTACACCAAAAAAAATAGGACTTTGATCTGAAGAATAACTCAATATACTCCTCTCACTCCTTTTAGATTTCTAATTAAACCCCCTAATGAAAAATAATTTTTTATTTTATTTTTAAATATAAAAATGGGTTAAAGACCTTTATACCCTCAAACAAATAGACTTATTACTAAATCAAACCTAACTAACCGATTCGAACCAAAATATAACCGGATCAAACCCAAGTTTTTACCCTATACTCTAAACGACGCCGTACTACTCTAAACCTAAACTTCTACTCGACTCTCTCTTTCTCAGGCGACAAACTTGGCGACAGTAAGACCCAATATTTTCTCTTGTTTCTATCAACTTCGAAGCTCCAATCGAGACTCTATCGATATATTTCATCTTTCTCCTAACTTTCTTACATATTGGTAAGTGATTTTCTCTTTATTTGGTCTCTCTAAAGATCCGATTATATAATTGGGTCAAACAAAATTTGGGGAAAAAGTTGTAAATTGTAGACAAATCTTGAATAGGGTATAGGAAAAGTTTATTATGGATAGTAAGTTTAGGAAAAGGTTGATGAAATATTAGATGTATTCTTTTGTTTGAATGCGAAATGGGACCAATAATGGTAGTGAAATTGTAATTTTCTGGATAAATTGTCTAAGAATGGTTAAAATGATGTGTTAAAACAAGAAATTTGATTTGGTTTGGATTCTGGATTCTGTGATAAAATATAATTAATTTGTGTAGTTTTTGGTGAGTTTTTGTGAATATGGTGTGAGCATATGTGATCGATGACTGACTTTGTTGTTCTTGGATTTTCAGGGGATCTAAATAATGGCAGACCATAAGAAAAAAAGAATGACCACAAGAGCCCAAAGAAACACTGCTCCTGTAGTAGAAGAGCTTATATGTGGGAACTCAAGTGATGATTCTGTTGCTCCATCCGAGGTAATGATTTTTGTTTCAGTTGAATAATGTGTTACTTCTCGTGTATTGGTTAGTTGAATAAATGGTGGACTCACTGTTCAAAAACCTTGTTTGTTTTATTTGCCTTGCAGGAATGCCAGCCACTGCCACCTTCTAATCTCTACTTCGAGAACACCGAGTTTACCAAGACGTGTAAGATACAGAGCAAGTGCGCTGTGACCCCGACGGTTGAAGTCATCAAAACGCTAAAAGATGAGTTGCCCTGGTTTGAAAGTCACTCTCAATTTAGACACTTTTTCCACATGCCGGAAGAACCAAACTTGAAGCTCCAGGGTATGTGGATGCTTCTACTACGCACTATTCCTTTAGAGAGAGCAGGGGACGCATCTTGGTTTGCGGTTAATGGTGTACCCATTCGGTATTCCATGAGAGAGCATGCACTCATCTCAGGATTAGACTGCCATGATTACCCACCCAATTATAAGAAGTTGGGAAGTTTCGAGTTTGTAGATAGGCATTTCAAAACTCATGGCGAGATAACAATAAACTCTGTGAAAGAGAAATTGTTGTCTATGAGATCGTGTTTTCTAGGCACACTTATCAGAGGGAACAGAAAGTATAATGGACCCATGGACTCTTTCATATTAAGAGTCGCCAATGATTTGGAGGTTTGTAAAACCTTTCCTTGGGGTCGCTTGACATTTGAAGACAATATCCGTTCGATTATGAAAGTGATGAAGCATCTGAAGGGAAAACCTAAACCGAATGTCAACTTCCCAGGATTTATAATTCCTTTAGAGGTAATTTATTCTTAACTTAGATTTTACTTGTTGTATGATTGTTTTTTGACAAATTTTTTTTATGTTGATCCTTGCATTTGAGTGTATTCCATCTCTGAATGCAAAATATAGATAAGAAGTAGAAGGTTGTACGAGTAACTGTCCGAGGATGTGTAAGAAGCGATTCCTAAGTAACAGTATAAAGGGCTATCCACTTGACGATTTGTACAGAACTCTTGGAAACACCACGGTAAATAATCTCTTTCAGTTATTTTTATGAAGTTTTCAGAAATACAATCTGTGCAAACAATATTGTTTTGGTTTATATTTCAGACAATTCAAAGTGTTCTGATTCCTACTCTTGCTGAAGAAACTCTCATGGCGCGAATAGTAGAGGACAGCCAGAATATGATAAGGAAGATGGAGTAAGTAACGCGTTGAGCGCATGGCTTACTATAAAGGAGAAGTCTATCTGGTGGAAAGTGTTCTATGAGTTAGATGTGGCTGCAAGAGAGTTTTCCAAGAAAAAAGACAAAGAGAAAGTGTCTGAAAAAGCATCCTCCTCTAATGTTGGGATGGAGAACCTTCTGGAAAGGTTCGAAGATATGGTGATGACTTCATTAGTTGAAGTGAATGTGAAATTGGAGACAATGGAAAAGCGGCTTGATTGTATTGAGAAGAAGCAACGTTTTTTAAAACAGAAGGTTATGAAGATGAAAGCAATGGAGAAGCGTCTTGATTCCATTGAGAAAGGCCAAGGTGTCAAGAAAAACAAGGTTAGGAGAACGGCAAGGAAACTGAAAAAAGGGTCTTGACAACCAGAGCATGGGTAGCCCCATCCTTCACGTGGTTTTGACAACCAGGACATTGGTTTTGATAACCAAGACATGGGTTTTGACAACCAAGGAATGGATTTTTACTGCGATTTTAACAGAAAAGGTGTTGAGGAAGATAAAGAAGATGTGGAGGAAAATAAAGAAGAAGAAGAAGAAGAGGATCAGACATATGATGCAGAAATGGTTGATGAGAAAAAGATGAAACCGAGGCAGATGAAAACAAGGAGACTGAGGAGGAGATCAGTGAGACTCAGGCTGAGGAAGAGATTAGTGAGACTCGGGTTGAGGAACAGATCAGTGAGACTCGGGTTGGAGAAGAACCTGAGGACATTGAGAAACTAGAGAAAGAAGCTGAGAAAGAAGCTAAGAAAGAACCCGAGGAATAAGAGTGTAAGAAATACACGGAGGAGGAGAAAGCAGGATGGATTCTTACAATTTTTAAGAGCTATGATGGAACTCCTCATCCTCCTGTTGTGGATCAGACGGATGAAACTCCTCCTGCTCATGTTCTTGTTCAGACGGATGGAACGGCTGGAACTCATTCTCCTGTTGTGGATCAGACATATGGAACTCCTCCGGCTGGAAATCCTCATTCTCCTGTTACACCACTACGTGGTAGGACAAAGGCAATGGCCAAGAGGACAGGAGGACTAGGTACACCAATTGGTAAAAGGGTACGTGTACCATCACAGTGCCTTTCCTCTCCTTTCATGGAAATGAATATCGATGAGATCGAAGGGCCAAAGAAGAAGCCTAAAACCAAGGCTTAGAAAGCCTGTTGGATGTTTAATATTTTGGATGTTTGATATTTTATTAATTCGGCTTTGTAGTGAACTTGTAGGATGGTATGTTTAAACATATGCTTAATATGTTGGATGTTTAATATGTTGGATGCTTAATATGTTGGATGTTTAATATGTTGGATGTTTAATATTTTGGAAGTTTGTTATTTTGGATTTGTATGATTTGTGTTGAAACAGGTTCGGACTAGTAATACAAGGTATAAAACAAAACATTTAAAACGTGCAAAACACATGTAAAACGAGTAAAACATTTCCAAACCACATGTAAAACGTGCAACACACGTGTAAAACGTGTATAGACATTCCCAACATAGTAAGACCTAAGGTTGTAGTAATACTACGTTATTCATAGTAATACATTTGCAAAATTTCAACATTTATTAGTAATACCACATCTAAAACAAAATTTTTGTAGTAAAACAACCTCATTTAGACAGTTTAACATTGAATACAAAACATTGGTAGAAAAATATTTCAGAAAAAATGTATTTTGTGTTATTCACTTCATTATGACCGTTCCATAAAGACATTAATCATATAAGTATAAGGAAGTTTTATATGGAAATGCGAATTTTTATGGACTTTATGAAATTTCTAAATTTTTTTTGTCTACTTTTATAAAAATATATAGACATATAAAAACAATAAAGTTACATATGATAAAAACAATTAATAAGACGAAAATATAAGTTTTTAGAGAAACATGCATATTACGAATAGTAGCTCTAAGTAATACTAGTAGTCCATAAAACAAATAGTAGTTTTAAGTAGTCCGAACAACACATAGTAATCCCAGTAATCCTAGTAGTTTGAAAAGCACATAAAAATACTAGTAATCCGAATAAACAACTTTCAACAGTCAAACCCCTGAACCTGAACCACTTCCACATTCAAAATACGCTGCCATACCTCCTCCTCTGGCTCTCTCTGTGCCTGTGGCTCTCCCTGTGCATGTGGCTCTACCTCTTCCACTCCCTCTACCTCTTTTTCCTCTTCCACGAGATTCTCCCGCTGATGGAAACCTTGTTTGTTGCGGTTTTCCTTTCTTGACTTCATATTCTGGAGGAAGTATTTTCATTGCTCTAACTTCTTCTGGTATAATCCAATCAGACATATGAGGAACAAGATATGTTGTTCTGTGATAAGCCAAAGTCCATTGCTCCACCAAATAGTACTTAGAACAATATTCCGATAGAAGGACTTCTCTTCCTACTTTATCAGCCATGAATGTTGCAGCAGCTACTGCATGAACACATGGATATTTGTCTTTATCAAATTGCTCACAGGTGCACGTCGTCATAGCCATGTCCATGGTATAATGTTTCCCGTCACTACCATGCACACTGTACTAGAGATGGTAGCTATTTAACTCGTCAACCGTAAGAAGCCCTGCCTCAACACATCGTTTAGACATTTCCGTCTTCACAATAGGCACAAGCTTTAGTGCGGGTGGTATTTCAGCTGCCTCCTTCCTGTGGTGGTTAAACCATTCAGCAATTTTTGCAATGATAAAATCAAACATTGGAAGGAAGGTGAACTTTCTTGCGTTCTTAATAACACCGTTAAAAGATTCTGCTGAATTGGTGGTGTCAACATTGTACCTATCTCCTTCAAAATAACATCTAGCCCATTTTTTTTGTTCACAAGTAGTGTTAAGATACTCCGCTACATTAGGATACTTCTTGCAAAAAGCGTCATAAAGGTCCAAGAACTCAGCCTCTGTATAAGCGTGTGCGCACTCCATAAACTTAAATGCACATGTATCTCGGTTGTTACGGACATATCCTTTAACATTTTGAGACAAATGCCATATACAATATCCATGAGCAGCCTGAGGGAACACTTGACGTACTGCTTTGATCAAGCCTTTGTTTCTGTCCGAAAGAAACACCAATCCAGGGACATCGGATATCACTGATTTCAGCTGTTCCATAAACCATAGCCAACTATCATATTTTTCACCATCTGCAACGCCAAACGCAATTGGGTAGTGGTGATGATTGGGATCCTGAGCAGTCGCAATAAATAACACTCCACCATAAACAGTCTTCAGGTGTGTTGCATCCACAACGAGGACTTTCCTCATCGCGCGGAATCCTTCTATGCTAGCTCCCAAAGCCCAAAACAGATACTTAAATTTTTTGCCCTCATCCACGACCACACGAGTTATTGTGTCAGGATTCGTCTGCTCCAGCATGTGCATATAACAATATAATAAAGAATAACTCTCTTCAGAAGTTCCGCACACTTTATTAGCAGCTAGTCTTTTTCCTCTATATGCTGTTGTGTATGATACATCCACAGAAACTCTGTGATGAACCAATTTGATCAGTTCTTTGGGATGTGGCGTGTCAAAACTTCCGGGATAATCTTGGGCCAAAACAGATGCAACGATTTGTGGTGTGCCTCTCCTTCTATTAGGCAGTGTTCTTGTGGTAACAACAGAACATCTATGCTGCTTGATGTAACTTCTAACTGACCAAAGATCTGTATTCGTTAACTTTGCAACACGCACAAACCACTTACAGCCTTCTTTGGATCCTCGGCNCACTTCAGATGTGAAGCAATCTGAATATGAGTTTTCGCTTCCTCCTTGGTTCTAAATTCTTGACCTAAAACCAAATCCATACCATCATCCCACTCCTTATAGACAACTGGTGCGACTTCAACTGAGGGTCCTGCTTCTCTTTCGATGACATTCTCATGCATCTCAATGTCTTCGTAATGTGTGAGCTCACCACCAGTACGTTCATTATCAGTTGCATCCTTCTCAGTACCATCTTCATCACCACCTTCTGTCTTAGTAGCCTCTGTATCAATAGCTTCTGTATCAGTAGGCTCTCTATCAGTAACATCTCTATTAGTAGCTCTTCATTCAGTAGCCCCTCTTTCTGTAGCCTCTCTATCCGATAGACCACCATAAAAATCAGTGTCATCATCCGTTTTGTAAAACTCCACATGTAGAACACTTCTACAATTCTCTTGATTTACTTGCATTAGATAACCGAAAACGTCTTCATCCTCCCAGATATATGATGGCTTGTTCGAATACACTACCATCGGAAAGTAACTAATCTTCGCTTCCGTCTTATAGTCATCTACCTTTATCTTTTTGCAAATACGCTCAACCAAAACAGAGCGTGTAATCTCCTCCACTGATTTCTTCAACACAATAGTGTGAATTTCATCTTCCCCTTCACCATCTCCCGAAATCATTTCAGCCCCATCTTTAATATAATATCCTCCATAATCAAAACAAATGATTGTACAATGCGGATTTTGCATTTTCCTGAAATAAAAATAACGACAATTAGCATTAATTAAAAGTTTAAATTTAATTTCCACGCTGTACACTCTTACTAAGACTAATTTTTTCAATACTAAATACACAGTAAAACCAGTAATACTAGTAATACTTGTAGGAATAATAATACCAGTAGTATCAGTAATACATTTTTTCCTCAGTAAAACTGGGTATCTTAGTAATACCCAGAAATTATCCTTGCACTAATTAATCAACTTTTTAGTCTGTTTTGGTTCGGATTTTTTCATTACCTATGGTATATACTTCATATTAATGACATTACACCCAAGAAATCATCAAAACGGGCTCAAAACTTACATAAAATATACCCTAAAACCCATAAATAAAGTTTACAAAATCCTTTTAAATCTCTTAAAATTTTCATTCAATCTTTCTTTTGTTACACAAGCCGACATATACACTTATCTTTATAAGTTTTCCAGTAAAAATTTCATCAAAAACGGACATAAATTATACCTGAAATCCATATACATAGTTTTTAAAATCGTTTTCTCTCTCTCAAATTTTCATCAATTCTTATTTTTTTTGGTTACCCATGGTATACACAAACATTTAAAAGACATTTCACACAAAATTTCATAAAAAATGGATAAGATTTACCTGATTTTTAAGCTCCAGGAGAGAGGGAATGCTGGAAATTCTATTAGTTAAGGTTGCTTGTGGTCTCTATTTGGTTGTTGTGTGTTGGTTGGGCAATTTAATTGAAAATTTAAAAGAATTAGTGAGGTGGAGAAGAAATATATTAAAAAAAAGCTAATATGGAGAATTCAAAGACAAATGAGTAGTGTGAATAGAGAGGGAATATGAAGAATGATTTTTTTCCCATGAGAGTATTTGGAGTTATTCTTCCTTTGATCTTAGATGCTGAAAATTCATTTTGACCATTCAAGTGCTCAATGTGGGTAGTCAAAATCGCGTGTTGATTCAAAAATATTTGCTAGTTCTAAAATAATTTTCAAAAGAACGTCATATAACTCTTTATGTATTTCTAACCACTTCTAAGTTGATGTATTAATGTGTTATCTAGGTTAGGAAAATATATAACTAAATAATAATCTTTTTTAATATTCATTACAACTTTTAAATTTTATGATCAGAGAGTTTAAAAGACATTAAACTTGATAAGACATTAAATTTGATAGGTGCGTAGCACCAGGATAAATACTAGTGTAATTTTTAAAAAATCTAAAGTTGAAAAACAGAAAAAGTTTAATTAGGTTATAGAAAGAAAATTCGATGAAAAATATATTCAACATGATGCAACTTATAAGTTAACCGTCTTTTTTTCTCAAAAAAACTTATAATTTAACCATTGAAGAGCTTTGGCCTTTATAGTTTCACTAACCTTATTTTGAACTTCATTTGCAGACTGCCAGCTTTGCAAATTTGCAATACACGCTTCAGCAGTTCAGCCCCTCGTAAATTTGTGTTCTTCTATATTTCAGTTCCCTATAAGAATCAAAATCATGTATTTTGTTATCTTCAGAGATATTGTTATCTATGTTGGTGCCGAAGCTTGTAAACATAAACCGTTATGGATTTTAATTTTGCATTAAGTCTAGCGCTTACAAAAAAAAATCAAAAATTAAGTGGAGATAACATGGGCGAAAATTTTAAATTATTTGATATGTTATAAATATATTAAACTTTAATTATATATAATATTAATACATTTTTATGTTTAGAACCGTGTAAAACCCACAAATAGAATATATAGATAATATAGTATAACTTTCATCAAAATTCTGAATATAAGTTACATTCATCAAATTTTAGATCAAATAAATAGATAAAAATAATATTAATAAAGGATTAGGTGGCTGCCTTAGCGACTAGGTGACATAAACGAACTACAATCGGACATTCAATTTTTATGCCGATTTGACATAAATGGGAGCGTATGAGGATCGTTTAGCGTCTAGATGGCTAAGCGGCCAATTTTTAGAACAATACCATGAGATTTGAGTTTTGTTATTTGTTTGTTTTCTTAAATTATTCTCGGGTTAGGGCTTGATAAAAAAGTGCTATAAAAGCTTTCCACATTCCAATTTATTTCTAGGACATAAAAAAAATTCTAATCCTGCTCTATAAAGATTTTTTAAAACCACAAATTTTCTATTCACTTTTGTTTAATTTTGGGTGTAGAAAGCACTAAACCTAGAGTATTTATTTTTTGCTTTAGAAAATTTATATGTAAATCATTAAATCTTTTAAATCTACAACAAAATCTTATAGTTAAATTATCTACAACTACACCATAAAAGCTACAATTTGTTTGTGTGTTGATCTTAAATTTCTCGTGTTCAATTTCTGAAAAAGCAGTTGACGCTAGTCCTGGGCAAAAAAACCAGAACCGAAAAATTGAACTGGAACCGAATCGAAATATCTGAAACCAGATCGGACCAAAATCCTCAAATATCCGAATAGTTCATGTATTTCTATATCCGAAAAATGAACCGGAATTGGAATCGGAACCAAACCGAGAACCGAACGAGTACCCAAATATCCGAAAAACAAGTTTAAATTTTTCTAAATAAAGTAAAATGATATCAAACAGACTTGAACCCAAATTGGATATAAAGAGTGAGAACATTTTTACCACCAAACCATATTATCATTTATCTACTCTCTTATGTTATATACTAGGGTTGGCTCGTCCTACGGGCGGGAAGTTAGAATAAAAATTGTTTTATATAAATTTATAAATCTTTTTAAAACATTATAGATTGAAAACAATATTATAACAAATAAATAATAAATAATTCTAAAATTATATTGTTATTTTTAATAATCATTTTTGGTTTGAATTAAAGTGACAGTGATCTTCATTATTATCTATTTTCATAGTAAAGAATTTATATCTTAGTTACATATAAATGATTCTAAGTTGGTTTGCAAATTTTGATTGCTGTTTTTAACTGTAAGATTTGGTTGTACCAACTGTTAGTGGTATGATTCTATTATTATTGTGTTGTGGTCGTTATTCATGAATCATGATTAATTTGAATAACTTCTTCCTGTGTTTAGATTCCTTGTGCATAGTTTGGTGCTTGTTACTGATTTGGAATGTAGTTGGCGTGTTTTGGATTCAGTTTTGTTTTATAGGTAGATGTCATGTAATACTCAGATGTGTGATTAAGCAACATGATAGGTCGTTGAGTCAATGATTCTCCAATTTAAGTCCATAAAGTCAAGAGCTAAGAAGGTTAATATATTGACGGTGTGGTGACATGTCTTCAATGCTTTGGTTTTACCCGTTTGCTTTATTTATCTAAGCGCATACTATACATTCAAGATGTAATGATGACAATCTTGTAGAGATCCTTTACAATGACATGGTAAAAAGATGTTAGTAAAGCTTACGTTGAAGACAATTCGCATTAGTGGGAAAACAATCTCTGCAATTACTGTGATAAAACATTACCTAAGTAACCTAACTACCCCAGTAGCGTTTTCATCATTACATCTTGAACATGTAATGTGAAACCCTGCTGTAGCTTTTGATAGCACTTAGAAGAGGAGAAGTAGTACCATCCATTGCTTGTCTCAAATTCACTGAATTTGGCTTTGCAAAGGAACTCAACAGTCTGCAGGTATCGACATGTAGAGGAAACGTTGAACAATAAAGTTTAGATGAGTCAATAAGAATCCATGATTGCAGTACATTTACGTACCTAAGCTGGGGAAACGAAGACATAAGCATTGAGCTCTAAAAGTGTGGTAGATGCTATTTTCCGGACACCTAAAACTCTAAGAAGTTGTATATAACCCAGACCAAGACGCACCTAGCCTAGAGGGAATAAAACAACTTATGAAGTTAAAATAGTAGGATGAAGATGGACTTTCTTACGCTTAAAGAAACTTCAACATATCAGTGGTATCAAGCATGTAATTTTAAAAACTCATAAGGTTACAGTGACTACCTGAGATGAAGCAGTGATGACAAATTCATCCAGCTTAGATATGGTCAGAGTCTCAACCTTGGCATATCCTCTGAGAAGTGGAGCTGCTGATGGAAGCACAATGTTTGTGGAGACTAACCTTTGTAAAATTTACAATGTCTTGGTAAGCTTAGTATATGAATATGTATATGCATATACCATCAGTATGTTACTTACTTGTAAAATAAGATCTCTCCTACATTAGTATCCTTATCGAAAGAAATGTGTGTTCCTGAAGTTGCATTAAGAAACAAACGGCCTGCATTACAAAGGTTGATGAAGGTATTAACAAACTATGAAATCTCTTATTTGAATAAGATGAGAGAATCTTTAAATTAAAAAAAAAAACTATATACTTCCAACTATTTTTGGATTTAAGAACCCTTGGATCACCATGCATGGCTCTAGTCTGTTGTGAAACGAAACAGTGTGGGAGTCGAACAAATTCAAAGTCACAGACAAATCTCTGCTTGTATAATACAAATAGTTATGTGATGTTAATGTAGTTTCTTATAAACATGATACATCAGATACGGATAAATTAGACAACTAAATATGAAAAAATTACTTACTTAGCCAATTTGATGGTCGCCTTCAAGTGGTTTTTGTCTTCCAGTGGGACATTCATAGTACTCTTGGCCGCCGTGATCTCCCCAATGATGTCTGTGGAAGTTGAATATTAAATTTATTTTCTGGTTATAATGATGACAATTGAAAGGAGGTTACCCGGGAGTTGGGTGTTGGTTTTTGCTAGACTGAGCAACTCGCTTTGACTACAACACCAGAAACATTCTTCAGGTAGTGGAGAACTCGGTTCAGTTAACACATTCAAAGAGGTTGTATCATTGAACCGAATCAACGGAGGAGGAGTCAGACATCCCGAATTTTGGTTTACACCGAGCCACATCTAAACTGGTGATGGAATTCATCGACCCCGCCGTGAGATGAGAAGGTTGGAACCTGGCTAGCAGTCACCATGCATGGCATAAGGGTCGCATGAAACATAATTTAAGTTGTCAAAATCAATAAACGGATCAAACATGTTGAGTCAAAATTCTTGTGAAACAGCTTGGTAATGTTAACAGAAGGTCATCAGGAAATTAACATCAATATTATCAGAAGTAGAAGAAGGACTCACCTTTGAAACATGCAAGAGCATATCGACATACATGAGCTCATCACCGCAAGTAGAGATGATTACTCTTTTATACTCAATTTCCACCGCCTTGCAAGAGCCAAGCTTACATTGAACTTAAATCCTAGAGGATGGATTTAAGGTGAGCTTTAAGATGATGAATATATAACTGGAAGATTTCTAGATCAGTAGGAAGAAGATGAAGCAGATAATTCAGAACCCTAGGGCGTGACCTCATATCCCGACGACGGAGAAGCAGAAAAGTTCAACCCATACGATAAAATGACGCCTTTAGAGCTTGTGGACTCACTCTTTATGATGATGGGCTTTAAAAAACTTAACACAGAAACCATATAGAATTAGAAGCCCAAATAAATCGTGAATAAATGAAACGCACAGTTTCGATAGAGGGGACATGTGTCAATCCGAGGTGAACCGAATTGATGACGTGGCACAAGGAAAATGAGGGAAACCTTATTTTATATATATATATGGTAATTCTATAATGAAATGTGGTAAATGTTTATAAAATTAACACTTTATTGATTCGAATTTTTGTTGGATTAACGAATATATAAGCGTGTAAACAATTGACCATTTCAATTAATATATTAACTAATATATTTTATATTATATATTTGATTCACATAATAAACAAGTATTTGGAATTAACCGAAATCAAAATCTAATAAATACCTATTAAAGTATAAGAATGGTTAATCTGATATATCTGAAACTAAATCGTTTTTACCTGAAACAGAACCAAATATCGGATTGACCGAGCCTAGTTGATGCTATCCAATATGAATATTTGAAGACTTTTTAAAGAGTTAATTTGCAATAAATCATGGTGACTTTCGGCAATTTTGACGTTTGATCATGTCAAACCTTAGCTTCCATGTTCCATTTGATTTTGTCGTAATCTTGACTAGTAATCTTAAGAGGTTCAGGACCGAATCTTGTAATCTTTCGAGTTATTTTCGTTAATACTGTTTTAATTCTATTTCTTTTGTTGGAATTTTCTTAAATATTAGTTTTAGTCATTTTGACAACCTAACTATATAAGACCTGCGTATTGCACCACATGGTGAATGTATGTAATTAAAATATAAATTTTAGTATTACAAATTGAAAGTTTACATACGATTGATTTTATATTTATTTGAAATTTTAAAATTTTGGAATTTTTATATAATTATCTATATATAGGATCAGAAACAATTGTAATTCTAGATCAAAGTTTAGAATTTAATGGACCCAATTTCATATATCATTTCACTTTTCAGTGTTTGAGTGATGAAAAATAAACGGAATGTCACTAGGCTTGATAGGTAGAGTATTAGCAAGCTCCCTAATGTTTTCTTAAGAAGCAGTTGGTAAAATATTTGCATTTAAAATATATAAACTTTCAAAACTAATTTACTTATTTGTATAATAATATTATAAATTATATTTTTTACAAATTAAATTTTTAAATAATTTTATAAAAATTAAGTTAAATTTTAAATTATTTTTAAAAATAATATTTTAAGTTTTTCAAATACAAATAAACAATTTAAAATTAATTATGGTCATGATTTAACATAACCATAATGATTTAAAAATTAAAAAATTAGAAATGAACAAATTAAAAATTAACTCAGTTTTATAATCATGATTTAACAATTTAAAAATTAATTATGGTTATAAAAATTTTACATTCACGTGTCAATCCTATTTATCTTCATTTTTTTCTCTTGTTGTGTTTTTTTTAATTTTGGTTATTACTCGATAAAAATATATTTTGAAATTTATTCTCATTTTGTTTGTTTGTTTTGACCTGGGATTTAGAAAATACTTAATATTTTAAATAATTAAAGAGATACATACTTAGGTTAAGATCTGCACTTTATGCACAATAAGTATTTTATATTTATTATTTATTTTATATTTTTATGCATATTATAAAATAATAAAATAATAAATATATATATTAAATAATTAAGAAATCAGTTACTATTATGTAATAAATTGGCGTATGCATATAAATTTAACTATCACTCTTGTTTATTCGCGATTAGGGTAAATAAATCAAAATAATCAATCTTATATATTATATATGATATATAATTAAATTTAAATGATATAAACATAGTAATATAGCACATTTTTAATATGGATATTTATTAAATGAGGTTTCTACTCATATGATTTTATGATTATTTGCATATTTGTGTAACAAAACTTTACAGCAACAAATTTTTTTAATGTGAGATGTTCAGTAGTTTCAATAATTTATAATCATTTATTAAAAAAAACAATGACATATTTCAAAATTAAAATATTAACTTTTCAATATATGTTCAATGAAAATATCAAAATATAAGTATGTATTTTCATACGATGTTTCTTTTAATTATAAAATATAAAATATATATAAATTAAAATTTTTTCTTCATATGGTCTTATAATCATTATATTTTAATATAGAAAAAAATTAAAACCTTGATCCTAAAAGTTTATGTGAGAATTTTAACAGTTTTAGTAATTTATACTCATTTTGAAAAATTCAAAATACAACAAACAAAAAAAAATCTAGATTTTTATTATATGATTAATTTAATTGTGTAATTTATTTTAATAATAAAGAAATTAACAAAATGAGAAAAAATATACAGATTGTTATCAAATCTTTATTGTTTAAAATCATTAATTGTCATATATATATATATATATTAATCACTTTAGGTAATTCCTTATGTTTTATTTAAGGAAAACATGCGAAATAATAAATATTTGATATATATGACCAACTATAGCCTACGAAATATTATATTGTTAGAGAGTATAATTTTTAAACTATACATTATATTACATGCTCTAAAATCCTTCTAAAATAAGATAGAAGACAAAAAACTATGCATGTGGTTATTTTTAATTATTAAAAATTTAAGGTTACAATTTTTTAAATGATTTTTTTTTTAATGTTATTCCTCCCTAACAAATTAACGAAGAATCCCAAAATATTTTTTAATGGCATTACCAAGCATTGGTAATGGGCCCGATTTACATTTTGATTTATTTCAGTGGGCTATAATTTTATCAATGAAGCACTATCCACGGCGTCTTTTACCCATCGACCAAACCGTGGGCTACACGCCCATAACAATGTCCTCATCTCTTGTAACTTACGTTATTACCCTCCTCTTTCCATTCTTGTTTCATCTGCGAATATTCTTCTATACCAAGGCAAGATCGTCATTTCCAGAATTAATTATTATTACATTGTTTATATATTAGTGACCCCTGCGTGATACAACGGCCACTGAACACACACACTCTCGATTCTATCTTCCATCGTCGTCTCTCGTGATCATCGTTGAGAAAAGATGGCTAGAAAGTTCTTCGTCGGAGGCAACTGGAAATGCGTAAGCTATCTTCTTCTCCCTGTTCTTCGTCGGTGTTATTGTTAGATCGGAGAACCTCCGCTTTGTAGATCGTGTTTATAGGTATAGGTTCATTTTTTGCCTAGATTGAGTTTGCAATTTCAGATCCTCGTTTTGATTAGATGTTCTGATGCTTGCGTTTTGTCGATTCGATGCTGGATCTCAATTTTGTAATTCGAGTGAATGATCAAGTGCTCAAGCTTTGATTGAATCTTGGCGTGCATGCTGGCGTTGATTTAGATTAGGCTCTCTTTTTTTTTGGGGAGAAAGATGCTTATGCTATGTGCTGGATTTTGAATGAATGTAGAACGGAACTGCTGAAGAGGTGAAGAAGATTGTGAACACTCTTAACGAAGCTCAAGTACCTTCACAGGATGTCGTTGGTATGTATGATACATCTCGATCTTGAAAGATTTGAGCAGGAAAAGCTTATAGCTAACTAGAAGATTTCTGAATTGCTTTTGTTCTGATACAAAAACGTATTTTGATTTGGGAATACAAAATGCTTATATATTAGCTGGCTAATGAAGTGAAGATATTTGTTTCTATCTGGAAGGATGATCAAATCTATTAAGTAGTTTTTGTTAGGCGAATTATTTTTTTTCTTGTATACATTATATTATACTCATATGCATTGGTTTTATATCTATCCATGTTATATTGGTAATAACGTACTGGAAATTCTACAAATGCAGAGGTTGTGGTAAGCCCTCCATATGTGTTTCTTCCTCTGGTTAAGAGCACATTGAGGTCTGACTTCCACGTTGCGGCACAAAATTGCTGGGTGAAGAAAGGAGGTGCCTTCACTGGTGAAGTGAGGTCAGATCCTCTAGCCACTGATGTCTAAGTTATTATATTTTGTTTTTGAACTTGTGTTAGCTTGTTTTAAAAACAAATTAACTTTTTTGTTTTGTTTGCTCTTCGTTGTCTTGTTTCAATGTTACATCCCGCCGCTTATGCCTTCGCTAATTTGTGTGTGTGTGTGTGTGTGTGTGTGCAGTGCGGAGATGCTTGTGAACTTAAACATTCCATGGGTTATCCTTGGTCACTCCGAAAGGAGGGCACTCCTTAATGAATCAAACGAGGTTGGTGACCCTTCATGACTCCACCATTTGGATTGCAGTGCTGTGATTTTGATATTTGACCTCTTATCCTACAATTGTAGTTTGTTGGAGACAAGGTTGCCTATGCACTTGCTCAAGGTTTGAAAGTGATTGCTTGTGTTGGTGAGACTCTTGAGCAGCGAGAGGCTGGGTCCACCATGGATGTTGTCGCTGCCCAGACTAAAGCTATTGCTGGTACGTATTTCGTTGAACACTTTCATCTCTTTTTGCTATTTTAGTTCGTTCTCTTTGACATTTTGGGCCTGTATGATGATATTAGTTCTCGTTTCTACTTGCTTTTAAGTGCATAGCTGCTTTAGTAAAGCAGTACATGTTGACTTTACCATATCCATACACTAGTATTTATCTGTAAAACTGCATGTTTTATTGCCCATTTTCTTACAAAGAACTTCCTTTTGTTGGTAATGGCAGATCGAGTGTCGAACTGGTCAAATGTTGTCATAGCCTATGAACCAGTGTGGGCCATTGGAACCGGAAAGGTCGCTAGCCCAGCTCAAGCTCAGGAAGTATGTTATTCTCTATGTATGTGAGCAGTGAAGCATTATTGCTTATCATCATGACTTGTGATATGAAAACCAATACTCTCTCTCGTTGTTGTACACAGGTACATGATGAGCTAAGGAAATGGCTTGCAAAGAACGTGAGTGATGATGTCGCAGCTACAACCCGCATCATTTATGGAGGTAAATAATACTTTGAACATATATAAATGGCCCCACAAAGTTTCTGTAATACTTAGCTTGATTCTGCAAACTATAAACAGGATCAGTCAATGGTGGTAACTGCAAGGAGCTAGGTGGTCAGGCCGATGTTGATGGTTTCTTGGTCGGTGGTGCTTCGCTAAAGGTACGTTATATTGTGTTTTGATGTCGTAGTTTGTTTCAGTCAAAACTATTATCTGATTTGTTTTTCTTCTTTTTTTCATTTTTGCTTTTGTAGCCTGAGTTTATCGACATCATTAAGGCTGCAGAGGTGAAGAAAAGCGCTTAATGAGTTCACTCAGCAAATCTCGAATCCTTTTGTTAATTCAGTCTAAACTCTGATAAAAAGAATGATTAAGTTGATACAGTATTATGTTTCTATTTGCTTCGGTTGTATGTTGTCTTGAGAACCCAACAACCATTTTATTCGCCATTTTATTCAGCTGTCAGTTTACAGATCTCACCCTTTCAGTCTTCCAAAGTGAAATTGTGTTCGGGAGGGGTGGGCATTCGGATACCTGTTTGGATTCAGATCGGGTATTTTAGATTTTTGGATAACTTGATATAGAGGTTTAGTATCCGTTCAGATATTTATACATTTTGGGCCGGGTTAAGGTATTTTTATTTCAGTTTTCTGTTATTTGAGGTCGGATTCAGATATTTAGATTTTAAAATACATAAAATAATATTTTCTACTAAATTTACAAAATTAACTTTTTTGACTAGAACCCAAAAAAATTTTGTTTCGTCAAAATTACCAAACCAATTTTTCTCTGTCGAAATTGCCAAATCACGTTTTCACCTAAAACCGCAAAATTATGGTTTCCACCAAAACTATAAATCATATTTTTGCCAAAACCGTTAAATTAAATATTTTCATCAAAATGTTAAAATTATGTTTACTAGGCAAAACCACAAAATCACTTTATTCAAAACTACATAATCATATTTTTCCATCAAAACCGCAAAATCACGTTTTTATCAAAACCGCAAAATTATGTTTTTGTTTTTTCACGAAGACCACAAAATCACATTCTCCATCTGCAAAAATAATTTTTCAATCAAAATCGCAAAATCATATTTTTCCGCCAGAATCGTAAAATAGCATATTCTTTTCAAAACTGAAAAATCATGTTTTGACTCATCAAAACATATAAAGTGATGTTAAATATGAAATTTTAGTATATGAATAATAATTTCTATCTGAGTCATGCAGACAGTTCAATTGATATGGTCGAAGATGGGTTTGGTACAATTTGGGTTTTGACCAAATGTCTAAAAATCGATTATCCATTTGGACTAAGTCCATTTGGACATGGACTCTCTACCTCTTCCCATGTTTCTTAGCATCTGACGAAACATTTTCTTCTCAAAAAGCACAAACAAGTTTCTTGTTCTTCATTTGCTTCCATTATATCTATAAATGGGTTGTTGCCTCAGCTCTCGTATCAATAGTATGTTCTCTGCAACTACAGATCGTTTTCTTCATCATCTTCTTGATCTCCCTCTTTTTTTTTGTAAATTTTCCCGGGAAACTTCTGAGATTTTGCATGTGCTTCTCTACCAGTTCTGTCTGTATGACTGTATCTGTTTATTTATGATGAGTCTAATGAACTTTGCGAGAATCTATCTTTCTTTCTCCTCAGTTTTTGAGTTTTGGTCAACGCTTTTGTGTGTTCTGCAGATAAGAGCAGTGGTCTCTACGACATTCAACTCTCGAGCTATCAATCATCATCATCAGCTCATACGAGAGAGGGAGAGATACTTAGCAAGGCGAACGTTAAGAACTTCACCTACAACGAACTAAAACTTGCAACCAGAAAATTCACACCAAAGACTGTTGTCGGAGAAGGTGGTTTTGGTTCTGTCTTTAGAGGTTCAGTCGATGAGTCAACTCTCGCTCCAACTAAGTCCAGCACTGGTCTTGTAATTGCTGTGAAGCGGCTTAACCCTGATGGATTTCAAGGTCACCGAGAATGGCTTGTTAGACACAACATTGTTCTTATTATGTCTATACAATCTCGAGCTTTCAGTTTTTCAGTTTGATCTGTTGTGTGTGTTTTGTTGTTAATTCAGGCAGAGATCAACTACTTGGGGCAGTTAAGTCACCCGAACTTAGTTAAACTGATTGGTTATTGTCTGGAAGATGAGCAAAGGCTTCTTGTGTACGAGTTTATGCATAAGGGTAGTCTTGAGGATCATCTATTCATAAGTGAGTCACTAATCAATATAGGGCTTATTAGTCAGATAGCTATGTTTGAGTGGTAAATTAAGTAAGTAGACATGATTTTGACATAATGTATTGTCAGACTTTTTGTCCTCTTTTTATCCGGTTATGTCCCTATGCAAGAAAAAGGTTACCAGTTGCATATTATAAAACAAAAGACGTGTTCATTTTTGTGGTATATTGCAATCACATACTTCACAAAACGCGTGGAAGAAATTTATTCAACATATACAATGTGTTTTTCATTCTGTATGAGCATATGGAACAGAAAAGTGACAAACAAACTATTCTATCTAGGTTGTACATATACTATTTTATTTATGTGACATAGTACATCACTCAAACCGTTATTGAGAACTAAACATATAAAACCAACCACAACACCTAAATAATATACCCAAATCTCTATTTAGTAAATCTAAACCCTATATTCTAATCACTAAACCCTAACTTCAGTTATCCCCTTCCCTTTCTAAATACTAAACCCTAAATGTTAATCACTAATCCATAACCCAAATATAAAATTTAAACCCAAATATAAACCAGAATCACTAAACCCTAAATTCAAATATAAATCTTAAACCCATAAACCCTCACCCTAAACAGAATGGAACTATATAAATAGCATAGTACATGTTGGAAAAAAAGACTAGTATGGAAGCCCATACCTTATAACTAGGGTTTATAGTGTTTAGTTTTGATCAATACACATAAATTAAGATTCATAACAATGATAAAACAATAAACATAATTTATGCTTATGGATTGTACAATCATATTTCTATTCTATATTCTGCAAATAGAATAGTATACAATAAATAGTAAAGATTAAACATTCCATTTTACATGAATGGTCTTTCCATTTTACGTATACATGATCTATTCAACTTATATATATATTGTGTCATTATTGTCATTTCCAAATTAATGGGGGTTGATTAATAAGTATAAGTACAAACAGTTAATTCGTAGAAAGATCATAAGAATATATAACAAATGTTTATTTATTGTAAAATACATTTCTATTCGAGTGCACCAAATAGAATAGAACAAAATAAATAATAAATTACAAATAAAATGACTAGAGATGGAACTGATGGAGTAGTGTAGAAAGAAAAACAAGGAGAAGGTAAGGAACCATGGGGAACAGTGGTGATGGAGAGAAGCTTGTGATGACAATGAAATAACCACTGGTAGTGGTGGTGATGGCAGTATTACCTATGAAATAATAACAATATAATACATATAACATTTCATTTCTATTCTATGTGAATAATATAAACTAGAATAGAAAACATGTAATGGAATGGATTCAGAGCATTGTACGCCTTAGTGGAAACCTCATCAACAATGTAATGCACTAGGTATGCAATCGACCAAACAGTATATAGATAAGAAACGTCGTTGTTCTCTATCACGTATATTAAACAAAATGTCAATTGTATGGAAGAATATGACCATGAATAAGAATGTATGCAACTCAATGTAAACTGAGATACGAAATTGTCATGTCTGGTCCATTTAACCTAGTATGGAATAACTGCATCCACTACTATTCCATTTCAAAATGGAAGGCACGAATGTTACACCCAAATGTCAAACCGTTGACAGAATAAGAACATGAACAATAACATATGCATCTAAAAAGTTAATGTTGATACCGCCACAACCCCTAAATATTAAACCTTAATCTGTAATCAGTAAACCCTAAACCAAAATATAAACCATAAACCCAAATATAAACCCTAAACCCATATATAAACTCTATACCACATGAAATGGAACAGCCTCAATAACATAGTACTTAGTTGTTGTATTATCAAATATTTGTGATTGTATTTAAGAAGTTAATGTTAATCTCACCTCACCTGCTAAATATTAAACCCTAAAGTTTAATCAGTAAACCATAAACCAAATATAACCCCTAAACTCAAATATAAACCCTAACACCAATCATGAAATGTAAATCAAAATAGAAAGAAACACAATGACATAACATAGTATATAATTCACTGATTTAGGGCTTGAAAAAAAGCAAAAAAGTCCTAAATCCTAATCACTAAACCCTAAACCCAAATATAGACCCTAAACCCAAATATAATGGAACAAAATAGATAGAATAGTACATATTGTTGAGCAAAATAGAACACTATTTATTAATCATCAAATGGAACGATACATGATAGGGTCACTAAACTCAATCCTCAACCCCACCTTCCGAATACTAAACCCTAAATCCTAATTACTAAACCCAAGTATAGACTCTAAACCCAAATAGAATGGAACAAAATAGATAGAATAGTACATATTTGTGAGTAAAATAGAATGGAACATGATATTTACATTTCTATTTTATATGCATATAATAGAATAGAATACAATAACTGTTCATCTTCTTCCACATACAACAAAAGTTTTCTGTAAATTCAGATACGTACAGTTTCGGTGAAGATAACCCAAACAGAGCACCACAACTTATAGATATTGGAAGGATCTCCATCAAATCACCTCACTGCTTCTCTTATTTTGACGTCTTCTTTAAGAACGGATTCTCCTCCACAAAAAAATTCTCCATGAACACATCTGGGGCATACTCGTACAAATCTGAGAAGAAATCTATTCATATTTCTGAGAGGATCTGTGAAAGTAATGAAGGCCACATATTTCTTTTACAATCATTAATTATTTTTTTATTCTTTACAAGTTTCACCGGTAGAAAAAAGGGTATTATGGCAATATTATAGAAAAGACATGTGGTGTATCTGTGTATTAGGGAAATTGGCTACAAAATGAATTATGCTTTTTTGTCTGTCTATACAGCCCAATTCCCCATCAATATATTATTGGAACGTGTAGTGTTGTATGTACTTATCTTTGAATGGTTTGGAAGCAGAGGGTGTACAGTGTAAGCCGCTCTCTTGGAGTCTACCGGTTAAGGTTGCGCTTGATGCAGCTAAAGGGCTTGCATTTCTTCACAGCAATCCTGTTAAAGTCATGTACCGAGACATCAAGGCTTCAAACATCTTGCTGGACTCGGTTTGAAATCTTTCAAGCCTCAGTATTGTCCTAATCATGGACTTAGAAAAAAAAAAGGGAGAATTTCAATTATACCATTTTAGTGGTACCACTTTTCATGTTTACCATCAACAAATGAACATTTTCAAAAATACATATTTTATTAAAGGATAAAAGACTCTTATATCATTGTTCTTTATATATATACATAGAATAAATATTAAATAAAATATTAACCTTAAACCCTAAAACATCAATTCTAAACTCTAGACCCTAAAAAATAAACCCTAAACCCTAAAAATCAACCCTAAACCCTAAAATATCAATTCTAAACCTTAAACCCTAAACTCTAAACCCTAAAAAGTAAACCCTAAACCCTAAAAAATCAACCCTAAACCCTAAAAAATCAACACTAAACCTTAAACTATCAATCCTAAACCCAAAACCCTAAATTCTAATAGTATTTTGAGTATTAAAATTTTAATGGTAAAGTTGGTTAGTGTAAAATTGAAAAGTGGTATATTGAAAGTGTTATTTCTGGCAATTTCCCAAAAAAAAGCTGACTTGGTTTCTGTCAGATGACAAAGAGGACTTCAATGGAAAGCTTTCAGACTTTGGCTTAGCGAGGGACGGTCCAATGGGTGAAACAAGCTATGTTACTACAAGAGTCATGGCTACATTTGGCTATGCTGCTCCTGAGTATGTGTCTACAGGTACATTTTATCAACTCACATATACAAACTGTTATTAAGGTACAATGTTCAAAAATCACGGTAATTAGATGTATATATGGGATTAGTGCTTAGCCGGGTGCCAAAATCGATATCTAAATTTATAGAAATGTCATTTTGCTTATACTCGTTTTGTCGCATAGACAGATAGAATATTGCTAACATATGATAATGTTGATGTGAACTTAGACAGTTACACTTGTTTCATCCTCTGACTTATATTTTCTCCTTTTTCCAGATCGCTTGAAGGCTAGAAGCGACGTATACAGTTTTGGGGTTGTGCTTCTAGAGTTACTATCTGGAAGGCGAGCATTGGACCATAACCGACCGGCCAAGGAGCACAACCTTTTGGATTGGGCTAGACCTTACCTCACAAGCAGGCGAAAGGTTATACAAATTGTGGACAGGTGTTGAACTCACAGTACAAACCTGAAGAGGCAGTGAGAATGGCAAGCATTGCTGTGCAGTGCATCTCGTCCGAACCAAAGTCACGGCCGACCATGGACCAAGTGGTCCAAGCCTTGATACAACTGAATCAAAGCATGGTTAAAGGGGCTAGTTGATCCGGGTAAAAAGATACCAAGATGAGATTGAAAACCGAAGACTTGTACCAGAAAAAGGGTTTCAACAGAAATGATGTTGGTTTGTAATAGGTAGATTATGATGTGGTTACTTACTGTTGTTTATGTCTAATATTGTGTCAAGTGATTATATGACACTCGCTGTAGTTTTGCTCCTGAAATAATGATTGACTCGGTGATAATCAATAATATTAAATATAATGAAACTAGATGTTTTGTCCGCACATGCGGACTTAATTATTTTAAATTAGATCTAGAACATTAAATGTTTTTACATGATAAAATTATTCATAAATTAAAAAAAATCTATTTTTCCTTTTAAAACTTTGAAAACAAAATCTAAAATCTGTTTCATTTCTTCTCAATTGATAAAAAAATATAGAAACTTATCTTTCAATTTGATAAATTGAATCGATATATATACATTCAAAAATTAATCTTACAGAAAGAATAATATTACTTTGGATAATAATACAATATATTTGAATTTATTTTGTCAACAAAGTATTTTTTTTCTTTTTGAATGATCTTTTATTTTATTATGATTAACTCATGTTTAGTGTTATACTTTATAAAATATAAAATAAATTTAATTTAACGTGTGAGTTCAGAGGCGAAAAATTACTTCACAAATATATATATCATTATGTTATATTATTATATTATTTTAATTAGAAAATAATTACGTATTATAAATTTTTCAATTTTCTCTTTTATGTACAATTAAAAATTTTCTTTATGAGTATTTATTTATGTGTTTTCTGTTTTTGATTTTTTATTAAAATATATTTCGGATACCAACAAAATATATATAGGAATTATCTTTTTTTTTTCTTTTTAAATATATATTTATATTATGGATAATTATTATCATTATTATTAATTTAAATCATTTATCTAATCAAATAATATCAATTTCGTTTTTATTTTATATCTAATTTATATATTTTATTCATTAAGGGTATAAACGATATTAACTACTCTAACTTTTTACGTGAGAGCTCCATTGCGAAAAATCACTTCGCAAATAATAGTATAGATAGGTGTATTTGTTTATATAATGTAACCTTATTTGTTTTTGTTTTTTGAAAAAAAAATTGTGTAATTGGATAGGTGCATTAAAGTCTATTATATGGAAAAAATATAAGATTAAGCAAAAACTTCTTTAGATTTATTATGAATTAAAAAAACAAACATCGGTTTGAATAATTATTTAATTCATAATAGAATTATGATGATAATAACTAAAGCAACATAGTTAATAGAAAAATAAAACACCAAATAATAAAAAAAAAATGTTTTCAAAACTCTTGCTCTGCATTTCTATAGAGAGAAATAAAAATGGATAAATTTACAAAATAAAATACACTTATTACTCTTCTCTACAAAATGAAATGATATACCTCTTTCTGATAGCTTCGATTTCTCGTTCATCAGTGGGTTCAAAAATGATTTTTGAAAACTCATCAATATTAGAGATATTCTTCAGTTTTTATTATCATGATCAAATTGACAATATAGGCAGTAATTTAATGGGATATAATATCCAACACAATTTTTATTTAAAATTAGTAAAGTGCATTAGTTCTATATTAATAATTCTAGGGTTAACAAACTTGAGAAACGTTTGCCGTAATTACCAACAGAAATTAGTGTTCCATAAACTCTTTTCCAATGCATTCATATTCTTTTCTATTAAATTATTTCCTAATAACTCAATTATTATGATTATTGGATTCAGAATATAATTTTATTTTCTTAACCCCCGTAATTGATTCAATTAATTGATGGTTTTGAAAAAAGTCATCAAATTTAATATTATTAACTGAATCTCAAGTTTACACCAACACAATTTTTATTTAAAATTAGTACAATACATTAGTGCTACATTAACAATTCTAGAGTTAACAAAGTTGAGAAACGTTTGCCGTAATTACCAACAGAAATTAGTGCTCCATAAACTCTTTTCCAATGCATTCACACTCTTTCCTATTAAACCGTCTCCTAATAACTCAATTATGATAATTGGATTCTGAATATAATTTGCCTTTGTTAACCACCGTAATTGATTCAATTAGTCAATGGTTTTCAAAAAAGTCACGCACATTAATATTATGAATTGATTCTCAAATTTACATCAAAATTTTATATATAAGGGCTTATATTAAGCTATATGATTAAGTATGATTTGAAATATAAGGAAGGAAAAATTTTGATTGATTCCAAAAATTAACAAATCAATAAATAATAATCAATGCTTCCTAATTTGAAACTATATTTTATATTGGATAAAGTTAACTATGTTACATATGTATTGTTTATCAGCTTGGATCAAATGGAATAATAACGATTTGTTATTAAAGAAGCAATATCGATTAATATAAAAATTCTATAATAAGTAAAAATAATTTCTTAAAATCAATTAAATTGATTAATTTGTTATAAGGAATAAAAATATAAATATAAAAGTAGTCCAAAATAAGTAATTTTTTTTGGAAATCAGTTATTATATGCCAATGATCAGAACTTCTTTTTAAAATTTTATATTCAATTACAGAATCAAATGATATTATGTTTATATATATTACAATATATATTTTAATATAATATGTTTGTATCCTTATATATATTATATATAAACATATAGTATTTTATGTTAATATAGGCTATAATATGTTTGTATAATATGCTATAACAAGAATTCTATTTTTTTATTATATGGTTAATGTAGTTGTTTAATTTATTTTAATATTTCATACTCAACTAAAATGATAGAAGATGTACTATTTTTTTTATATCAAATCTTACTATTTAAAAGCATTAATTATCATATATATTTTACCTACATTAGGAAATTCCGTAATTTTTATTTATGGAAAGAAGGAATAGCATTAATAATCAGTTTATGGTTAGTTTAATAAAAAAATTATTATATATTTATATGGACCAAGCTAATTTTCTAAAGATTCTAAACGTTATTATGGTGATGACACATGGTTACCTCAAATAATATATAGGGAATTTGGATGATTCTTTTTTTCTCTATTGGATAGGTGAATATTTTTTGTTGTGGTCAATTCTATAACATTATATTTTTAATTATACTGTATTTCTATGTTATGCATGCAATCTACAGCATATATATCTAGCATATATATATATGTCAATATCAATAACATTTAATTATATACAATATAAAGTAAACTAATAGTTGTTTTGATTTATTTACCAAAAAACAAGATTATAAATTAACAAAAGGTTTTAGTTTTGATTTATGTGTACAAATGTATACTAATGTATATACTTTTATGTATACAAATTAATTTTTAAATAGGTAATTTCTAATATGTTATTTGATCTTGACAATCCACGAATTACACTTCTTCAAATCGAAGTGATTTTTAATACTGAAAGCACTATATATATATATATATATATATATATATATATATATATATATATATATATATTCCAATTTAATAATTTATTCTTGATATTTATTCTTAAAAAGCTTTTAATGAAATATCATGACAAGTCATGTCACTTCCTTTTGAGTTTGTTCGAAGAATGAAAGATTTGATCATTCGTCTAATATTTATTTTTCCATAATACCCAATATAGCTATTATAATTTATCCGAACACGACTTATGATCTTAGTACTTTTGGATTTGGTTATAATTTAAA
This sequence comes from Eruca vesicaria subsp. sativa, assembly GCA_932364175.1. Taxonomy (NCBI): domain Eukaryota; kingdom Viridiplantae; phylum Streptophyta; class Magnoliopsida; order Brassicales; family Brassicaceae; genus Eruca; species Eruca vesicaria. The sequence continues at coordinate 51,822 of CAKOAT010997446.1, forward strand.
CCGATCCAAAATCTGAATTAGGTCCGAAGATATCTAAAATTAGTATAATATATTAATATTTTTTATATATCAAAGTAATTTAGATATTTTATTGTATTCGAAAGATTTTTGTAGTTTATTTTATTTTTTATTTTGAATATCATTTAGTTAGTTTAGATATTTTAACTACTTTTAAATTAGATTTACGAGTAATTTAAATATTTTGACAAAAAAATTTGTCAATTTTGAGGCTTCAAAATTATTTTTTGGGACGATTTCATATTTTGGTTACACCCCGATCCAAACCAAATCCGGGAGGAACTGAAACTGGTCTAATAATTAGTAAAACCTGAATTGGTTTGAAAAGTATAATATCAAAAATTTGAAAATCTGAATTAGTGAACCAAAACCAACGGATCCTCGAATGTCCAGACATGTGATATATTTAAAAGACCAACATCTATACGTTATTTTATAATAGATAAAAAGAAAGTATAATGTTACAAAATGGTAAAACCGAACAAATTTTAATATAAAAAACTCACCCTGCACATGAGCGCCGATATCATCTAGTACTTATTGATTTATTGATTTGGATGATTCTTTTTCTTTTTGTATATTCGATAGGTGAAATATTTTTGGTTGTGGTCAATTCTATAACATTACATTTTTGCTTACTATATCACTTAACTCATCTTTATAGCACTTAATTATTACAAACAAAATGGATAGTACTTGCATCTAGAAGCTCTACAATATATTACTGAGCCTATAGAAGTTTTATTGGGGAGGTTACTTGAAGAGAAAGCTGATAGACTCTAGTTATTGTTAATCTTGTAAAGAATCTTCTCTTGTATTACTTTGAATATAGAAGTGTTTACAGCTTTGAAGTACGATTTCGAATCACTCTCATCACGAGTTCATCTCCATCGTCAGTCTCATAACGACTGTTAGCTCTAGACTCATAACGTCAAAGAGTTTCAACATACAAAGCATAACCACAACTAACAACGACTACTTCCTTTTATACAATCTGAATTAGACGGTTTAGTCTATAACTGCTAACCCTCTCTTTCCACCCGAGGTTCTTCACCTCTTCTTATTCTTTAAAGTCTCTCTCCTATTCAGAAGGTTCCTCGTTTGAACCATTTCCCTCCACTTCAACGGCTTCTTTCTCCTCTCCTCTCTTCTTTCTTCGAACATATACTTTCTTGTACCTATCAATACTTCCCCCAACGAAATCCAGCTTGCCCTCAAACTGGTAATCAGGAAAACAAGTGATGAATTCCTGATACGGCACCCAAGAGTTTTCGAGAAAAGACCGACCCTGCCAAGTAACCAACAACTCCAACTCCCCTTGCGCATTATAACGCTTCTCCAAAATCTCTTCAGGGCGTACAGCCTCTTCAGCCTCCGTAAGATCACCCGGCGGCAACAAAGCACTCTGCTCATGAGACCCCAACGCAACTTTCAATTGTGAAATATGAAAGACGGGGTGAATCTTAGCCTCTGGTGGTAACTGTAACTTGTACGCAGTAGCCCCAATTCGTTCTAACACCCTGTAAGGACCAAAGTATTTTGCTGATAACTTTTGACACCATCTATTCTTGACCGAGCGTTGACGGTAAGGTTGAAGTTTCAGAAACACCATGTCCCCAACCTCAAAGTGAACATCTCTGCGCGACTTGTCAGCTTGAATCTTCATGATCTCTTGAGCGCGGGCAAGATTATCCTTCAGAACCACCAACACCTCATCTCTATCACGCAAAGCACGCTCAAGCTCAAAGTTATTGGTGGAACCCATTTCAAAACGCAACAAAGGAGGGGGATCCCGGCCATAGACAATCTTGAAAGGTGTCGTTTGAATGGATTTATGAAAGGTAGTATTATACCACAACTCAGCCCATGCCACATACGATTGCCAAGTGCGCGGATGTGAAGACGAGAAACTGCGCAAATAAGTCTCTAAACACCTATTCAAAACCTCTGACTGTCCATCGGTTTGAGGGTGAAAAGCAGTACTATACTGCAGTTTGGTACCAGCCAGGCGAAATATTTCCTTCCAAAAAGAACTGAGAAAGATCTTGTCACGATCAGAAGTGATGCTCTTTGGAAACCCATGGAGTCGTACTATCTCCTGAACAAATTTCTGAGCCACCTCTATTGCTGTGAACGGATGTTTTAAACACACAAAATGGGCAAACTTACTCAATCTATCAATCACCACCAGAATAGAGTTAAATCCATTAGAGCGTGGCAGTCCTTCTATGAAGTCCATATTGATGTCTTCCCAAATCATCGTTGGAATAGGGAGAGGTTGGAGAAGCCCTGCCGGAGACAGAGTAGAGTGTTTATGTGTTTGACAAACGTGACAAGCTGCGACATACTCCTGAATAGTTTTGTACATGCCCTTCCAAGCAAATGAACACTGGATGCGCTTCACTGTCTTTAGAACTCCTGAATGGCCCCCCATCTTACTGTCATGAGCTTCATTTAATATCAAAGGAATGAAACGTGAAGTCTTTGGTATGACCAGCCTGTGTTTCGACCATAAGTTTCCCTCACTGATATGATATTTCTTTGACTGTAAATCCCCTGACTGAATCTTCGAGATAGTACTCTGAATCCGCTTATCCTCACTGATCTCACGATACAAATCCTCCCACTGTAAGACCGTCGGTACTGTCAGAGCTAACAACAAGGTTGACACTGAGAGTGATCTTGATAATCCGTCAGCAGCTTTATTTTCAGGACCAGGCTTGTAAAAAATCTCAAAATCAAAACCAAGAATCTTTGTCAACCACTTCTGATATTCAAGATTCACTTCTTTCTGTTCCAAGAGAAACTTCAAACTTCTCTGATCAGTATGCACATGAAATTTACGACCCAATAAGTAGTGCTTCCATTTCCTTATCGCCATGACAATCGCCATTAGTTCTCTTTCATAGGCAGGTTTCAACTGTTCTCTAGGTGTTAACGCGTGACTGAAAAATGCAATAGGGCGCTTGTTCTGCATCAATACAGCCCCCAACCCAAATCCCGATGCATCAGATTCGATCACAAAAGTTTCTTGAAAGTTAGGCAGAGCTAGAACAGGTGCATGAACCATCGCATATTTGAGTTTATCCAACGCGGACTGAGCTTCCTGAGACCAACAAAATTGATCCTTCTTCAATAGACTTGTTAACGGCCGAGCAATGGTGCCATAATCCTTCACATAACGTCGATAATACCCAGTTAAACCAAGGAACCCACGCAACTGTTTTACCGTTTTTGGAATAGGCCACGACGTCATGGAAGCAGTTTTAACTGAGTCAGTAGCAACGCCATTTTCAGAAATAATGTGACCAAGATATTCTACACTTTTGACACCAAAAGTGCATTTCTTCTGATTAGCAAACAGTTTATGTTCATGCAAGACCTGCAGCACTAGACGTAAATGAACCTCATGGTCCTCCTGATTCTTGCTGTAAACGAGAATGTCATCAAAAAATACCAAGACAAAACTTCGGAGGAAAGGCTTGAACACTTTGTTCATAAGAGCCTGGAACGTTGCTGGTGCATTCGATAAGCCAAAAGGCATAACCAGGAATTCGTAATGGCCTTCCACTGTCCGAAATGCTGTCTTATGAATGTCCTCTTCTACCATCCGGATCTGATGATAACCAGAGCGAAGATCCAGTTTAGAAAAAACTGATGCTCCATGTAACTCATCTAGCAGTTGATCAATCACGGGAATTGGATATTTGTCCAAAACTGTAGCTCTGTTCAATGCTCGATAGTCCACACAAAAACGTAAAGACCCGTCTTTCTTTTTGACCAAAAGCACTGGACTAGAGAACGGACTTGTGCTGGGACGTATAATACCCGTAGCTAACATATCTGTGACCATCTGCTCCATTGCCACCTTGCTAGCATGAGGATATCTGTACGGTCGAACAGAGACAGAAGACACTCCGGGAATCAGATTTATAGCGTGTTCATGTCCCCTAAAAGGTGGTAATGTAGTAGGAATCTCGAACACGTCTTGAAAATCTTGGAGTAACTTGGAGTAAAGGAAACGAACTTCTGGGACTGGTGATGTAGCTATAGAAGAAGCAAGAAGCGCTTCCCTTCCTATCTTGCTACTTGTATAGACTGGTTTCAATGATTTGAAAGAGAATCTTGTGCAATGTAGAGCCTTTTCTCCTACCAAAGTCACGCGATTCCCATTATAGGTGAAGGAAAGGACCTGCTCCTTCCAGTCCACTTCACAAACACCTAAAGTTTCAAGCCATTGAATACCCAGTATCACATCAACATTCCCCAGTTCAAGAGAGATGACATCGCCTGTGAAGTTGGTTTTATTGAGTTGGAAATTAACTGCTTGGCATACTCCTAATGCGTTTACAGTAACCCCATTTCCCAACAACACATCCAAGCTACTATCTGCAGAAACTTTCAAGTGTAGCTTGGTCACAACTTCTGGTGAGATGAAGTTGTGAGATGCTCCGCTATCAAGCATGACGATCACCTCTAAGTTGTTAATGTACCCTCGCATCTTCGTAGTCTTCGGAGAGTTAATGCCCAAATATGATTTTAATGACAATGTGTGTAGAACTTGTTGTTGTGGTTGTTCCTGTAACTCTAAATCTTCCTCAGAATTAACCACCTCAAGTTCTAAGCCATTGATCACAGTGAGGACTCGTAACATTCGGTTTGGGCAATCTTTGTTGTGAGCCGGTGTCCACGGTGCTTTACATCTGAAGCAAATTTTGTCTCTACGCATCCTATCAAGTTCTGCGTCAGAGTGTTGCAAGCGTGGTCTCACATTATTGCGTTGAGGGGCAACATTTTCTTTGGTTGCAGACGGAGTGATTTTAGAAGGCTCAGTCTGCGTCTTAGTGTTGTAAGTAGCCGCACGAGACACTGACGTCTGTCGTTGATAGCCTCCCCGCCCTTCACCAGCGGCCGAGCTTATCACGCTACAGAACGTAGTGCTCTGCATTTTAAGCACCGCAAGCTTGTGTTGAGTCAAGGTAACCGGTTCTTTCATACGAATGACTTCTTTCATGTCCGGTTTGAGGCCGTTAAAGAAAACCTTGATCAAATTCTTCTCATCCACGCCTGTGACTTGGTTCCTTAATGTTTCAAATTCGTGTACGTACTCTTCAATCTCCCCTTCCTGTTTGACTCTAAAAAGTCGAGCTGCCGGATCATTATCAATAGGACCTCCAAATCTGTCCAGCATCCGCTGTGTAAACTGCTCCCAACTGACAAACGGATCATCAAGAAATTCACCGTTGAACCATTGAAGAACAGGACCTTCCAAACTTAAAGATACCAGATGCAGCTTCTCCTCCTCATTGAAGTTACCAATCCTGAAAAATCTTTCTGCACGAGATATCCAATCGAACGGCAACGAACCAGAAAACACAGGCATCTCAATTTTCCTCAACATTTTATCACGATTCATTAGATTCCCAAGGATTCCCCGATAACCTAACTGTGTTTAAGATCTTTCCGGTTCAGATAAAGAGATTGGTACCTGATCATTCTGTGGATTTGAAGAAGACGCAATCTCTTTCCCAGGACGTTGAGTAAACACCGCAGTGTCCTCTAAACGAACCAAGACATCAGTAATATGAGTCATTTGCTTCTCAATTGCTTCGAAACGTGAAATCGAATCATTAGCCATTGAATCCATCTTCGAATTGATCTCCTCGAACTTCGCCGTCGTCGCGCGGTCACTCCGAGCCAATTTTTCGTAATTAATCTTCGATAACTCGAGCTCGTCAAGAATCAGCTGAATCTCCGACGATTTCCCCGAGTCCGTCGTCATATGTTTCTCTCGATCTCCTCCGTTACGCGTCTCCACCATCTCGTTCGCTCGCGGTGGTTCCGATCAAGTTTCGCCGCACCAATGATAGACTCTAGTTATTGTTAATCTTGTAAAGAATCTTCTCTTGTATTACTTTGAATATAGAAGTGTTTACAGCTTTGAAGTACGATTTCGAATCACTCTCATCACGAGTTCATCTCCATCGTCAGTCTCATAACGACTGTTAGCTCTAGACTCATAACGTCAAAGAGTTTCAACATACAAAGCATAACCACAACTAACAACGACTACTTCCTTTTATACGATCTGAATTAGACGGTTTAGTCTATAACTGCTAACCCTCTCTTTCCACCCGAGGTTCTTCACCTCTTCTTATTCTTTAAAGTCTCTCTCCTATTCAGAAGGTTCCTCGTTTGAACCATTTCCCTCCACTTCAACGGCTTCTTTCTCCTCTCCTCTCTTCTTTCTTCGAACATATACTTTCTTGTACCTATCAAAAGCTCAACTCATTGTATTATAATTAAACTTTACAGACATGTATCAAAACAGATATGTTATAAAAAATCGTTTGCTAACATATTACATTCACATCAGCTGGGTGAAGAAGAAGGCTCAGTCATGAAATTAGCTATCCTGTTCAACAGGTTAAACCAAAAACTGTTTCTTCGCAATTGACCTTTACTGTCAAGTTCAGAACTTCATTGCTTTACCTTCAACTGCGATGGTAATCAAAGGAGGGATCTCACAGCTCAAGATTTTGCTGCTGAATCTTAAGCGCAGCCCAGTTGCATCTTCAAGTGTGTTTGCAACTGGAAAATCCACAGAAACAAGGTGTTGATTTGAGTTGCTAAGCACCTTTAGTGTTATAGGCTCACAGATGCTAAGAAACTTGTCTTCCCCATTCTCTATTCTTGAGTCTTGACATGATCTGCAAATGTACACCTACCAAAAGTCAAGAGAGGTTCAAGGAACATCAGTATCGCGAAAGGGACATGGTCTCGGTTATTATTGAGCAGAGAAAAGAGCTAACCTTTGACTATACTCAAACATTCCAGGTAACCTAGATTCTGAGGCTAAGAACTCATCGAGGCTTATTGTAAACGGTTTGACAAGGTATCCGAGATCAAGTCGTAACTTGACAGGAGCCTTCTTCCCATTGTAGTGTAAGTTTAACCTCATGGGAAGCAGGTGGTGATGATACCGAACCTGGATAAGCCTCTGTGCGACCTGACGTGGTTCAAGGCAGCTGATTTCCTCCATTGGGAATTGTTGTAAGATGCACTACCTGGATTTTGAGAAGGCAAATGAGATCATCTGAAAAACTTAAGATAATGGTTTTCTAGCAAGACTAATTTTCATGTTAGCTCAGTGACAGATAAATTAGGCATATAAAACTCACTTTGCTTTTCCTACCAAAGTCTGTTCAGCAGAGTCTGATACTTTGATTGCTTCTTCATCCTCCAAACTAACCTCAAGGATAGGTTCCGCAGAACTGTTCTAAACCAGAACTTCAACACATACATGTAACGGAGATACAGTTGAGACTTCAGATAAAAATGTATAGTCTACATTCACAAGCCATTGCCGTTTCCAGGGTCAAAGAGAGTATAGCTTTTAGGCTTCACTCGGCTTCCTATATCACCAACGGATATCTTCGCATAAGAGCTCTGACTCCTATCTAATACAGATGAAGTCTGATTTCTTGTTCTAGGCTGCTAGGTAGTTCTTCCTGGACAGCGGTAACATCATTCTCTGAGATTTTTAATTAGAGGATCACTGCTGTAATCTGAACCGTTATATGATTCAGAAGAGCCATGCATCCTCATCAACTGTTCCTGAGAACCATTTAAATCAGCAGTGATCTATCTTTGTCTGTAAGAATCTGACAGCTGATTATGTTCTTCAAACACAAAACTAGAAGGCTTTGGAAGAGGTTCGTATCCAGTAGCCGCATGAAGAACTATCTGTGACAGAGATCCAAAAAGATAAAAACGATTGTGCAGGGCTAAAGGTTTCAGTTTTCTTCCAAAGATATGTTCCACAACATGCTCAGTAATGTTTTCTTGTGATGCCACACTGACTTCCGCTGGCTTATTTATGACAAACTAATTTGCATGACAGCATAGTTTAAGTCACATTCTCCCAATTACAATCCTTTTCAACACCTGAAAACCGTCAGCCTCTGCAATTATTAGAGCCTGCAGTTATGAAGGTAACTTGATCAATAATTCAATATCTTCTGAAAACTGTAGTGAGACGTGCCAAAGTAAAAACTAAAAAGTATGTATAAGCACGCACAGTTTACAATTTTGTAGTATACCAAAATGCTTTCACAGGACAGACATTGTGCCAACACTAATTCCTATTGCCTAGCTATTCCTTAGCACTAGTGTCAAGAATCTTTAGTTTTGTCTCTGATTTAAAGCTCCATGCAAGGTACTTGGTTATTGTGGTCAGCATCCTCGGAATGATATGACCCAAAGAGAAGTAGACACCTACCATCTAGATAATAGGAGAATAATTGCAATAGCTTCTAAGCATGTGTGTTTGAAACTGATAACATTCAGAAGCCTAATCAGTGAGTGAGCCCTGAGCGATAAGAGCGAGGAGACGCTTGAGAGCTTCGCATTTCTCCTATTCCAAGCGGAGCGGTGTTTACGTCTTCCGGATCGTCATAGAGGTGTGCCGATCCCGTGCTCCGCAGATGACGCCTTACTTAGAGTCTCCCTCCGCCGTCTGATTGAACAATCCACCTTCGATTATCTGAATCAAGCCCATTAAGAGTGGGCTGATTGTATAACCCTAACCCCATCTTGTATTTGTATCCCATTATGAATCTAACTTGAGGAGCTTATAATTAACAACTAGATTTTGATCCGCGCTTGAAAGCGCGGAAATTTTTTATGATTAAAAATATATATAATTGGGTTTTGTCTTAATTTAAAGAATACTTTGATATAAAATCAGTTCACCAAAATTTGTGGTGATGATTGTTTTTCATTAGTTTTTAGTTTCAGTTTTTATTTTTAGATTTTGGTTTTTGGTTTTTAATTTTTAAGTTTCTACTTTCATTTTCAGTTTTTGGTTTGGGTTTTTAATTTTTAAACCCGCTGAGTTAGTTTGAACTAATATTGCCAACAAACAAATCTCAAATAATCGAACATCTAATTTAAAACTGAAAAGATGATAACAAATTTTTTTAAAAAAATTTGAAATATTTTATTTTGTAAATAAACAAAGCAAAAAAATATAACATGTGTTTTCAGCTTTTGGTTTTGGATTTTAGTTTTTAGATTTGGTTTTTGGTTTTGCTTTACATTTTTTTAATCAGTAAATTATTTAAGAAAAATAAATAAATAAATAAATTATTTAAAAGTTACCATTGAAATTTATCAAAAAAGTGATTGTTATTTAAAATAAAAATATATTAACATGTATTAAAGTACATGATTTAAAAAAAATGATTAATAATAGATAATTTGTTTTGTTAAAATATTAAATATCTTTTGGGTCTGAAAATAATAATTGATTTTTTGATCTTTTAAGGTGAAAAGTTTATTCAATGTGTTTGGAGTTTTTTTCTTAATACGAAGCCCAAAAACCAAACTATATAATTTGTTCAAAAAACAAAAGTAATCCCAAGACTATATTCCATAAATAAATATTGGTTTAATTTAAGTATAATTAGTAGATTTTCATATTTAATATTTTGATGATTTATATTCTTTTAGAACATTCCATATTTGTAGGAGAAAATATGTGTTTTCGGTATACACATAGATACTTGCCGTATTTTGAAGGTAGTTTACATTAAGGTCGTTTCTTTATATTAATTGTGTTGGTTTAATTTAAATAATACGGTTCAATCAATTATATGACTTATATTATTTGTAACATTTTAGAAAAGGTCCAAATTTAAATGACAACTTGTATCAGTAGATAAAAAGAAGGACTCTATTTTAATAGAGTAGATTGGTCAAAGTAGTATGTTAATAATTTACTCAATAGTGTACCATAGTTCATAGAAAAAGTGGAAAACTATTATATCATCAAGTTAACAATTATGATAAAATTCTTGTTTATAATATCTTTGTTTTGAATCTCCCACTATTATGATAAAATTCTTGTTTTGGATGTGAACATATTATGAGTCAAAATGTTTAAACTTTCTAAATTACAAAAAAAATGTTGACTTATGTCTTCACTTGAAGATTTTTTATGTATAAATCTCTTAAACAATGATGTCAATAGGTTGTTCTTTATGGGATTATATGTAATTAATAATGTCTAAGACAACAATGCTTTTCACAAAAGGACTAACGATTGTCCAGTTGAATTAACTCATATGTCCTCTCCAGTCCTCAACAAGTTTATATATATAGAGAGGATCTTATCTTTTAACAAAAGAAAAAAATAACTAACAACACAACTAAGAAGATTTAAAGAAAACTTTAGCAAAGGTAAGGATGAAGATGTTGATTGAAGCAAGCAGAGATGTAAAAAAAAAAAAAAAAAAAAACGAACAAGTTATGCGGTTCATATATAGGTTTCTAAAAACAAAAACGAACAAGTTATCTTCTATATCTTTCAAAATTAAAAAATTCCTAAGCAATTGACATATACTTCCTTCGCTTTTCCGTTTATTTTAAATATGGTATGGGAACCGAAAAAAAATAATCTGTCATCTTATCTCATGCAGTCAATTGATAGTTGGAATGAAATTTAAAGCAGTTGGCAGAATTAAGGAGTTGGAAAAGAGGTGAAAGAAGTATAGGAGGAGACAGATGCAGAGGGTAAGAGAGCCCTAAAGGGTTTTCCAAATGAAGAAAGCTAATAAGAATAGACTATATATATTCAGAGTAATAATGTTTATCTCTCACTTTCTCTATTTTCTTCTGTAAATTGTCAGCGAAATTTAAGGGCTACACAAGCTCACCAAGTACTATCTTACATTCAATTATTTCGACAACCAGTCGTTTTTTCGGATGTGTTGAAAGTATTATTGTGTCATGACCCACTTCGTATTTCAGTCGAGTTAATTGATCAATCTCGTATACACGATATCATATATATTTGTCGGCAAAAGATATTCCAAATTCGAATTTTTAATGGTCAAAAGGTTAATGGGTTAACAAGTTAATGGATTAAAAAGTTAATAGGTTAACAAGTTAATGGGTTAATAAATTAATGGGTCTATTGCGTTGTGTCAATTCTCACCCATTTAGTTTTTAAGTAAAATTAAAAATTAAAAACAAACCCATTAACTCCAAATTAAAATTGTCCAGCATCACGTTTTCCCGTCAAAACCGCAAAATCACATTTTTCCACCAAAACCGCAAAATCACGTTTTACCGCCAAAACCGAAAACCACGTTTTTCCGCCCAAACCACAAAACCACATTTTCCCGCCAAAACCACAAAATCACGTTTTCCCGCCAAAACCGGAAAATCATGTTTTCCCGCCAAAACCGCAAATTACGTTTTCCCGCCAAAACCGTAAAATCACGTTTTCCCAAAACCACAAAATCACGTTTTCCCGCCAAAACTGCAAAATTATGTTTTCCCGCCAAAACCACAAATCACGTTTTCCCGCCAAAACTGCAAAATCACGTTTTCCTGCCAAAACCACAAAATCACGTTTTCCCGCCAAAACCGCAAAATCACGTTTTCCCGCCAAAACTGCAAAATTACGTTTTCCCGCCAAAACCAATAATCACGTTTTTCCGCCAAAACCGTAAAATCACGTTTTCCCGCCAAAACCGCAAATTACGTTTTCCCGCCAAAACCGAAAAATCACGTTTTCCCAAAACCACAAAATCACGTTTTCCCGTCAAAACCACAAAATCACGTTTTCCCGCCAAAACCGTAAAATCACGTTTTCCTGCCAAAACCGCAAAATTATGTTTTCAGCCAAAACTGTAATTAAAATTACGTTTTCCCGCCAAAAACGTAAAATCAGGTTTTTTCGCAAATTAGTTAAATCATGTTTTTCCGCCAAAACTGCAAATTTACGTTTTTCCGCCAAAATAGCAAAATTACGTTTTCTCGCCAAAACCGAAAATCATGTTTTCCCGCAATAACCGCAAAATCACGTTTTCCCGTCAAAACCGCAAAATCACGTTTTCCCGCCAAAACCGTAAAATCATGTTTTCCTGTCAAAACCGCAAAATTACGTTTTCCCGCCAAAACCGAAAATTACGTTTTCCCGCCAAAACCGCAAAATCATGTTTTTCCGCAAATTAGTTAACATCATGTTTTTCCCCACCAAAACCGCTTAATCGCTTCTCACTGAAATCGCAGTATTTTTCCCACTAAAATCGTAAAATCATGTTTTCTCTCCACCTTAAATAATGTTTAACACTATTTATATTAATTGAGTTCTGCAAAAAGCCCATTTAAAATGGTCTATTTTGGGTTTGGACAAAGATGTTGGGTTGATGGGTCAACCATTAACCCATATGACCCATTCAATTTAATGGGTAATGGGTCAAACCAATCCATTTAATAAATGGGTTGAGTTGACCCATGACCCATTAATAGTCAACCCATTTAGGTTCTGGGTTGGGTTGACCCATTTTAACACCCCTACGTGTGTCCAACTAGTTTTTCAGGAGAACATTACCAACAAATATTTGGTTTTGGATTTTCAAATGAGACGAAACATAATTTCATATCGTTTGGACAGGCAATAACTACTTAGTTTTACATGATTCAAAGTTAGAATCGATAGATCTACGCATTGCCCCAAACTTTCTCTCACTACCAAGTTACGATCTTTGGTTTTCAAAAACATGTCCCCAAAATAAATAAGTATTTAGAGTTCTTCTTTCGTTAACCAGTGTTTTTTTTTGTTAGCTGCACAAATAATCTTGATCAAATGATGATCAGATGAACCAATCTTCCAAGGAGCATCTCTGTCTGAACGAATCTGATCTATATGAAAAAAGTATAGTTTATGATTCTTGCTTCTTTTGCTAACGCGTTTGTTCGACCATTCATACTCTGTGGAATGTGGTATAGATCCAAATCCTCGAAATCACTCTGTAATTCTGGAATATCTCGATCTCTATCGTAAATGTTGGTCAATCCACCGGATTTATAGTCATGTCCACTAGGTCCAAGTAGTCTCTCTCGAGCCGTACCAAAGTTATCCATATGTCTCTCATACATGAAACTGTCCAAAGTAAATCTTCGATCTCGGCATGTAAAGCTGAGAGACTCCTATTGCACGTCCATAATTCAAAAAAAATAAAGATTTTTTTGATCCTTAAGAGTCCACCTAAACTACTAACACCATCATTATTGATCCATGACGCATCAATTTGACAGATAGGGATTCAGGATATTCAAGGGAACACTATCTCAATTTTTGAAGTAAAAAGGGTTAACCAAAGTTTTAGAGTTACTGTATATGTAATATGTGCTATCATCAACTTTGTGCCTAAGGACATATAGGGACACAATTCTTGTCAATACGTGTAGAAAATGAATTTCTTTGCACATATCAAATTATTAACATTTTAAATAATATTTATCATTTTGCATACATTTTAAATATTTGGAGACTACATTAGTTAATTAACTAGTGGCGGTAGCTCAGTGGCGCTTGAGGGAATAAATTCAATAAGGCGAACCAGAGTTCAAACCCCACTGGCTATACAGAGATGGGTTATTGCTTTCAACCCATTTGAATACCTAAGAAAGGGTCTATATATGGGATGTACCTCCACACGGGGTAAGATCTGTGTCTTTAATAGATCCGGATTTAACCATTTTTAAATTAAAAAATATATTAGTGAATTACATAAAATAATACGAAAGTATATATTGGTGTACATTTTACCTAAAAAAAATATTGGTGGACACATAATTTCTTTTTGTTAAATAAATGATATGAAGAGATGGATGTGACAAATAGCAAATTAAAAAGAAATAAAAAAAAAATGGTCCCGTACGAGGAGGAGGATGAGGCTCTCTGGCTCCACTGCTCATGAATTCGTACAATTTGGCATATGCAGCCACGTCAGTTTCCCATCTCATCTATCTTCGTGTCTCTTTCTTTCTCTATTCTGCAACTTGGTACGTCTCATGTTTTATTTTATACGCACACATTATAGTTTTACACTTTTACTTGCATACGGCAGCACTAGGGCTTTGCGCACATCAATCCTCGTTTATCCCCCACATATCTCTGACACTATTTCAGTAGTGACAATAAATAATCTGGAGTTTATTCAATTGCAATAGCTATAGCCTATATGTGTTCTTTTGTATACACGAAACTCTTAACCAGGTGTACTACTCTATGAAAATTAATTAATCTCATAGACTCAACAACAATGTAGATTGTCTTGTTTTAGATTTTTTGTATCATCATTAGAGAGATTGAACCACGAGGTCCCTCACAATACGATGAGACCAAGCATCATGCCATCATATGTGTGAGAAGTTATTTGAACTGTCACAACTGAAAATAAGTTGGTTTGCATCTGGCGGTCCACAAATTTTCGTAAAATGGCAAAAAAATTATGACTATAGTCTTTATAAATATAAGATCTCGATGACAAAAAAAAAAGATATAATATCTCCAAAAAAAGATAGCAAGCTGCCAAAAAGATAGAAAACAGCCTCTTATAACATCAAATCAAGTCTTTGTTCTAACACTAGAAGAAAAGAGAAAAATTCAAAATAAAATGCATTAAGGAATAAAAAATAGATATATTAATTAATACATTTGGTTTTAGAATTTAGTGATTAATTAGATTTTGAGATTTAGTATTTAGGAAATGGTATTAGAGTGAGAATTAATAATGTAAGGTAATGTAATGTTTTTCGTGATTACCAAATGTTTTTTATTTATTTAATCTCTAAATGCTATTTTTATCACAAAAACTAAAAATGATATTTATACGATTTGTCCAAACCGACATGTGATCATCATTTTATAGTATTTGTAGCAAACTTAATAAGCATATAAATAATACTCCCTCCTTTTTAAATTATATGATGTTTTATAAGGTTTTTGTTGTTCTAAAATATAAGATGTATGTTTTGAGATTTTAAGATATTTTTGAGATTTTAACGTTAACTTTAATTTTATTGAAAACAGTTTAATCAATAAAATTTTACTGTTTTTTATAATTGGTTGAGTGATTTTGAAATTATATCTTTAAAAATATTTTGTAAAAATATATATATTTCTTAATCTTTGTGCATTAAACCAGAACATCATATAAAAACGGCAAGAATATCTTCAAGCATAGCAATAAACTAGAAATCTTAAATTCGTGTTTGACAAAACAATATAATATAATAATATGTGTTTTACGGGGAGTGAGATATTTCTAAGATATTTGTTGAATAAATGATATTTTAGATATTTTTAAAAAGATAATAACAATTATATGTAAAGTATGTTTTATAATTTGATCAAAATAAATTAGAAAAGTATTTATTTCTTAATTAAAATATGCTACATATTTTAAAGTTTGTAAAATTAAAATATTTATATATTTTCATATGGTATATAATTTAATTTAAACGATATTAAAATTGGTATATTTTCAATAGGAATATATATTAATTTAAACTTCATACTGATACAATTTTATGATCATTTGTATTTCTATAAAAAAAATTAAACCACTGATTACATAATTTGCAATTTGATACTTTTAACAGTTTTAGTCATTTATAATCATTTCAAAATTTCAAATTATAACATATACAAAATAATTTATTTTAATAATATAAATTAAACAAAAATAATAAATGATACAAAAATTATTTTCAAATCTTTATTATTCAAAATCATTAAATGTCATATATATTTTAATTATATTAAGTAATACCATAGTTTTTATTTAAGGAAAGAATAATTTTTTATAGATTACTAATTAATATTATAATTATTTAATGAATAATATATTATATATTTATATGGATCAATTTATTTCTTTAAAAAATTTAGAAATTATTTTAGTGATGCCACATATCATACATAACTCGTAAATTGTAATGTTCGTTAAACAATGTATAAGGGATGGCTTTTACCGACTGAGTCATATTTAATTAGATGAATTACATAATACTTAAAGCATAAATCTAGTGCTGCTGCCTCCCTGTAATCTACTTTTGAAATTAATTGTAGCTTTTTGCAATACAATTCTCCTAAATCAGCAAGTTCCGAGAAATTAACTAGGGAGGATTAGTTTACAAGTGAGACGCCGAAATAATAGGTCCCTTGCAAGCTTTGTGTACAACAGTAAGCCTAATTATATTAAAACAGAATTACAAAACAACGCTTTCCTTAACTCAAGTTTTTTTTTACAATTATAAATTTTCTTTCCAATACATTCTAAATACCATTTATTATTTTTCCAAATAATTAGACACCATTCATTAGAAAAATAAAAACAGAAATTACATATTATAAAATATTTAATTATATTTCTTTTTTCATCCTTCCATATCGTTCTTTGAATTTTAAAATTAAGATCGTTTGAGTATAATAAATATTTGGTGTGTTTCGAGTTGGATCCTCCCAAATTCACATGTATTTGGTTATGATGTGTAAGAATCAAAAAATATTCAAAAAACTAATGGTTCAGATATTTGTACCAAAAGTAACTATATTACTCGATTAGATCTGAGTCTTTTGAATATAATTAGTTATATAATAACACATTTAAAATATATAATACTAATCATAAAAAATAAATATAATATCAACTTATAAAAACCTAACATCAATATATGCGCGAGCACATGGATCAAGCGATAGTTGCTATTTAAAAAAGTCTTCTTTTTTTTTGAAACTCAAAAGTAAAAAAGAAGTCTACTAGTCAAACCAAAAACAAGTTTTTATGTGTTAGGGTGATTTGAAGTTAGGATCTGAACCACTAACATATATGCATAAATACAAAATATTTCCAACGACACGTCTTTATATTTTCAGAAAGAAACAGAAAATGATGCGAGACCTTTCAAAGATAATAGGAACTGTAGTAGCAGAACTACCTATAACTGGACATAAGAACAACTCAGGGATTTTGGGGCAAATCTCTAAAATAACACATTTAAGTTTATGTCACAAAAATAACCTTCAAAAACTAAAATGACCAAAATAGCATTTTATTTTTTGAAAGTTTTTAAAAATTATTTTTCAAAAATTGAAATCTTATCCCTGAAACCCCACTTCCCAATTCTAAACCCTAAAACCTAAATTTTAAACCCTAAACTCTAAACCCTAAATCCTAAATTCTACCCCTTAACTCTAAACCCTAAGATCTAAAATTAATTTATCATTGGGATATATGTGTGTATTTATCTCTTTTGATAAAACATTAAGTGATATTTTGATCATTTTTATTCATAAGTGCTAAATTTGTGACAAAAACTTTTTAGTGCTATTTTAGTGTAATACATATTTTATTAAATAATGTATTTTAATTATATCAAATTTGTAATTCAACATAAACATATTGGTTTCGATTGGTAACCATCGCTTAATCGCGGAATCGCGGAAAAAAATAACTAAGCTGTGGAAAAATTTAAAATTTGGGGAATGGTGGAATACATATTAAAGTATTAAAATATTTTATATAGTATTTATTTTATTATAAGAAAATACTTATAACTAAACTAATTATTACTAAATGTGAAAATAACTAAGATCTATTTAATTTGTATTATAAATTTTTAAATTATTTTCAATATGTTTTTAATAATAGATTGCCATCTTATAATATCATAAAATAAATTATAGTTTAATTTTATTTGCAACATAACTATTTATTACTAAAAAAATTATTGTTATATATTTAAAAATCTAAAATGACATTATCATATAATTTAATAATAGGAAAACATTGGTTTCTAAAAAAAGTATTGATTTTGTAAACAATCTACTAAAACTCATTTTTCCACTTAATAGAATTTCCCTTTATATTTTTGTCCAGCAAAACGCAAACTTACGTTTTTGCATTTTTTTCATTCCGCAAATTTCGCAAAATACTTGCGGAATCGCGTTTGAAATGCTATTACGCCATTCCGCAAGGTTACCAATCATAGCCAATTGTATTTTTGTATTTTAAAATTTTTTTACATGATTAAATAAAAATTAAAAAAAATTGTTTTTGTTTTTAAAATAAATCATTAAATGACTACTATCATTTATCACTTGCAAATAATAAAAATGTAAAATCTTAAAATTGAAAACATCAACTAATATATAATCTTATTTTAGTGTAAAATATGGTATCATTATTAAAGATGAAAAAGAAATATGACAACAAAACACAAAATTTGATGTAGTTTCAATACCAAATTTGGTGTAATTGTTGGAGGTATATTTAGAGAACGCGCGCCTCTCTCGATGAGACCAAATTGCAAAATTGTCTTTTTTATAGAAGAAACTTAAAAGGCATAGTAACAGGGGCGGATCTACGTTGTCTAGGGAGGGGGCAGCTGCCCCCACAAAAATCTAAAAATATATCTATTTACGTTATGAACAATATAAGTTCAGCAGCAGACTTGGTTCCAACAATCCCTTTGCCCCCAGTAAAACCACGGTTCAAATACCCTCTGGCCCCTTTTTCTGCCCTTTTTATTTATTTTTATAATTATTCCCTTTTATTTTTTTAAAAAAGAATTAGCGTTAATGTTCACCTATTTATAGGCTGTCACATTCCATTTTCTCTTCTGCACTTTCTTATATATATATTTTTTTTATTTACTCTTTTCATTCAAAAATAATTTTGTATTTAACATTTTTTCTCTTACAAAGAGAGAGTTTGTTTCATCTTCTTTTATTCCTTGAATTATATATTAAAAATCCTTTTTACGATTTTGTTTACTTTCATATAAAACATTCATATAAAAATAAAAATATTTATTAAATAATTAATTAATTATTTTATATGCCCCATATAAAATATTTCCTAGATCCGCCACTGCATAGTAACACATTGAAGCGTGGAAAACCCCTAAAAAGGTTTTCAAAATCGCAATATAATTTTTATTTTGAGAAAAGAAAGAGAGAATAAGAAATGGTAAGACGAGAGAGGAAACCCTAAACCCTAAATGGTGACCAAAGGGCAGAGGGAAGAGCTGTCAAAAATGTCAATTCCTACATCGACCCACAAATCTTAATGCTTGTAGACTACGCAACGCATCTCCTACCTCTTGTTTTACCACTTCTTCATTAATTTACTCTCTTCAATTGCTTTCCTTTTTTGTCCCTCATTGTTGCTTTTATAATTAATTGTGTGGCCTCAGGGTTAATGAGCTTTGGTATATTTGGTATCTCCGATTGTGATGTGTAACTGTTTCCTAATCTCTCTCCTTCTTAAATCTTTGATATGTCAAGAAAATCTCGACCGTAGATCTCTTTCTCATTTTTCTATTTAAACTCTTTTGCCCTTTCTCTAGTTTCTTCACCCAAAATCTTTTATACTTCTTCAGATCTTGTGTTTCTCTTGAGTCTTTACTAGTTTACTTATTCTGGTTTTATGATGATTGGTTCAGACCATGAAGTAGTAGCAGTCATTATTTGCTATTGCATCATCTTCAAGATTCAAAAATCATATTCTTTGATAGGTTCTCCTTTGAGCCTATCTTCTTTGAATCCTGATGATGCTGCAGCGGCAATCAAATGACTTATTTTCATATTATTTTAAACTCAAACGTTTAATTTACCAGAAATCCAGAGCAACATATCTTTAGATCTGTCCGATAAGATGACTTGTGACGAGTTCTACTGCACAGGTATGCAGATATATCTAGTAAAGCACACATATATTTGTTTTTGCATATATTTGTTAAAGTAGGTATAAATAGTGAACAACTTTTCTTTATGAAACGATGATGAATGGTATAAATAGCTATACGTTTATTGTTTCAATTGATTATATGAACTTTTTATAGTCTCGCTGTACTTTTGGCTGCACAATGTATGGACTGTGAAAAATTCTTAAAGGTTTTAGGGTTTTCTTTCTGCGGAAAAAGTATCTATAGTCATTTTTGTAGCTTCTTTTTTTTTTGTCATTTTAACTATGATATCTAGACCTGTATATTTAATGGGGTCCCTGTTTGATATGGGTTTCGCATATAAAACAATGAATTAAAAGGGATTGGTAAAATATGACATTGCGTAAGGAGGGACGCATGTCTGTTGTTTTATGCTCGGTTACATTTGTTTATCTGTACCTTCCCTTTGTCTATTGGTTAATCAAATGACTCATGTGAAATCTAGCCCTCGTTTTCGTATCCATGTTTCTTTAGTTTCGGATTATGTTTCTCTAATATAGTAGATGCTGATGTGATGTATACTCATATGCTTATTCACATTTTGTTGAGTTTATAAAAAAATTGAATCTCATTAGTGTCTACTAGAACTATGATCTAACTCTGCTTTGAAAAGGATGAATATTTGTGTGCAAAATTTGTAACTGCGAAGATTAACTGATTTGTTGTACAGCAAGAAGTTTTTGAACACGAATATTATTATTGAGTTTGTAAACACACACATTCTGTGTACAATTAAAACTCCATACTTAGACCAAGTAGACGTAATTAAGACAACTCCATATACAGTAAAAAATTAAAGAGAACTGATATTTCATGAGTTTGAACAAAAGGTGCCAGACCTAGATCCATATTTTTAGAACGAAAAACCATAACATTTTAATTTATTTTTTAATTGCTGGTGTTGCATATTATTGTTGATCATATTTGTTTGGATTGCACAATGATAAATTGATGAAATTAATATCAAAGAAAAAGATTTACAATATTAACAGATCTACTCACATCAGATTATGTTATCTCTAAAAATGTGTAGTATACCGCATGTAATCCCTAAGTTTGGCAGTTGCAGCAAGTTTGATCTACGAAACCTAGTTAAGGAAGAGTTTGATATTATGTTTCTTTAATTAGTTCAATTAGTTATGATTATATCTACAAATATATGGATTGTGGCTAGAATTTTCCAAGTAAAAATCTGGATGTCTTTGCTTAAACACAGAGATTCAAATGGCCTGATCTGATTGTAATTATACAGAAGATTTCAATATATGGAGGGGTTTGATCATTGCAACGTTGAATAGCATGTTTTCAAATGTATATATTAATATTAGAGCAATGACGGCAGACAAAAATACTATAATAGATTTATATATAATTAATCCCCTATATATTAATTGAGGAACATTTGAAAAGATATAATCTCAATTTTGTATTAATTAAAAGAGACCCCAATGCTTAGGTGTCATTCAATTAGGTAGTCAATTAGATTCAATTGAAAAATAAGTAAGTCCACATTGGATTTTTATAGATTGCTAGATACATTAATTAGTCAAACTATATGATATAATGATATGATATGCTATTTTCTTTCCATAAATAAAACCTACAGAATTACCATAAATGACTAATATATATATATGACAATTAATGATTGTTCCCTAACATATAGTTACTATTTTATTTTATTTCCATAAATAAAACCTAAGGAATTACCATAAATGACTAATATATATAAATATGACACTTAATGATTCTAATAATAAATATTTGATAACAGTTTATATATCCTCCATCATTTTTCTTTAATTTTATATTATTAAAATAAATTAAACAATCAAATTAGCTATAAAATTAAACTTTAGATTTTTTCGTATAGGTTATATTTTGAATTTTAAGAAACGAGAATAAATAACTAAACTATTAAAATTATTATGNGACACTTAATGATTCTAATAATAAATATTTGATAACAGTTTATATATCCTCCATCATTTTTCTTTAATTTTATATTATTAAAATAAATTAAACAATCAAATTAGCTATAAAATTAAACTTTAGATTTTTTCGTATAGGTTATATTTTGAATTTTAAGAAACGAGAATAAATAACTAAACTATTAAAATTATTATGTTAATAATTAATGATCAATAGTTTAACATTTTATTATAAAAAGATTTACATGATTTTAAAACCATATAAGTAAAAAGTATCATTCAATAATAAAACAAATATATATATACAGATTAAACTATATACCATATAAGATTACATAAATATTTTAATTTCAAAATTTTCAATAAATTTACAAGAACATTTATAAATTATAAACTTATTAAATTTTTCACATTGAAATTTTTTGTTATCAATGATTTAAATATCTTAGTTCTTTTTTTTAATTTTATATTTTTAAAAGATATTAACAATCGATAATATGGTTATTTTTGGTATAAACCATACAAACCGAATGGATGTGATTTTATAAAAACCATAGGATTTGGATATGGTTTGATTTATAATCGATTAAACTGAAACATGTAAATATATATATATATATATATATATATATTTATATTTATAACGACGCATGAATATCTATTTGTAACATGAGTTGAACTATAATTATAATTTGTAAATAGCTAACAATTTATTACAACTAAGACTTCTTATTTTGATCTTTTGCTTTTTTAACAGTAACTAATTTGAAGTAAAGATTATAAATTTGATGGACAACAATTAGTTGAAATTCTTTACAACTTTTTTTATCTTTAAACAAACAGAGTTGTGTTCAATCGAAGACATATTGGTTTGATGAACACTAAATATGGAAGAATATAAAAACTTTTCTTTCATGCTTCTGTTTTGTTTTTTATTTTTATTTTCAAAATTTAGTGTTTTGATATTAATTCTAGATTTGATCATTTTATTAGATAATAGAAGCCTTTTTTTGTTTTTTATTCTTTTATTTAAATATATAATACTTTTTAAATAAATGACTCTATGACAATATGACTCTAAATATGATCATATTATATATTTGTAGAATATATAATATGATCTCAAACTAAATAATCATGTTTTTTGGTATAAAATTGAATAAACTGAAAACCGATGGTATATAAACCAAATCAAACTGAAGTACATATAGATTTAGAATAGTAGTTATATTTTAATGATCGAAATACCAAAAAATCGAGCCGAACCGAAACCCGATATCCGGATTGAACACCTCTAATCCGAATGAAACCGAACTATTGTTTCACTTTTAAAAACATAATAAAAATAATAGCTTCATCCCGCGCAAGGCGCGGGTATTATCCTAGTTACATTATAAAGATGATGCAAATGCTAATAGGCAAAAAGCAAATATTTCATCAGCCATCTCTACAAAATGTTGATTGTTCATTGGCATGCTTGATTTGATTTATTGTATCCTCTATTAAGACAACATGCGGACAACACTTCGTCCACTGCTATTTTCACTTTGTGGAATCTTTTGTACTTTAGTTTTGCTCGTAACTATGGTGGATGACATTTTACTATAATACGTTTCTCATTGTTTAACATAACAAAACGAAAATAGGAGTGCGTTATTAGCCTAAAGGCAATAAAAAGTAACATGGGCCTGCGTCTCTAATCAGTCGCTTCGGTCGGAATACTCTTCTTTCCTGTAATCAGGTGAGCTCGATAACCCTGCGAAAGAACTTTATCCTTCTTCCCTTCAATCTAAGCTCATAATTAATTTTTGAAGCTTTGAAGCTATGGGAGATGCAATTGATTAATTTGAGTGGAGATGGTGGCGTCTTGAAAGAGATTGTAAGGAGAGCCAAACCTGATGCTATTTCAATTTCACCTTCTGTTGATCTCTCTGCCGTAGATGGTATTTTCAAAATTGTAGGTTTACATTCATCAGATGATAAAGACAAGACTTTTCAGTTATTCTGACTCTGTTTTGATTTTATTAGTTCACTATGACTATGAGGGTACGTACACTGGCTGAAGACGGACATGTCTTTGACACTACACGCGAAGACAATCTTGTCTTCTCCTTTGAATTAGGATCAGGCATTGTTATCCGTTCATGGGACATTGCACTTAAGACCATGAAGGTTATGTACTTACACTGTGTTCTTGAATCTGAGCTTTTCATTTGACGACTGATTTGAGCAATCTTTGTTTTTTACAGGTGGAGAAGTTGGAAAAAAATTACATGTAAGCCAGAATATGCTTACGGAATCCCGACATTCCACCTAAGTATGTTATGTTCCTAACTTGTTGAATCTTGTTCCAAGGACAGAGAGATTTATGTTTTTAATGTTTTTGTAATTGACATGCAGTGCTACTTTGATATTCGAAGTGGAATTGGTTGCTTGTAGACCGAGGAAAGGTTCTAGTGAGGAAGTGTTTCTGACGACAGAGCTAGGCTAGAGTAAGCATTATGACTATACATATGGACCTCACTAGCTTACTCAAAATTGTGCATATACAAAACCCATTACCCTTTTTGCTTTATGATTATGGGTTACATAGTGGCAGAGATCTGAAGAAGCAGAGAGATATTGCTGCGGCTGCTAGGAAGGATGATAAGAAGAAGAGAGAAGAAGCAAAAGCTGCTGCAGCTGCTAGGATTCAAGCTAAGCTAAACGCTAAGAAAGGTCAACGCAAAGAAAAAGGTAAAGGCAAAACTAAATAAGTCACAAACCCAAGATGACCAAAGTTGTCGTAAACTCTTAAGATGATATACCATTTCATGATTTTACCTTCAATGTATTATGGCTAGTCATCAATTATCATAATGGTCATTTTATGATTTGCTTTGTGTCTAAAACTTGTTGAAGGTAAAATTGACCCCAACATGAGAATTGTTTGAAAATAGGGATAGCAGTTAATAAAAAGAATATATTGTTGTTTGACAACATGAAATGCAATATATTAAAATAACTGAAGTACATTTGAGAGTTGTTTGAAAACAACGATGGCAGTTAATAAAAATAATATATTGTTGTTTGACAACATGGAATGCAATATATTAAGAAAATGGGTTTGGTTATTAAGAAAAATTGAAAGCTCTATAAATAAACTATCTATCTGGGCCAGATTTACAATATATGAAATTGGTAAGTTTAATCACCTAAAAATACCTTTTGTTTAAAATAATCATAATATAAAATTTAAAATTTATATACATATTTCAAATCAAAAGAATAATTCAAAATTAATTTATATCTAAATTTGATTCTAAAATATACATATATTCAAAAATTGATTTTTACTAAAATATTTTTCAATAGCGATTATAAAAAAAAAGTTTTCAATATATATAAGAAAAATATAATACAAAGCAGAAACACCAAGTTATATTGTGGTTTTTATATTTGACATTATGTTTTTAAAATATAAGATATGTAATTATCCCCCTATATATTAAAAGAGAAGTCACTTTAATGAATTTTGCTTACGTGTCATTCATATGTGCAATGTAGAATTAATTCTCTTAATTTGATTGGTTGTTGACATTTGAATTTTTATTTATTTAATTAAAGTTTTTTAAAAGGAAACTAATCCTAGAATTACCTAATCTAATATATATTACCAAACAAACAATTAACCATCTTAAATACATAGGATTAATATAATTTGTTTATAGAAACAATTAAATATCACATATTCCATTATAAAAATTTAGAATATACATATAAATCCTCTTATATATTAAATGAGAAGTCACTTTAGTGATTTTTGGTGACGTGTCGCTCATAGGTGAAGTTTCAAGAAATTGTTATAATTTGATTGGTCGATTGTTCTTAATTTTTATTTATTTAATTTAGATCTAAATATTTAAGGCAAGTCTAAAATCATTTAACATCACTTGCCATATAATCTAAAGAATAATACAAATAACAATTTATGGAAACTAATTCTCGAAATTATAAAAAGATTAATAATGTTTTATTTATTACTTTTAATATTTACTCACTTAATTAATATTTTTAGGTGTCTTTGAGTTTTAGAAAAACTATTATAATTTGATTTGTTAATAAATTTTCTATTTTATTTATTTTATGAGTAAGAAAATCACTTCTAGAACTAATTTTTCTCAGTATCCTAACGACATAAATATATTTCCTAAATATATTTCATAAAATAATTTATGGTAATTAAATATGTGATTTATATAAAATATATAAAAAATGAAATCCTCCTAAATATTTGATCCAATAAGACCCTCTTAGATTTGAAGAAATGCATGGTGGATTATTTTTTCCATATAATTATAATCAGGAAGTTATTATTTTAAATTAATTAAACTTATTTTTGGGAGAGATATATATTGGTGTAGTCTATTAAATATATTGGTGAATCTTAGTTAATATTCGTAAAGGTGATCCTAATAATGGTTAAGTGGACATCACTCCATCTTATGAAGACCACCTATCTCATGATGCACCAATTAAACCACACTAACCGGTTTAGAGGCAACCTTCTTCACTTAAATTTTCTAATAATTTTATAAAAATATTATATTTTCTATTATATATGTTGGTTTTTCAATACACCTATAAGCTTTGTTTCAATTATACCGATTTAATTAAAATGATATGGAATACTAGTTAAATTAAATGGTTATAATTGAAATCGGTTTAATTTTAATATACATTTGTGATATAAAGTTATATCGATTTATTTAAAATGATTAACGGTCGAGATATGTATATCAATCTGGTTAGATAAGCTTTGGAATTGTAATTAATTATTTTTAATTAATTTTAAATACATTTAATTAACCAATATCAAATTATAATTTTCGTATAACAAAAATATATGCAAATCTAAGTAAGATTCCTTATTATCTTGTCATTAATTCGTTATTGCTACTATATAGTATAAAAGTCTATACAAATGATATTGCATTAAATGTACATTTTTCAACATGTTCATTATTAGTTAATTCATGAATTGTTAGTCCTTAGCAATTATTGTAAACCTAATTATAGCAAAATAGCTATAATATTTTTTCTCTAAACTGTTTCATGATTAGTTTTAATCTAGGTGATATTCAGTTTTACTCTTACATTTTAATTCGTATATATTACTACTATACATTAAATATTCGAATACAAATGTGATTTTATTTGTATTTAATTTTTCTAAATATTCCTAATTAGTTAATTCCTTAAATTTTAATATTCTTTTTGTTCTAAATTACTTGTGATAGTTCATATATGCAATTATTGCAAACCACATTATAGCAATTTAGTAATGCATTCCCACAAACTCCTTCGCCATTTTAATGTACATATCTTTGGAGGTTTAGCATAAGGCATATAAATATATTATGCTAATAACTCTCAAACGTGGAAGTTGGAGAATATATAAAGTTGGTCAGGGTCTTACACTACAAACATTAAAGTTATGTTGATAATTCAAAAAAAAAAAAAAACAAATGGCAATGGTTCAAACAGATACATGGAATATTGTAGTTAGGATTATTCGTCTGTGAAAGAATTATAGCAAAGAGACCAGAGACACTATTGAAATGGTATTTGCTGATAAAGAAGTAAGAAATGAAATCATTTTTAACTTTGCCTATTGAACCGTAACTATTCTTATTATTAGAAAAATATTAAAATGTTTACAACCACGTTAGTAAAAGATTTCATTTCAAATCTCTTTTCTCTTCAAAAGGTTTAATGTTGCAGTCTTCAGAATAAATATCTCAGGGTTCTCGGGGGTTCTTCAAAAATTCCTTTGTCTAACAGAAAAAAACAATAAGAGTGAGGCAATGATGTTGAGGATCAGCACCCTAGAGAACAATCGCAATATGCTAGACATTTTTCATATGTGGTGAGATTCTCTACAAAACTTTTGTGAATGCTAAGATAAGAGTTTGCAGCATTACCTCCTACACCTATTTCACATTGTTTAATATTAAAATGTTTATTTCCAAATTGGCAAGAGATCTCAATTCAAATCTCTTTTCTCTTCAAAAGGTTTTATTGTTGCAATTTAAAAAAGAAATATTTAAGGGTTCTGGTGGTTTTTACAACTCTTTTGTCTAAAAAAAGAAGCCAATAAGAGCGCGAGACAATGCTGTTGAGGATCAGTTCTCTGTCAACAAAAAACACTCTAAAAAAATCAAAAGCAAGTGAAGCTGGAGAAATGGAAGAAGAATCTATTCTTTTTTTTTTTGTTGAACACCAGTTCACTTACTGTTATTTCTTGAATTTGGTTTGTTATTTTATTGGCTTTAATTATTATTTATTTTCTCAAAGAAAATAACATTATATCTCTTGCAATTACTTTTTGATTAACACCTAATAAATAGTTGAAAGAAACTATATTATCCTACTATCTCTTTCTGTATATTTTGAAATACAATTTAATTAAACAATCAATAATGAATAGTTACATGTGGTTCAAGGCAAAATATTTNCTTTTTGATTAACACCTAATAAATAGTTGAAAGAAACTATATTATCCTACTATCTCTTTCTGTATATTTTGAAATACAATTTAATTAAACAATCAATAATGAATAGTTACATGTGGTTCAAGGCAAAATATTTGCAAAACAAACAAAGCTAAGGACAAATGAGATATACCAACAAGCTTTAGTTAACTTCTAAATAAAAAGCTTATATACAACACAATTTCACTTATTGACAATATAGTAGGATACACAACTTCTAAATTTGTTTTTCCATCTTAATTTGATTAATAAAGGATCAAATCCCAAGATACACAATCACCAAAACCCATAACAAAAGGACATTACAATAAAAATCGACATGGGGCCGAAAACCCAATATTGAGAAAACTCTAATGTAGATACACTATTCGACGGATCTGTATAAGCTTCCGCCTCCCAAAATAAAAACATCACCTTGTTGAAACCAAAACAAGAGATACACCAAACCTTCTCTACTAAAGATCTATAAACGAGAAATAAAACCAAGGACAATCTAAAGCCGGACCGACGGTGGCTGTGTAGACCCACTCCATCGCTCGGAATCACTAAACACAGTGACTTTTTTTCTCTCACAACTTCTAAATATAAACACTATAATTTTCATTATTTTAGATATTATATACCCGCACATGCGGACCAATCACCTAATTTTATTATTTTAGATATTATATGCCCGCACAGGGTGCGGGACAGTCACCTAGTACATATTATATTATAGAAATAAGTATATAAACGATTTTAAATTTTTTTTTATTAATAGTGGATAAAAAATCATACATTACAGAAAACTAATAATATTTTTAATACTCACTCACTATATATATGTATTCTTAAAATATGTTCAATGAATGCAAAACAGTCAAATGTATTTTTTCTTAAAAAAATCTATCATTTTCCAGAGATAAATGTCGATAGTATAGTTGAGTTATCACTTTCAAAAATTATTTAATTATTTTTATATTTAAAACAGAAATGATATGGTATGACATTTTAAAATATGAATAAATAAAAAGTTTATTATAATATAAAACTACAAAAAATCAAAACATTATATTAATACAAGATTAATTTTCTATTCATATAATTCATATAGCTTTAAGTATAATAAAATTGACATGTTTCTTTTTAATAAGAAAAAAAAGAAAAGAGACATAAATAAAAACATGAGTGAATAATAATAAAACCTTTTGTTGTATTCTTCGTTATTTTGTTATTGTACATACATAATTTTTTATTTTTATACCAAAATATTTTTTACGTATTAATATAATTGTAAACTAATTATTTTTAGGTGTTTATACAACATAAGGAAAAATTGAGCAAGGAAGAGAAATATAAATGATAAG
This sequence comes from Eruca vesicaria subsp. sativa, assembly GCA_932364175.1. Lineage (NCBI taxonomy): Eukaryota > Viridiplantae > Streptophyta > Magnoliopsida > Brassicales > Brassicaceae > Eruca > Eruca vesicaria. The sequence continues at coordinate 81,240 of CAKOAT010997446.1, forward strand.
TTATAAAATTGTTTATGTTGAAGATGCAAAATCTAACGCAAATTAATTTTATAATAAATTATTTAAAATAATGATAATTATTTTTTGCGGTGTAATAAACTTTAAAAATATATGATAACAAAGTTATAACAAAATTTATACAACTAGAAACATGTTATTTTGATATATTAAAACTGTTGAATCTCATGTTTATATTAATCTATGTCTAAAATAATGACATCACATCATTTAAGAATTAAGATATTTTATGTTATATAATTATTTAATCAAATTTACTTTTTTGAAAAACAGTTATTTAGATTTACTTAAAATATGTATGTAATGAAGTAATTAAAGAAAAACAAAATTAATAATAAAATATTTATTTTTTCAATGAAAATCTTGGTCAAAGGAATCAATGTTTGATAAGATAGTGTGAAGATTGGAGAGAATTTGACGATGAATTTATTTGGTTAGTCAATTGTGATTTTATATTAAATTCTAAATAAAAAAATATGTAAGAAAGGGAGAAAGAGAGGGAGATATGGTGATGATAATGATTAGAGAGTCGGTTATGATCATAATGAAAATGAAAAAGAATATAAGTGAGAGACTGAATATAAGTGAGATAGATTCTGAAATCATTTATTAATACTATGTCAAAGTATATAATATTTCTATACAAACTTTTATATTTACAACTATATATTATCATTTTATTTATTTTGAATTTTTCAACAATATATTTTTTAAAAATTTTTATACACAAAAATATAATAATATATAATAACCTTTTAGTTCATATACTATTTAAATGTGTTATTAGAAAACTAGGAAATTTTAGTAATTCATTTAAAATATTAATGGCAAATCAAATTTTAGTTATAAATTTATTTTTATTTTAATTATAACAAAAGAGAAATACCCTAGGATGAACCGAAAAAAGTTTTTTTTTATCACAAATATACACCTAAAAAATAAAAATGACCAAAATAGACTTAAATTTGTTATCAATATATTTTGGGTTAACTAATCTTAAACCTTTTTTTTAGAGTTGAGGAGTGGAGTTTTGGGGATAGAATTTTAAATTTTTAAAAATTAAAAAAACTTCAAATTTACAAAATATTTGGTCATTTTAGTTTTTGAGGTCTATTTTGTGATAAAAAAAACTTTAAAAGTTCAATTTGAGAGAATTGACCATAACAAAATCTGTTGAGTAATTTTTTCAAAAATATTACCAAAATTAAATATTTTAGAAAAATAAAGTATGAATGTAGTAACAAAAAAAAATCAAAATTCATGTAATGTTTCAAACTCAAGAATAGTTGTGTAATTTTCCAAAGTTTTTTTTGACAAAATATTCAAACTCAAAATGATAATATTTTAAATTTTACAAAACATAAAATCATAGATAATAAAGAATAAATTTTTGAAGTCTAATATTTTGAAGTCTTAATTTCAAAAAAAAACAAAAACAAAACATAATGTAATAACATAAAAATATCTTATATGAATAAAATTTCCTAAATTAATATGATAGATAGTACTATGTATAAAATTTATTAAAACAATAGGGCTATATTATTTAAACAAAAACGTGTTTTATGTATAAATCCCGAAAATACTAAAACGATATATGTTAAAAGTATATTTTCTTAATAAAAATATGTAAATATAAATTATTTTAATCATATTTCTTTTCTACAATATAAATAAATAAATTTATTAATGTATTATATGCAAAATGTATAAATTAAGGAAAAATATATTTTAACGAAGGTTCTCTATTTTTTTTTCATATTGTTATTTTATTATACATAACTCGAAAATATATTGTAAGTAATAAAAATTAATAACAAAGTAAATTGTATTAAAAATCACTATATATTAATAACACCGAATAAGAAATATAAACAATAGTATTATAGAATTACACAGTATATAACACTAAAATAAAAATTATAGACTGAAAACATTTTTAATAATATCAAATACATTTATAAAATAAAAATATCTGCACGAACGTGCATGTTAAAATCTAGTAGGGTTTAAAAAGTTAAAGATGCTCTAACTGATAATTTACTTCATAAATATCATTAAAAACTCATAACAATGTGAAATGTGAAACATACCTATTTATCTAGTAAAACCAAGCGTTATTATAGAAAAAAAATGGATGTAAGAATGTATCAAGTAATAACCAATCATTTAAATATTTTAAACCCATAATTAATTAAAACAAACAAAAATCAAAGAAATTTTAAACCAATACTGAAACAACATATAAGGTTTTCAAAGTCTTGATCCAAGAAGTTTACTCGCTTGATCACATTTGACATCATTAGCAATTCCGACCTGTGCATTTGCAAGATCATACTCCACCCACACGTTTTGCTGATGAACATTCCCTATTATAAACATCTCAAAGCCCGCGAGGCCAGAGTTTCCGAACGTGAAACAATACTTCTGGTGGGATCCGGACCCTGGTACCAGGTACAACAGCTTCTCACCCGACACGGTCAGCTCTGCGCCTGTGAACATCAGTCTCACCGTTGGCAATTTCGAAAAATCAGGTTTAGTTGACCCGATTTGGAAACAAAGATCCAATGCCGTTTGGAACACGTAACTCGGGTCAACAGTGAGAACCGATTTGGTTTGTTCGGTAAACTCGGTTTTCAAGACGTTGTAAACCGGATCTAGCAGGAATGTGAACTGAGTTCCCGAATCTAAAATTGTCTGACCGGCTCCAGTATGATCCGGGACAAATGCAGATTTTGGGATGGGTAACAATTTTGACCCGACCTGAATCCCTTCGAATTGGACCGTGTAAGCGAACCGGTCCCAGTAAGGTAACCGGTCGGTTTTAGTTACCAAAGGCGAGTATTTGAGAGGTGGAAGAGAAGCGCCACCGAGAACCAGAACACCGGTAGAGTCAGAACCGGAGATACAATAAGAGAATTTTGATAAACCCATCTGGTTAATAAACGATAACCGACCCCGGTTCATTCCCATTAAACCGGTTGATGTCTCTGCGTTGTCCTCTGGTGTTGCACTGGAGCTTGAGTCCATGCACCCGAATGCCGTGGCGGGTCTTGTCAACAACCCGACTCCAAACGTCTCTTGAGCAAGATTCCCATCCAAGGAAGATCCATCTACGTAAGAGACAGCCACGTGGCAGAGGTTAGCATGTTTGTCACACGTGGCGGGAGCGGGTAAGTCTTGGGTTTGGATGGTGCAAACGGGTGAAGAACATGGTAAAGCAATGTAAGAAGAGGACTTCGCATGGTCGAAAATGGGTGTTGCTGTTGAGGATTGTTTGCAGTAGAGCCATGTAAGCTCGCTTCCAGTGTCGAGAACCATCTTGATGGTCTGTGGAGGTGAACCGGCGGTGAGAGAGACGGTGAGTGTGACATCGTGTGTGAAAGGAATCTTAACGGATGGAGAAGAAGAGATACGACGTCGTTGGAGCAATGTTGTTGAAGAAGTGTTATGGATATTTTGGGTAGTGAGAGGGAAGATGAGTGTTTGGTTTGTAAGAAGTATTCTTGAGAAGGCAAGAGGGGAAAATATTAATAGGCAAAATGTGATTTGGAGATGAATCGATGATGAAATCATCTTGTTAATGTATTCTTTATCTCAGTATTTACTTGCGAATCCTTTGTGTTTATGTACGTATGTCAGTGTTTAAATGTTTTTTTGCAAGTAAGGAATAAAAGCACAAGGATGCAAATGCATTTATACCGTTAATAAATCAAGGAACCAGATATGTGAGGGATACTGGAAATAATTGATTGATTTTGTAGTTAATAGAGATAACCAATCGAAGATTGATAAGAAGGAGATAGTATAAGGAAATTGATGTGTACACATTGCCAAAGACGTGAATTTAGCTAAGGTAACAGTAGGTGTTAAAATCTGACATTCTTGGGTATGTGATCTGTCAAAGTTAAATATAATGAGTTTCAACTTAATTTATAATTTGTATTTTAGTTATAACTTTCTTTATTCAGTAAGATCCACTACATATTTCTGAAACAGAAACTTAGTTTAATTGATATTTCATGTATGTATATTGAATGTTGGGAATAAAAGATGTTCAACAGGACCAATCAGTTCCATTAATTTTATAAGATATAAGAGCACATCCATCATTAAATTTATTCAACTGTATTAGCTAGTTATACTTATTTATATGATATGTATTCTATACCAATTTTAATAGCTTGTCAACAACAGTTATACATAATTAATATTTACACCAAAAAACAGTTATACATAATAAAACGTTAAAATATAATTCTAAAATTTCCAATTTCAGATTATTTTCTAATATCTGATATTATATTAAATGATATTAATTCATTATATCATATTAAATTTAATTTATATCTGTTAAAATTTAAACACTATTCAATATATAGTTTTATTAATACAGTGGATCTTGATAAATGAATAACCATTTTTTAAAGAGAATGCTATATTAGAACTTGAGCTTTGTGAAAGTTTGTTACGATGAAAATAAAAATGTATTATCTCAAGTTACCGTTTACGCTGTACATTACAAGTATTTATATTACCCAGTTTATACAAGTAAATCACTGGTACTTGACTTAAAAACCAATCGGTCTAATACTCTAATACCCTCTCCTCAAGATGGAAGATACAGACTATGGATACCAATCTTGCCAATTAACGACTTGAAGAGAGCAGGTTGAACAGTTTTAGGGAGAATATCAGCAAGGTGAAGAGCATATTGAACATGAAGTGATTTCTGCAGTGTTTTGAAACCCGACTCGGACCCGCGGTTGAACCGGTAAACCCGATGACCCAAAATAAATCCGGTTCGGGTTTTGTTAAAAACCCAAAATTTAAAAACCCGCAAAAACCTGAAAAATCCCGCTAAAACCCAAAACCCGATGCCGGTTGAACCACTGATTGAACCAATAAATAAAATTTTACTTTTTTCAGTTTTAAATTATGTTTTAATTCTGTTTTATATTCTAAATTTCTAATTTAAAAGTTAGGTTTTCACGTTTTAGTTATTGGCATTGACGTTTTCTTCTTTAAATTTAGATTAAACTTTCCGACTTTTATCATACATAATATCTATTACACTATTTTATCTGGGATTTTTAAATTTTGATGAAGATTTCACTATACCACCTGAAAAAAATGAACTGAAGGGTGGTAGCGAGAACCAAAATTAGTTGATGTGATTTAGTGTTAGTTTATTTTTGTTATTGTTAATTTATTACAATGATGTTTTACTTTTGGTTTATTTTGGATTTGAAGTTTAATTTATTATTTTCATTAGACATTTAAATATTTATGAATTTTATATCTTGATTTTTGTAGATGTCATTACTCTTAACTTGTTATAAAAAAATTAAATTATCTAAACTAGTTTTTGATATTTTGTATATTTATACATTTTATGTTTTAAAAAAATTTAGAAAATTTAGCTTCTATATTTTTATTTTCATAGCTAATATATTATTATATAATAAAGTTTCATTTATTAACCCGCGGGTGAACCGCGGTCGACCCAGTGACCCAATGACCCGGTAAGTCGTCCGGTTCAGTGTCCGGGTCGGGTTTAAAAACATTGGATTTCTGTTATTAATCTCTCTCACATATACAAAGTGTTGAAGATGAAGCTTATATACAAGCTTTACTAAACCAAATACAATAACCAATATAAACCAAAGTAAACCAGAGATATTTAAGCTAATACTCCCTTTCAAGATGGAAAGGACTTGCATTTTGAACTTGAAAGCTTCAATCAGTGAGACAGTAACCACCGATAGAAATTGATAAATCTCTAAGAAATCCAAGAATAATAATTCCACAAAGACGATGAAGGATAGAGAGAGACTCATGACATTGGATCTTGAATCAGAGATGAACAGAAATGTAATCAGAGAAAAATGAAGTGAGAATTGTGAATTTAACCTAACTCTGATACCATATTAGAACTTGAGCTCTGAGAAAGTTTGTTACGATGAAAGGAAAAATGTATTATTTCAAGTTACCGTTTACAGTGTACATTACAAGTATTTATATTACCCGGTTTATACAAGTAAACCACTGGTACAATCAAATTGATTTAATAACCAATCGTTCTAATACTCTAATATCTCCATGTAAAGAGTTCTCAAATTTCCATGAGGTTTTAAAGTGTTTCGTTTGAGAAACCTCATACATTTTTTTTTTTTCATATATTTAGCATACATCTTACTTTTTCCATGGTGAAATATTGTACATAAAACGTTACCAAAATACAGTTAAAAGAACCTAGATATAAAATCCATCATCTCCCATCGGTTTTAGTTTTACCTGCGAATGAGAATATAGACGAAGAAGTACTAGTCTGATTTGGTCCACTATAAAACCTAGCTGAATCCACAAAGTCCTCAAACTCGCCAGCATTACCACCACTTGCATCATCAAGACACATACTATCATTTGCATCTAAAAAATCCGGCGCTGGAACAACTTCCGGCGACGGGAACTGCTTCTCGAGATACATAACCACTTGTCTCATCGTAGGTCTCACCTCAGGTGAATTGTTCGAACAAAGAAGCCCTAGTTTGATAACCATCACCACTTCATCTTCATCATACTCACCGTTCAATCTCCTGTCCACAACATCTCTAATGTCACCACTTTGCCACCTTGACCAAACCCAATCAACCATTACAAGCTCTTCCGGTAACGCATTTGTCTCTATCGGTCTTCTCCCGCAAGCTACTTCTAAAAGAAGCGCACCAAACGCGTAAACATCAGTGCTTGTTGTTAACTTTCCTGATTTAGTAAGTTCTGGTGCTAAGTACCCAAACGTACCAACCACTCTTGTAGTGCCAGGGTTTGATCCATGCTCATATAATTTAGCAAGACCAAAATCCCCAACACGACCGTTCATATCACCGTCTAATAAAACGTTTGCGGCTTTAATATCGCGATGAATAACGGTTTGTTCCCATCCTTCATGTAGGTAGAGTAAAGCAGAAGCAACCCCTTTGATAATTTTGAAGCGTTGGTCCCAAGTTAAGATGACTTTAGGGTTTTCACCGAACAAGTACATGTCTAAGCTACCATTAGGCATGAAGTCATAGACCAGAAGCAAATCTTGTCGTCTCCGACACCAACCTAGCAACTGAACAAGATTCCTATGCCTGAGGTGACCGATGCTCGAGACTTCAGACATGAACTCTCGTACACCTTGTCTTGACTCGTGAGAGATTCTCTTGACAGCTACAAAATCTTCCGAATCTGGAAGCTTTCCTTTGTATACTTTCCCGAATCCACCAGACCCTAGAAGCTCCTTGTCCCCAAAACCATTTGTAGCTTTCTTCAGCTCTCTATAAGAGAATCTGTGCGGACCAAAGTCGAGCTCCCACTCTTCAACTCTGTCTTCATCTTTGGCCTTTTTAATACCAAACATAACTGCTACGGCAATAACTGCGATGATCAAAAGGGAACACGAGAGAGATACTCCTAGGATCAAGCCAGGGCTCTTCTTCTTCTTGAGTGGACGTGGAACCCTAGGGAGAGATGGTAGAGACAGAGACAAAGCTTCTCCACTCATGTTAAAGTTCCAACCTAAGATGTAATGAGAGCTAGCTAGCAAACCGGTCGAAGCAGAGAATCCAACATACATTTCATCTCCAAAGACAGGGGAGAGATCTACATTGTAAGAGAGAAGAGACAATTTTGGTTTGTCAGAGAGTGGAGAAATCTTAACATCTAACCTCTTTTTGTCTGAATCATAATCAATCCAAGCTTGTATCACTCTACCACTGTCGAGGAAAAGCTCTTTCTTGGTTGAGTTTGGGAGAAAATAAGCAGCTGGAGTTGAAATACTTGACTCCAAACTGTTTATATCGATTCCGACATGGTTATCGTTGATGTCTTCAAACTCCAAATCCTTAACCGTATCAAACTCCACAGCGAAGAAGTTGCTAGAGATATTAGCTCGGCTCGAGTTCAATAGCCCTAAGTACTGGCTAGAAAGAGAGCCTGGGAGATTTGGACTTGGAGTGATGGAGAAGGCAAGTCCATGACCTCCAAGCGTGACGTACTCTGGAACCATGGCGATTACAAAAGAGGTGGAGAAAGAAAGAGCTCGGTTTTGACCGATTGGCTTGAATCGGATTGGTAAAGAGTAGAAGGCGTGACCAATGACGCGGCTTGTATCTGTTGTAAGCCTGATGGCTCCAGTGTTGGCTATCTCTGTTACTCCTGACATGATTAGATTTGGAGTGGCTTTTTTGAAGCCAATGAAAGAGAAGTCTTGAGTTAGAGATGAGGCCAAGTGTGTGAAGAACATGAGGAGTAGCCAGAGGAAGACAAAGGTCTCCATCAACAATGTCTTTCAGAGTTTTTAGATTCTCTGTATTTCCTTGTGAGAGAAGTAAAGAGACTTGTATATGGTTGATGAGCTATGAGGATATAGTTCTATGATATGAGGTTAGATTCGTTAGAAATTTAGAGGAAGATTTGATGGTGACGAATGAAAGATTATGAAAGCATGTGGTGCTGAGAATGATGTTGGTTATTCAGGAACATGTGATTATTTCTACACAGATTACAGTATTAACTATTCAATATTTAAACAACAAACTGAACTTACGTCACCTACGATTATACGAGGTTATTAATATTTAGTATATCGATGTTGTTATAGCAGTTGAGATCGTCGGTACTGATTAGTTTAATCAGGGATGAGCAAGTGCTTATATTTTGTTAACAAACGGTTTACAAGTTTTAACTTGATGGTTTTCTCAAAAAGAAAAAGTTTTAACTTAATGGATTTCTTGTGTATATGCCATCGACAATTAATTCAGAATATGTTTGGATATGTAAACCAACTGTGTTTGTAAGTAGGCCTGGGCATCCGGTCCTCGTGTCGGGTTTGGGTCGGATCCTGTCGAGTCCGGGTCTTTCGGGTCTTGGAAATTTAGATCCATATGGGTATCTATGATTTTTCGGGTCGGTTCCGGGTCGGGTCTTGCCGGGGGTCCGGGTCAGTTCGGGTCTATAATTCCAACACCTGTAAAATACCCGTAATTTTCGGATCCATATCGGGTCCGGATCGGGTCCAAATATTTAGAATCTAAATAATACATAACATGCCCAAACTCACTCAAATTCAGTCAATATTTTTCATATATATCTAAAATTTTATAAAATAACTTAAATTAAACTATTAATAATTAAAGAAAAAATTGTTAAACTCTAAATTTTACATTTTAAAACTTTATATTACTTAAAAATGTTACAAATAATAATAAATATTGTTAACAAAAGATATTTCAACTAAATTATAAAATAGTATAGATATATAAAACATAACACAAAATAATAGTTTTGGATATACATGTTTATAAGTCGGGTACAAATCGGTTCTTATCGAATCGGGTCTATCCGCGTCGGTTCTTTTCAGGTCCGGGTCTATTCGGGTCGGTTCTTTTTTGGGTCCGGGTCTATTCGGGTAAAAAAATTTAGACCCAATAGGTACTTGTAAATTTCCGGGTTGGGTTCGGGTCGGATATTTTCGGATCGGTTCCGGTTCGGGTCTTCGGATCCGGGTAAAATGCCCAGACCTATTTGTAACACATAAAGGAAGTCTAAATAGTTAACTGTTTTTAGTTACGGTATGGACTAACTTTGGTGAGTGATCGGCTCAGTTTTATTAGAAGATTTCGGGGGTTCATATTTGATGATTTTTTTTTGTCCTCAACAAAGAAAATATATTCTATAAGACTCTGTAAACCAAACTGGTAACTCTACATCTATATGGACAACAAATGACGTTTGCTTCCTGGCGTTTCGTACCAGACCGTCCGCCTTTGTATTTATTTAACGAATGATCTCTAAGTGATTAAAACCTTCTTGAAGAATCTTGATATCGTCTAAATAATTCACAAAAACTGGTCATTCCTCTGGTGTAGAAACCATCTTTACCAATTGAATGCAATCTGTAGCAAAGGTAACATTATACTGACATAAATTCCTCATGCTCTCCATTGTCTATATAAGAACCTCTATTTCCAAATGTAGCGATGAAATGCTTGCTCTTGTGTTCCTTGTTCCCATTAAAACCTTAAATCCTTCAAGTATACTTAACCAGCCCTGGCCCGAAAAAGGCTCTTGGTCTTTTCATGAACCATCTGTGAAACACCAGCGGCCTGGTATTACTGGTAAAGTGAACTCTGTTGTCTCCTGTGAATGTGGAGCTTCCCTAGTTTTGGGGACCTGCACCTTAGCCCAAAGTACAGATTCCGTCTCTTCCAATCTTAAAGTATCTCTGGGGTCCATGTCAATATTGCTAAACACCTTATTGTTTCTTGATTTCCAAATGTAACATAAGATCCATGCAAATTGATGATCATCCAAGAATTGTGACCTCCGCCAATATAAGTAGTCCATATTCGTAAAGAGTTCCTAGAAAGGGAAAGCGTTTGGATTTGATTGTACCTTAGCGATTGTCCATACTTGCACGGTCGGAGGGCATTCAAAAAACACATGATTAATTGATTTCTCACTGGTTTTACATTGTGAACACTGAATCTCCCATTGCATCCCTTTACTCCGCAAATTTTTCTTAACTGGTATACAGCCTGACACCATCTGCCAGAGAAAATGTTGTATTTTCAGTGGACACCAAATCTTCCACGAATAAGCTTTTATGGGGATCACCGTGGGTCCAAAAAAACGCATGTTCTCTACCTCTATCTGGGTAAATCCGTTCTTCCTGATAACATGCTTTTACCGTATATTTTCCATTAATAGTGTAATGTCATCCATCCTGGTCCATGAGCTGATATCTACTTAATGCTATACTTTCTATAATCTTAGCGTCCTCTGGTTCCACCAATGACCGAATTACCAGAGAATTCCAGGTACGCAATGATGAATGTAGGAGCGAATCCACTGTGATATCCAAATAAAGATGTTGAAAATTACCATTTACTGGTCTCAGACGAGTGGTTGGGAGCCATGGATCATTCCATACTGATATAGATGATCCCGGTCCCACCCTTTTAATTAGTCATTTGCAAACCAGAGATCTAGCTGAGATGATTCTACGCCATCCATAAGATGGTGAGTAAGAGCGGATCGTTTCTAAAGGTGAAACATTCCTAAAATACCGTCCTTTGAAGACTTAATAAAATAGAGTATTGGGGTTTGCCATAGTTGTTTCCCTAACATAGCCATATTGAAATCCGAAAGGTCTTTAAACCCCAGACCTTTTTCATCTTTACTGAGGAAAAGTTTGTCCCAAAATTTCCAATGAATATCCCTTTTATCCCCTCATGAACCCCACTAAAATTATCTCACCGCACTCGTCAGTTTCGAGGTGATGTTTTAAGAATCCGACAACAAGACATCACATGATTTGGTAAAACCGTGACGACTGATTTAAACACTACCTCCTTTCTTCCCTTAAAAAAAAAAATTAAAATTCCAATCATTGACTATGTTATTCACCTCCTTTCTTCCCTTAGAAAAAAATTAAAATTCCAACCATTGACTATGTTATTCAAACGTTCATGCACAAAACCAAACACTTGAACCTTGTACCCCCCAAACTTTCAGGCAGTCCCAAATATGATCATATTCTTCCAATATTTTGAATACCTAATATATTCCTAAGTTCCTGCCGGACTCCTTCCTTAATTTTGAACTCAAATTGAATTGAGGACTTTTAAAAACTTCTCAGTTTATCAGACACCTTCTCATAATCTTTCAAAATCCTAAGAATAGTATAACATTCCTCCTTCAGTGCCTTACAAAAAATAAATTATCATCAGCAAATAAATAAATAAAAAGATAGAGGATTTCTTTATGTTCGCAATCAATACCTATCTTTATGAAACTGATGGGTAAACACGTTTCACCTTCATTCCTGTCAAGAGTTTATGTCGTTTTGCCTTCTTTATGTTCGCAATCAATACCTATCTGCACAAGATAAATAAATAAAAAGATAGAGGATTTCTTTGTCAAAGTCCTTTATGCGGAGCAATATATCTTTTTGGGTGGCCATTTAAAAGGATTTTGTATTGTACCGTTGAAATATATTCCATAATCAATTGGATGATTTTTAAACTGACATTTTACGGTTTAGTGAAATCTGTAGCACTATTATTTTCGTTCTTTTTAGTTTTAGGTTACTGATTTAAAATTTATATGTAGCTATGTACGTAGGTCCAGAGATTGTTCAAAACAAAAAAAGTACGAAGGTCCAGAAACAATACATGCAGAAATAGTTTGTTTTTAGCTTCAACGCACAATAGAATCTCTATAATTTAATATTCGATAAATTAATAATTTTAATAAATTAATAAATTTTGCCGGTCCCAACTTGGGTCAGTTCAAATTTAACACAAATCGATAAAATATTAAGATAATAATATTTTAGAAATTCTATATAAATATATGATTCCATTAAAATTAGAAATTAATAATTTTTATGTATACATATTTTATATAAGTAAGAATCTATTATTATACTATCTGATTTATATTCACAATAAAATTATCTTTATGTTTTTTTTAAAACTTAAAAATATTTTTGATGAAATTTAGTACTCCCTTCGTTTCGAATTAATTGTCATTCTAGAGAAAAAAATTCGTTTTAAAATAAGTGTCGTTTTAGAGTTTCGAGGCAAGTTTTTTTAGTTTTATATGATATTCTAATTTTCTATTGGTTAAAAATTGGTTAGGTGTATAGGTAATTGTGTTTTTATCTTGAAAATATGTAAAATTAAATGTTTTCTTAATCTATGGGCAAGAACCTAGAATGACAATTAAAATGAAACGGAGGGAGTAATATATATCTAAAATCACTTTAAAATTGATGTAATATATATTATATACACTAAATAATATAATATAATTAATATAAATTTCAAAAATAATAATTAAGGTCTATACATTAAAATTAAGTATTTTTCTTATTTTGGAATAAATATATCTTGTTTCCCAAAAACAAAATAAATCTATACTATTAAAAGTAAAGGCACCCTTGAAAAATCGACTAAGGGAAGTTGTCTGCAACCTCATTAATAACATTATGGTAATTTATTTTTGGGCTTACATCTATATATATATATCGATTTCTTACCAATCATATCACATATTACATATACCCGATTTATTCTCTCTCTTTCCATTAATTACTCTAACCATATTCCATACTATATTTTTTTTTTTGATGAAATATCAAATTTATTGATCAAAATAGGAATTTACAAAGTGATGTTCCTAAGTATTATTAAAGAATGAAAGAATATGCCACTAAGATGAATAGCTAACTTCAAACCAACGCCTTCGCAGCCCCTCCAGTGGATGGCTGAAGACATAGCGAAGTGAGGAGATGCAATTCTGAATCTGCTTGTCAATAGCTCGAGTAAGCATCTCCACAGTTACCCAAGGGCCTCCGTGACGTCGGGAACTCCTCTCTCTCCAAATGGCATACAAAGCCGTTTGGAACACCATCTTCAAAAGAATTGAGTCTAAACGAGGGCGACCATGTTGCAGCAGTGACACTATTCCTTGAAAAACCTAAAACAAAAATGGCGAATAATTTGTAGTTGTCTTTCTTGAGCGATATAAAACTGAGGGAGACTGCATGTCGCATCCAAGTCAAAATCCTTCATACATGGAGATATTTCATGAAAGACATAAGGGAGACCATGGAACTAATCCTTTGTGATGCAAATGTAAGTTTATCGTTTTGTACAGATTTATGATTTAGATATCTTCATTTTGTAAAAGTTTAACCTAAATTTTAATGTTTTTTTTGTTTATATAGGGAACTAAGATCCATGCCTTGTGTAACAAGACATACATTCCTGAATTGGCAAAACATATTCGTGTTGGAGTATGGAGGAATATTGATTGTTACAGTGTGTCTGCCGCTGGTGGAGCATACAGATCAACTTAGCATAAGTATCGCATAGCTTTTAATGACACCACCAAAATCGCCGATTCTACACACCGTGATGACAACATGTTTCTCGATCTGGTTGATTTCAAAACCATAGAAAGTATCACATATACAAATTTTCTTATTGGTCAGTTTTCTCCCATTTTTATAAATTATCTCCATTGTTGTGTATCTATCTAACACGAGTATATTTTTTATCTAGATGTTATTGGACAAGTTCACGACTTGGGTGATCTGGAAACCATAGGGTGCAGTGGTGGGAAACAAATGAATAAGTTGGAGTTTAGTCTCGTGGACATTTCGTAAGTTTTATATATTCAATATAAAAGATATAGTCCTATAAACATATTGATTTATAACTTGATATACAATTCTATTAGTGGTCAGAGATTAGCTTGCTGCCTTTGGGGTAAATTTACTGAGAAGCTTCATACATCTAGCCAAGAAACATAAGACATGGTGATATGTCTTGTACGATTTGCTAAGCTTGTGCAATATAAATGTATTCTTTGAAAATGAAAACTTCTGTTTCGATTTTGTACTAAATGACCATTATTTATATAGTTGGAAAGATGTTTCTACTAACTCAATGTTTAAATAGTATTATTTTATATGTTAGAGCTTGTGATCTTCAGAATTTCTTCTAATTTTAAAACTATATTATTTTGAATCATAGATATTATCTTACAACTTAGTTAGAATTTGAATATTATTAGATTCCAGTGGATTTTACTTACCCCTGGCTCTCTGCAAAGTGTACAACATGTGGTAGATGGGGTCACTATGCAACTTTCTGCAAGGAGGAAAGGAAGGAACATGAGGAAACTTCTCAAACGAATGTTGAGATTCAGAAGAGCAAGGAAAGTAAGGGTGGCGAAGTAAGAAGGGAGGAGAAGGAAGAGCTGATTAAGAAAGATAATACATGTTGGGGTATTGTATTGGTTAATGAAGGAAAGGATGAAGAAAATAAGGAGGAAAGAGAAATCTGAAACTGAAGAGGGTGAGATAAAAGATTGGAACAAAATGGCTACAGAAAAATTTGGAAGAAGTCCAGGCTCGCTGTTAAAGTATAGTGAAGTGGTAATTGCCACTCCATCTAGATATGCAGCCTTGAGAAATTTGGATGAAAAGGGAGAAGAGATTGAGAAGGTGGAGTCTGAAGAAATGGAGGAAGTGAATACTAAAATGAAAGCTGATATAACTCAAAGTTTGGCGGAGGAGAGTGTGGAGAACTTTAAAAAAAGTAGAGGAAGACAAGTTCTACCGCGATTATCCAAAACAAACCACATGGTACTATCTGAAATGCAGGCAAAAGATATGAAACTGGGGGTATTAAGAAACTTCATTAATGGTTAGTTTCTTCTGGAATATGAGAGGTTTAATAAGTCAGTAAAACATGGAGTGGTAAAGGAGTATTTGAAGTATCAATCTATGTATTTTGGATGTCTGATTGAAACTAGAGTAAAAGAAAGAAAGGCTGAGAAGATTGTTAAGGAGGTTTTTAGAGATTGGAGTTTTATGGCGAATTATTAGGATAATAGGTTGGGAAGGGTGTGGGTTCTATGGAGAGCTGGAGTGAGAATCACACCTATTTATAAGAGTGCACAATTAATTTCTTGCTTGGTGTTGCTACCTGGGCATGTGGAGGAATTTTTTTGTTCTTTTATCTACGCTTTCAATACTATGGAAGAAAGGAAGGAATTGTGGGATGAGTTGAAGAATCACTATGAAGCTCCAATGTTGAAAGGTAAAATATGGATGCTAATGGGATATTTCAATGAGATTTTGGATGGTGAAGAGCATTCAGGTTTTGATGATTCTCCTAGAATATCGATGGGTATGAGGGACTTTCAGGAAGTGGTCAATTACTGTAGGCTTACTGATATGAGCTATCAGGGTGCTCTTTATACTTGGTGCAATAAACGTCAAGAAGGGCTCATATGCAAGAAACTGGACCGTGTTTTGATTAATGAAGAATGGGTTAATGGATCAAAAGCTTATTGTGTTTTCGAGTATGGTGGATGCTCTGATCATGCGAGATGTAGAATTCAGTTGGAAGTGCAGGAGAAGAGGAAATGGAGACCGTTTAAATTCTTTAATGTGATTGCTAAGATGCATGAGTTTATTCCTCTCGTGGAAACTCAATGGGGTGAGTATGAAACTCTTTTCTTATCAACTTCGGCAATGTTTAGATTAACAAAGCAGCTGAAAGGTTTGAAGAGAGCTTTGAGACATCTGAGTAAGCTGAAGTTAGGTAATCTTACCAGGAAGACGAAAGATGCTTATCGAGATCTTTGTACTAGACAGAAGGAGACTTTGGAGAACCCAAATTCCGATACAATGAGAAAGGAGTTGAAGGCTCAAGCAAGATGGCAAAAATTATCTGAGCTGGAAGAAGAATATTTGAAGCAAAAGTCTAAGCTGCATTGGCTTGAGGTTGGAGATGGAAACAATAAATCTTTTCACAATGCTGTCAAGATAAGAGAAGTTCGAAATGCTATAAATGAGATTAGATATGAAGATGGTTCAGTAGTTAAAGAAGGGAGGAGATCAAAAAGGAAGCAGAGAATTTTTTACTGAATTCATGACTTCTCAGCCTATAGGATTTGAAGGTGCTACTACGGAGTTTCTTCAAAAGTTATTGGAATTTCAGTGTTCTGAGAGGGACTGTATTAATCTTGTGAGGGATGTTACAAAGGAGGAGATTAAGGAGGTTATTTTCAAAATGCCCACAAGTGAATCCCCTAGACATGATGGCTATACATCAGAATTCTTTAGAGAAGCTTGGCCGGTAATTGGGAATGACATAGCTGTTGCGATCCATCGTTCTTCATCAAAGGGTTCTTGCCTAAAGGTATCAATTCAACCATCTTAGCCTTAATACCTAAGAAAAAGGAAGCTATTGGGATGAAATATTACAGGCCTATTTCATGCTGTAATGTACTCTATAAGGTGATTTCGAAGATTCTGGCCAACAGATTGAAGAGTTCATTACCGCAGTTTATTACCCTGAACCAATCAGCGTTTATAAAGGAGAGATTGCTGATGGAGAATGTGCTGCTAGCAACTGAGGTGGTAAAGGACTATCACAAAGATAATATAACCTCAAGATGTGCAATGAAGATTAACATCTCCAAAGCTTTTGACTCAGTTCAATGAACTTTTCCGATGAATACGTTGAAGGCTCTCGGGATACCAGAACAATTTGTACACTGGATATCATTATGTGTCACAAAAGCTTTTTTTTTCTGTCCAGGTTAATGGTGAATTGGTAGGATACTTTCAAAGTAAAAGAGGCTTGAGACAAGGATGCTCCTTATCTGCCTATTTGTTTGTGATCTGTTTGAATGTTCTGTCAAAAATGATTGATAAAGCCGTGAAAGATGGAAAAATAGGCTATCATCCTCGGTGCAAGAACATAGAGCTTACTCATTTGTGCTTCGCTGATGACTTGATGGTCTTTGCGGATGGTACAAAGAAATCTGTTGAAGGGATTCTAGAAGTTTTCGAGGATTTTGACAGAATGAGGGTCTCAAAATAAGTATGGAGAAATCTACACTCTTTATGGCTGGAATAGCTATTCCTCAGCAAGAAGAGATTTTAGATCAGTTCCCTTTTGAATCAGGGAAGCTTCCTGTGCGCTATCTTGGTTTACCTCTTCTCACTAAAAATATGACTCTTGCTGACTATATTCCGTTACTTGAGAAGATCAGGAAAAGAATCAGCTCGTGGGCTAGCATATACCTTTCTTATGCGGGGAAATTACAATTGATCAAGTCTGTGATCATGAGCTTAACTA
>CAKOAT010997446.1:99071-127084 GCA_932364175.1 Eruca vesicaria subsp. sativa
GGGGGGGGGGGGGTTTAGGTCTGAGATCTCTGAGAGAGACTAATACGGTTTGTTGTTTAAAACTGTTATGGCGTATTCTTTCTACTCAGTCGCTTTGGGTGAATTGGGTTAAGGCTTATCTGATACGAAAGGGTTCCATATGGATGAATAAAGACAATGCTCAAGGTGGATCATGGATGTGGAAGAAAATTCTCAAGTATAGAGGTTTGGCTAAGAAGCTTTACCGAGTTGAGTTAAACAATGGAAGGAAAACTTCTTTTTGGTTTGAAATCTGGTCTTCTCTTGGATGTTTAAAGGATCTCTTGAATGACAGTGGTTATTATGATTTGGGTATTCCTGTGAGTGCAACAGTTGAAGAGTGTAGGAAGGACCGCAGAAGAAATCATCGGATTTGTATTCTTAATTAGGTTGAAGATGAGATTGAGAAGTTTAAGGATAATTGGGTTATAGAGGAGGATGTGTCATTATGGATGGATGGTAAAGGTAAGCTCAAAAGGATTTTCTCGTCGATGGAGACTTGGAAGGTTATAAGAGAAAAGCATGTGCTCTGTAGTTGGCACAATGCAGTGTGGTTTAAACATGCTATTCCCAAATACTCTTTCGTATTATGGACTGCAATTCATAATAGGCTTTCGACAGGGGATAGAATGAGCTATTGGAATGGGAATGTTGATACCTCCTGCAGTTTCTATCGCATGCAGAGAGAGATAAAGGAACATCTATTCTTTGAATGTCCTTTCTCTGGTCTCATTTGGAGGAACTTGAGGATAGGTGTCATGGGAAATGAGTTTACAGTACAATGGGAAGAGTTAATAAGGATATGTTCAAGTGAGAAGAGACAGAAGATACAGAGGTTCGTTATTAGATATGCTTTGCAGTTGACAGTGTATAGTATATGGAGGGAGAGGAACATAAGGAGACATGGAGAAACATGCCTATCTTATGATCTGTTAACAAAGGTGGTTGAGAAGAATATGAGGAATAGATTGAGTACAATTCAGAGAAAAGCTGATGATGAATTGGAGGGAGGATTACGTTATTGGTTCAGTGTTAGATAAAAGAAGTTTCTTTTAATTAGAGCGAAATGTGTTAAGCAATTTCTTTGTTTCTAATATGCTCTAGAAACACTATGTAAAAGGTCTTTTTTTAGTTTAAATTTAATATTTCAATTCATAAAAAAAGAATTTGAATATTATTTTTATTGTTCAAAAATCATATATGTAATTATTTTAATTAACATAAATAAACTATATAATTCGATTAACATATTTATCGGATTTAACTACAAATTTGTAATACAATTTTGGGCCTTTTCGATAGTATTGATTTTTCAAATTTACTATGGGCCATAGACTCATCCAATTTTGGTTTCAATCTAATATGTGTTTTAATTCTTCAAACTGTCACAACACTTAATTTCTGATTATCTGTTCAACCACAAACTGACTCGGTTATGCAAAACTCAATGAAAAGACCCTACTAAAATGTTAAGTATACATCAAATTTCACATATAAAACTATCATATAATAGAAATCGAATCATTTTATACATTTTGTTACAACCGAAACAAAACCACGCTTATCAAGCGCGAGTCAAAATCTAGTATATCTTAAAATAAAAAATCTAGTAAGAATTTTTTTGTAAATTAATATCTCTATAAATTAATAAATTGCAAAGTCTCAACACTATTAATTTATAGAGGTTTTGCTTAGTAGACCTCTATAAATTAATAATTTGGAATTTTGAAATTTTATTAATTTATAGAAATATTAATTTACAAAAGTTTTATTATTTAGGTTTCTTATTTAAGATATATTTATTCTAATATAAAAATATCTTAAAATTTTATTGTATAGATATTAATTATTATTTTATAAATTTGAAATTTATATTAATTTATTATATTATTTGGTGTATATAACATATATTGCATAAAATTTACATTTGGTTTTAGATATAATAATAATATTTCATCAAAAATATATTAAGTGGAAGAAAATAAAGAAATAATTTCATTATGAATATAAACCAAACAATATAACGATAGGTTCTTACTTATATGAAATATATATACTTATTAAATGTTGTTATCTTATTATTTTATTGATTTGTGTCAAATTTAGAACAAATTAAAAATTGGAACCAACGAAATTTATTAATTTATGGAGATTATTAGTTTATCAAACAATATAACGATAGGTTCTTACTTATATGAAATATATATACTTATTAAATGTTGTTATCTTATTATTTTATTGATTTGTGTCAAATTTAGAACAAATTAAAAATTGGAACCAACGAAATTTATTAATTTATGGAGATTATTAGTTTATCTAATATTAATTTATAGAGATTTTACTCTATTGATAGTTTTGAATGTTTTCAAAAAGCTATCGCATTGTTTTCGTCACTGCATAGAAATTTGAACGCCATATATAAATTCCTCGGTTAGTAGTCCTTTCGTTTGTTTTAAGCAGTATCTATATGTGAGAAAGATATTCTTAGATTATGTAACAGAGGTAAACGAAGCAGAACTAATTATACGCACCCATTGGAGTAACTCAAACGTATACAGCCTGGTCAAGTAATCAGTAACGTGGCTTTGGCACCGGTGACAATGTCTTGAGCAAATGCATTTAACCTGATACCAAGAAAACAACTTTATATACTTTCACCATTTCGATAAATTCCATCATATTAAGTATGATAAAGTATCGTGACACGCGTTTCTATATATATGAACTGTGTAAAGGATTCATCATCTTGACATTGAAAATTATTGAAGTGCATGCAAAACTTTTTAAACGTTGTAGACAATATTCTTGGATAGGCAACAAAAAGTCAATAAATCAAATATAAAAGCTATTAAAAGCAAAATGGGAGAAGTCTTTCTGGAGACTATCGGCTTAAAGTTAACGTCGTTCAAAACAGAAATGGTTGTTGAAAAAGAGATTGATTAAAAATAATTAAATAACAGATTAATAAAATAATAAAAGAGTGATTTAGTGAACTATCCATATTTGTAGCTCAAATTAACAAAATACCATTGATTGGATATGAATGACACTGATACAACCATTTGGCAAGGAAATGTCGAGAATGTACTTTCTCTTTCCTCTCATTAACACGAAGCGTAAAAACATTGGTTAACATATAACACTTCTGTTAACGTCTACAATATTTGTTAACAGCCAACACATTTATTACCGCGAAACGTAAAAATAATTGTTAACAGTTAACACTTCTGTTAGCGTCTACAATATTTGTTAACAGCGAACACATTTATTAACGCGAAGCGTAAAAATAATTGTTAACACCTAACACTTCTGTTAACGTCTACAATATTTGTTAACCGCTAACACGACGTCGAATCTAAAACCCAGAAAATTGATATCATCAAAACTTATGAAAAAAATAATGAAATTTAAAATTTAATTGTATATAGAATGATAGAGATTTGTAAAATAATTAGGGATTGGAGAGAAAAAAAAAGGTCAAAATTGAGGATTCAAAGCCACTTATGAAAAAATAATGAAATTTAAAATTTAATTGTATATAGAATGATAGAGATTTGTAAAATAATTAGGGATTGAAGAGAGAAAAAAAAGAGGGAAAATATCAAAGAGAGAAGAGAGAATGTAGAAAAGGGCAAAATGGTCCAAAGGAAAGTGATTGTCACATGATGGGCAATTCTCTAATTATAGGTAGGTGTCAAATAGGGCACTTTAGCCAATTATCTTTTAATAAAAACGATTCACGATAGTTATATATAGTGATGACTAAAATGTCAGACAGATATTCAGATGTTACTAACAAATTAAAAAAATAATAGAAAATTTCAACAGAGTAAATTAATAAGATTGGGTCAGTGTACTAATTGTTTTGACCAAATCCAGAGCCGAATCCAAACAAAAAAAAAAACAATAACCATATTTCTTTTCTAGATTCAAGCCAAAACAAAACAGGTGGCTCTAATTCATTATATGTTTCTTTAGACTGGAAAAGAACAAACTGAATCAGGAATATTAATATCCACTCATATTCGCAGCTTAAGAAATAAGTAAGGAAATTAGTTATATACTAAACCTTCATCTTTCCAGAGTGCCTGATCTACAAGAGAATCAAATTATAGATGTAGTTTCGTTTTAGATTTGCTTGTAGTGCAAGTGTTACAAAAAAGGAATTGGCCACTGTAAGTAACCCAAAAGGAAAAATACCAATTTAATAAAACCTTGATACACAAAAAACTTGGGACCAAAACCAAACAATAACACCAAATAAATTACCGTTGTCAAATTATCAAACACTTCTCGCTAGAAGAGTAAATAACACACATGTAAATAAGAAATTAAGTCTTTAAGCACAAAAACCCCACCAGTATTAACAGCCACGAAGCTTGAAATGGGCTATGTGCTTAGAGATTCTGAATGAAGCATATTGATAGGGACATATAATCATCAATATCTACTGGTAAAGCAGACCCCTCTCTTGATAACTCTTTTCAGCGTCACAAGCTCAAAGAGAACAAATCAATAGAGATACGCAAACAAAACTTGTCAGCCTCAAAGGAGAGTTTAAAGAAATGATTCGAGCAATGCCTAAAACTATTAAAAAGGCTTAAAGAACTCGAAAAATCAATAAGAATCACACACTTACCAACATTGAGAGTTGAATGATAGTATTGGTAACAATGTTTTCAATGTAGAAGCCACACACCATTTCTCTTAAAGACAAAAGCCCAGGTTTTAAACATCAAAGCTCAAATGCAATTCTACAATCAGCCAAACTTCCGCGATCAAAATAATCAGTCAGAAATACCAGTAATATCACCACCACAAAACAATACAACTAGCTAAATGTCATCTCATTACCCGCATAAAAACCTAACCATCCTAATGACTTCAACAGATGGAAATCATAACCATCTCAGCTACAAGATCACATGCAACCATCACCCTATCTAACTATCAATATGAAGGAGGGGCACGAGGCGCAGGAGCACCCCAAAACACGTCTTGAGCCATTTGATGACCATTTGGCACAAAACTAGGAGTTACATTATACATTGGCGGTGCCTGCATAGAACCATCATTCCCACTCTTTTTATCATCACTCTCTTTCTCCTTATTCGCTTCTTCTAGTTCTGGTTGAGGCTGCTCATCTTCAACCGGTAACCTTTCGAAACTAGCATTACAAAACGTTGCAGCGATTACAATAACCGGTCCAGATTCAATAAGCGGACCAGCAACTCCACCTCCCAGAACCTGACCCTGAGCTCCAGCTAAGTAAACGGTTAAACCAGCAGCAGCTGTAGCCGGAGAACCAGAAGTGGGAAGAAAAGCACCGCACATAGACAAGATTTCAAACTGACCACGAAGAGACACAACTCCTCCAGATGCAGCATGCTGACGCAGAGTAACATTAGTGACCAAACCGCTACCGCTCAAAACAGAAACGCCTCTCCCGCGTCTACGAGCAAACGCGTTTAAGCTTTTCACCACGTCAGCACCCGTGGCGATCTCGAGGACATGGCTTTGCAGCGAGTTGGGACTTTCTTTGGTGACAATCACTAGACTCTTGGGCTTGTTCTTGGAACCAGGTGGCCTCCCTCTCGGACGTCGACCCGTAGACCCGGTTCCAGATCCATGTTCGACGGCGGGTAATTCGTCCTGCTCCTCTTGGCTGTTCTGAGTTTGAGTGTTAGGGCTTCCACTGTTGAAGTCATGGTCCGATCTTGGATCCGACCGAGTCATAGTCGGATTATTGCTGATCCTGTGATGCAAAGAAGGAGCTGATGACGTCACTGGACTCTCGCCTCCTATCGCAACGTTCCCTACCCACCAAGGATTCGCCATTGATTTACTTTCTTTTTTCTTCTCTCAAGTAAAAATAAAATAAAAACTTTTTCTTTTGTTGCGACTTTCCGACAAGAAACTATTATTACAAGAGAGGGAGAAAATCCAAAAACCTTATCTTAAAACTCTAGATTTTCATCTTTAACCAAATCTAAACCAACATGTTGCATGAATCAGACAGACACTCAAGACATGGGACATCGTTTGTTCTCTATCATATACGCACCTGAATAAAAAGGACAAAGAAAACATAATTAGATCTGTAACACCGAGAAAAAAAAACTTAAAAACATAAAAATCTAAATTTTATTTGCCTTTCTGAATAAAAATCTAAACTTTATGTAAATGATGATTAAAAGTAAGTCCTTTTCTGTTTAATTGTTTCTTCTAGAGAGAAAGATATATATAGACCTAAAGATTTGTACTTGAAAGTAGTAAGAACTATCTTACCGTCTCTTTCTGATTCGTACTTCGAACAAATCTTACGTGTGCGTACATTAAAAGAACTGAGGCGTACGATAAGTTTTAGTAAGAAGCGGTGCTCTCTCTATATATATCTCTTGACCAGAGCCGTCCTTTCGGGCCATTGAACGTTTTAATGGTCGTCCAAAAGTTTGAGCGAGCTTCTCTAGACACGCCTAATCTCTTCTTACACACTCGCCCTGAATTGCTCACTTTTGTGGACCGATTCTGAAATTACCATATTATCCCTGACCTCAGTTGTCAATTTGTAAATCCATATTTGCCTATTTGGTAACACTTCAGCTTTGGATTGTACTCCAATTGGTATTTTAGTTCCTTCTTTAACTCTGAAGTAGAATTAAGTTTCAGCTTTTGATAAAAAAAAATTGTTTCAGCTATGTCTATTTTATGATTTAGTATTAGTAATATAAGATGTTGTAACGTTTGACTATAGTATAATCCGTCTCTATATTGTGATTTCATGTTATAGATTTTCTTATAAAAAACATAATAGCAGAATCTGTAGTATGTTTGACCTTAAAAATATTTTAGATCATCTCCAGTGGTGTTTCATTTTTCACTTTTTTTATTTTATTTTGAAGCAATTTTTGCTCCAATAATGCTTTATTCTTGCTTCAAAATGAAGCAATGAACAGTACTGCTTCAAATTTGAAACAATAATGTTCATTGCTTCATTTTTGAAGGTGAACTTTCTAAATTATGAATTAGTCTTTAAATTTAACTTATTCTTATTTTTTATCGAAATAAAATAAATATGTTAATATTATCTAATAAATTTCAGAATTTTGACTATTCTTTTCATCTAATTAGATATTTATATTGATAAATAGAAGAATATTCATTTTTAAGAACTTTATCTCGTTTAAAATAAATATGTTAATATTATCTAATAAATTTCAGAATTTTGACTATTCTTTTCATCTAATTAGATATTTATATTGATAAATAGAAGAATATTCATTTTTAAGAACTTTATCTGGTTTAAAAATAATGGAAAATAAATAAGCTCACATTTTACTTTTAAAGTTTTTATTAATCATTTAAAGAAAAAATATATACAAGATGTTTTTTTTTTAAAACATATGATGTTCTATGTTTGTTTATTCATATTATGTCATAATTTTTATATGATAATGTTGAATGTTATATTAAATAACAATTGTGCTAAACTATTGTTAAAATAAAATAATTGAGTAAAATTAATAAATGTGAAAAAGTAGAAGACATTATTAATAATTAATGATAAATTGGATATAAAATGTATTTGGAATATTTTTTTTACAAAAAAAAATGAAGCAAACCATTGGAAAAGACAAACTTCATTTTCTGTTTTATTTTGAATAAATGCATTTTAAAAGTAAAAAATGAAGTCAACCATTGAAGATGCCCTTAAGTAGTTTTGTTATATGTTACTATGAGTTTATTTGATAGAGGCTTTATTGACACTTTTCTTTTATTGGTGTATGCTTTAATAAAAAGTAATGTTGATTATGAAGCCTATTAAAAAGTCCAAATGTGTGTAAAAAAGAATATAAATATCCACATCCAAGTAAAGTCTGATATACTACCATATGGTCCATATACAACAATAATAATTATTATGTCTTATCAAAAGTATTAATAATACTAAAATAATGAATCTGATCTCACTTCTTTAATGAAGTGAACAAAAAGGAAGCCACCACCGGCCCCGATGGCCACCAGAACGGAACGTTACATTTATATCTGTACATTTAATTGATATCTACCTCTATATGTCTATCATTTATGTAGTTTCTTTGTCATCGTTCTGCACGTGCACTATTTTAGTAGTTGTGAAGTGTGAACCCACTAAACTTACTTAAATTATGGTAAATTTAAGTAATTACCATGCATTATAAGGACATTCTATGCATGGCAAAAAGTTTTTAACTACAATTTGTATGTTGTTATCGTAAAATGTGATTTCATCATCATCACCATTGCCATTATGGGAAATTTTAAATAACCAGATTTTAGTGTTACAATTGTTCAACACTTTAAACCATCTCTAATAGTTACCTATTTTTTTCTCTATAATTTATAAAAAAATAAAATAATTTTTTTTTAGAATAACTTTTACTCCAATGGACTACTCTATAATAAGAGGGAGGGAAGCTACAATATAAAGGGGGTGCACGTGCACTATTTTAGTAGTTATGAAGTGTGACCCCACTAAACTTACTTAAATTATGGTAAATTTAAGTAATTACCATGCATTATAAGGACATTCTATGCATGGCAGAAAGTTTTGAACTACACTTTGTATGTTGTTATCGTAAAATGTGATTTCATCATCATCACCATTGCCATTATGGGAAATTTTAAATAACCAGGTTTTAATATAACAATTGTTCAACACTTTAGATTATCTCTAATGGATACCTATTTTTCCTCTGTAATTTACATAAAAATAGAGTAACTCTATTATAAAATAACTTTTACTCCAATGGTTTACTGTATATTAGAATTATTCTATTATAGTGTGAAATATAGAGTAATGTTATTTTTTCACTCCAAATATAAATGAAAAAGTGACATTATATTTCACTCTATAGTAGAGTAATTCTATTATAGAGTAGATCTCTAGAATAAAATCTATTCAATAATATAATTATTTTATTTTGGTGTAAATAATAGAGAAAAAATAGGTAGCCATTATGCCATTAGACGCTTTATCCCTTCTTTGACATGTTTAAATTGTTGCGGTGGTCTTGCAGTTTCACTTTCAGTCACACAGTTCAGTGTCTTTACGCAAAGTATCTGCCTAATCTATTATAAAAATTGAGTAAAATAGTAATATATAAATTTTAATTTCCCACGACTACAAATGGAGTAAAATAACATCAAAATTAAGAACCACTGATTATAACTTGAAAATAACTATAAACAATAATAGCCCACTAAGTATAATATACAAAACCCAAATTATTGAACCTAATTGGATCACTGTGGACTTATCAACACCCTAATTTTATTCTTTTTAAGGGTTTCACTTTTGCTTTGTTTACTTAGGTTTACGTTAGCAAAGTTTGTAGCTTTCTCTTCCTCATGGTGACTAATAAATTTCATGCAGAGCCCTCTACTTAATTGTGTTTACTCTGTATGGGATCTCTTTCTAAGTGGCTTTAATGGGGGTGATATGGCAGGTCTTGAGTTTGAGAAGAACTGTAAAATTGGTGTCTTTTCAAAACTCACTAATGCTTATTTCTTAATTGCTAGTAGGAGGCTCTGAGAACTTTTACAGGTTCCTTCAGTTTTGTTTTTATTCTTGTATAGTATTGCATCAGTAATGTAATTGTCGGTGTTTATGTTTGAATAGTGCTTATGAGTCAGAGTTAGCTGGTGTTATCCCTATCGTTATTACCTCTATCAGAGGAGGAAATATTGGTCGTCTTTGTGCTGGTTAGCTTTCTCATCACCTATATTATAATCTCTTTCTTTTTATAAGCTTCTTGAATTTTTTTCCTTTCTTGGTGTTTAGGAAACAAGAATGGGCTTCTTGTGCCCCATACAACTGATCAAGGTATAATCTTGCTATATAGTTCTTGAAATTCTTGATAAAGCATAAGTATCACCCATTATACATATATATATTATGTAGAGATTGTAGATTTTTTGTTTTATGCTTTTGGTGATGATATATATTGCTCTTCCACTTACTAAATTATTATTTAGTAATTATATTATACCATATTTGCATAGTTTTAATCATCTCATCTTAATTATTTTGATCATTAAGTATTTCATTTATACATGTTTAGGGTGCATTTCATTACATATGTCCTTATCAGGTATTAAAGATGCAAAATGGTTACTTTGACGTCTTTGGAAGTGGTTTAGAGACAAGTGTGATTGATTTTCGAGCGAGGTTCAGATGATGCTGAGGTACCCCAGCGGCCTAGAGATATCACAGCGGCCTAAAGACCGAATCGAGAAGCCGCTACATGTAGAATCTTCAGAGCCTAAGTAGCCAGCGGTTTGGTGCTGCGGCCTAATGCGAATGTCAAAAAGTCAAGTTCGAGTTTGACCAGTCTTTTTACCCATTTATGTTTTGGTCAGTCCACGTTTGTTGGGTTGGCCCAATTCGATTTTAGGCTACTATAAATACTTCTTAAACTTAATCTTATGATATATCTTGTTTTCTTTCTAAACACATTGATATTTTGAGGAAAGCTTGAATTTTTAGTATTCTAATCTTTCTTTCTTTGAGTAATTTGAGTTTATCTCATCTTCATAACATGATTAGTCTTGAATTCATCATGGTTTTAAGGTTAAACATGGTGGTTAGTAAGTAGACTACTTTGTGATTCATGGGTTAGATGGATTAGGGTGATTAAGTGGATATTTAGGATATTCCTTGTTAGATTAAAATAAATCTCTGCTTGCTAAGTGATCTTAATGCTAGATCAGACTTAATCAAGTTGATTTAGAACCTAAGCTTTTTCATGCCCACACGGGGTTTGTTAAAATGCTTGACTGAACTTAGTATTGATCTAGCTCGATAAACCAAAAACATTTGATGTTTAAATTGCTAGATGGTTAATAGGCATAAGCTTATTGCTTGTTTGATAGTGTTAGGCCAAAGACATTTGATGCTTAGTACTTGATTACAAAGGGATTATTATCATGACAATGGATTAATCTACTTGTATGAGTTCTAGACCTATAGACTTGTTGATTGTGTTGCTTGAACATCCTTGATTGAAACTTGATCATCTTATACCAATCATCTTTACCCATGGATCCATTTATCACTTATTGAAAGAAAGCTTGTTAATTTATTGCATTTTAGTTTTTTTTTTTCTTGAGTCATATCACATAAACAACTTTAATTGCACTTAGCTTGAGTTCATGACTTGCATTTGCCGTCGCATTTGCCGTCACCATTAGGTTTAAAATCTTCCAATAGAAGACGCTTCCATTAGGTTTAAAATAGTTTTATTTTTTTCTAAATAGTAAAGATTAGTATTAATTTTCATAATGTATATCCATTCATGACTTCATTTTTCATCGCCATTAGGTTTAAAATTTTCCAATAGAAGACGCTTCCATTAGGTTTAAAATAGTTTTAATTTTTCTAATTTAGTAAAAATTAGTATTAGATTTTCATAATGTCTAACCAACTCAAGATATTTTTTCATCGTGATAAAGAAATATTTCTTTTTCATATTGTTTAAATAAATTATTATAAAAATAAAAATATCAGAATACTTAGTGACGTTAAATCGAAACAATATATATTTTGTGTGTTTTGACCTAATACTAGCAGTTCTAAAAATAATAATTTACTTACTATCATAATTAAAGTAGAAAATTTATAAAATAATTAAGTTTTCATAACTATTAAGAAATGTGAGATATACTTATGATATCTAAGAAAAATAAAAAGTTAATATTGTGAAAGTACACTTAAATTATAAACATGAATTAAAATGTATTTTTTTTATAATCTATATTCATTTAGTTACCCGTCCGTAACAATCTTTATGGTTGTAAACAACTTAAATTATCGTTATGTTATATCGTTATATAAAACTATTTTGTAAAAAATATATTATTTATAAATGTTTTGATATAAGTCTACCGGCTCTGAAAGGACACCTAAAAAGAAACATACAATAAGCCCAACTAATCATTTAAAATACTGAAAGAAACTAAATAATTATATATTTTTTAAATATTATAATAACTAGAAAATCATATATTTTAATGAATATTAAAATAAATAGGTAATTTTTTGTGAAAAATATGAACATAAATGATATTTATAGTTAAAATAAATTAAAAATTTAAAATATATCATAATAATTATTTTCTTATTTTCCCGTCCATAGAGAGGGTTTACCGTAGTATATTATTACTAGCATAGAAGACTTAAAAACTAATGTAGAAGGCTTCCACGAAAGTATTCTCGGATCAACTAAAAACTTTAATTAACATAAATGTTAGTAACCTCATAAATATCACTAGTTTATTTATAAATTTCATTCAGTAGCTCTAATATTGACTAATATACATGAATTAAAAAAATATATATTAAAAAGTCTTTATAGGTTCAGAGAAAATGAAAGTTTATTAAACATTGATGTAGACGACTTCAACAGAGGTCGTCTGGACGACTTCTAGGGAAGTCGTCCATTTAGATTAGTTTTTCAATTGATTTTTAACTTAGAAGACTTATATGTAAATACTTGAATATGATGAGGCTGAGAGAGTAAAAATGGCATTTTCAAAAAAAAAGGTATTTTTGTAAATAATGTGAACTTGTGGAATGAATAGGGAAAAAAACATAGGTTAGTTTTGTAGTTGACTTTATTTTTTGAGTCATATTTGCTAATAGCCCCTAAAATAAAATACAATAATATTTCGAAAGTTGTAATGTTATATTTGAATATATTTATTTTAAGATGATGTATAAGTTATTACCATATTTTGAATTTTTTACCATAAATAAATATCAATATTAAATGTAAAGTATGCATTACTGCTATATTTAAAAAGTTTACAAAAATATAAATCAACATTAAATGTAGTTATTCATGTCATATTTTGCCATAAGCCATGTCTTCAATTTTAGTAGTCATGTCACATTTTTTTGTGAAACTGATTATACAGATGCCATGTGGCAAAGTCACTTCGCAAATAATATATCTTATTATATAAAGTAGAGTTTTCTCTCATGTAAGGTTGCCATGTCACTAATTAGTCTCTTAATGTGATGACATGTGTCGGTTTGAAATTTCATTTTACTCTTTCGATAATGTTATTGTTGAGTTTTCATATCAATAATTGTTTTGGGCTTCTTTTTGGACCAAAGAACATTGTGTTAAGCATGTGATTAATGGATCCACAACTACTATCTTTTTTTCAACAGTTTCACGACGTCGTCGAGGGTTGCCACTGTTGTTAACCAAACGACCATGGAGGATCCGGCTGGAGAACATGGAACGTTAGGATCTCATATGCATTTAATCATTCTCATTAACCTCCCAATTAACTCCATCTCCCCATTACTTCAATGTTTTCACATTCATTGCATTCTCCTTTTCTTCCAGTCAGTGCATTTGTATTTATAAATAGCTTAAACTGTATCCACTACAGTGCAAAATATATATATATAATTTACGCTATATGAATAGATTTAAAATTTCTGCAAACCATGTAAAACTTTTAATATTATGGTTATGAAAATACAAATAGTACCATATTCTACCAGTGGGTCCTCCAACTTTTGATAAAAAAAAACATCTTGGTAGCTCATCTTGAATGGAAAATAGTGACAATTATGAATTTCTTTTCCCAGATTCTGAAATCATATGAATAAGAGTTAAGATCAAACAAGAAATATAAGGGTTCAGAGATGTTAATAGTAGTTCCTAACAAACAATCGAGCTTATTTGACCAAAACTAAGTATCACCTAACAATAAACTTAAAACATAAGACTGATGAACACCAGGAACAACATTCCCAACCCATGAACACCATTTTCAATTCAATGGGATAACTGATGTTTCGATTGTCAGTTCACCAAAATTGAAATTTTCTTTTTAGAAATTTATGCAAAAGCTTTAATCGCTGGCAAGAACCTCAGAAATAGTTATATACATAAGTTATTTGATGCAAGTTATTCGACTAAGAATGACATAATAATTCAATCATGGTAATGTCATAAAAGCAAAAAGTCAAAAAGAATTACTTACAAACAAACTAACCAACGACTTAAATTAATAAAATAGTATATCTCATACACATTTCTCACAAATGTGAACCTAAAACACCGACCACAAAATTATAAATAAAATAATAACCTAAACCATAAGTAAAATATATCTCGTCCGTAGGGTGGGCTGACCCTAGTAAGGATATAAATTTTTTATCTCCCTCTAGGGAGTGCCACATCATTATATCTCTCTGGTTTACGAGAAGATTTTGGATCCAAATTTATATACGTCCACGGAACCCACTGGTTCCAGTTATGCTTCTCAAACACTGCCATCTGGTGTTAGGGTTCTTGGCAGCCTCTGCGACTAGCCGGCGTGAAGATACATGTGATTTTCTCTCCGTGACGGTCCTGTTGTTTCATTGACCTCTTTGACTCTGATTATGGTCCATTCCATTAATCAGACAGTAACTCCTTTACACACGATCTCGACATCAATGTGTTGAGACTACTGCATGTCGGTGGCTCTACGAGTACAAATAGGTGAGTTTACTCCTCTGGAAAACATCATCCTAACTCACCACTTATTATTGGCGAGATGGCTAACTCTAGAGTTTATTCTTTCTGATCTGAAGACAAGCCGGTGCTTCCCCGGCCGCGGTGGAGAGATCATGTAGGTCGACATGATCCTGCTAGATGTGAATGTAAGAGATCTTTTAATCTAGACTAGGAATATTTTATTTCAAAATCTCAGGCGAACTGCTCTTTTTATTTGCTTATGTGTTCTGTTAACCTCTTCACATGCGACAATTATGCAAGCCACTACCGGTGCTAACCGCCTCTAGATATTCCGGTCTAGACTCGGCGCTGGATCCGTTTATTCCATCTCTGGTTTTGATGTAGTTCGGTGTGCTCCGAACTTCAGACTCACCGACTCATCTTTGTTAATCCGCTTCAGTGACTCAACTGCATTTGATGTCATAACCTTACTGGTCTCTCTGTTGCCTGTAAAAGGTTTCTGTTTCCGCGATGAAACTGAGCTTCTTGGACTACCTAACACTAGCTCTCAGCTTCTAGGTTAGTCTATTTTAGTTTCAGTATCATACACATGTACTCTATTAACGTCGATCTGCTCGCAGCCGTTATTGGTGAAATCGTTGCGGTGAAGAGTGTCGTGAATGATCCTCCTGGATTGTCATGTCATGGGATTGTCAAGATGTTTGTTGCTGGAAGGGTTTTGAACGCTTCCCAAATTGTTGCTATGTAGGTCGTTTGTTTTTGAATGCCACCTCTTGAACACACTTTTATTTCAACAAGGAGACGAGTGCAGGGGAAACCTGGTTCTACAAGTAAGTTAATGTGTTCAGATACGTATAATAAGCATGTACATGCTAAAACGGATGTTGCATTATCTATATACAAGCTGTTGGTGGGTGTTTTAAGAAAAGTTCAGAACTGGTGTTTATCATCAATGAATATAACAACTTGCTGAGCTTTGGGTTCTTTTCTCGAGAGCAAGCTCCTTTGTTCATCATCATTAAAGCCTATATTAACATTTGAAACTTTCTCTTTCATGTGTGATTGTTATAACATGGTTGTTGAAGGTGAGTAACCATATGATGGATGGGAGAAGGAGCAAATAAGCAAGGCAAAGTTGGATGGGAGAAGAATCTTCCTGCTACATATGTTTGTTTTTCCTTAAATTCACCTTATATTGATGGAGATGGCATGAGAAACAACTGAAGAAACCCACAAAAATTCATCAGGATGTCATACCATCGGCTGCAAAAGGAAAAGTAAGAGAATACTTTTGTACTAAGCTTACTTCATACCTAATATGCTAATACATTTAGACTGATTAGTCTTATATTTATTTGATGATGTTACTGTTCTACAGGTTCAAGTACATTAGAAGATGTGGAGAAGAATACAATCCAATGATTGGCAGAATAACTTTCAATCAATAGACTGAAACCTGAAAGAAAGAGAAACAGCCCCTTCTTTTGTTCATGTGTCTTTGCAGCATGATGATTGTCAACAGACTTTCTAAGTTGAGCGCCGAAGCCAAAATAAGATATAATTGTTGGGAGTATTTTTAATAAAGAGGGGAAGTAAAAAAATCTAACCTTTGTTTCTGACTTCGAAGTGGCGAAAGAGAAGCCGCAGCCATCGATGACTTCTTTCTCCAGTAGATCTTAGTTCGTCGGAGAACTTGAACTCGTCAGAGAAACACTCTCTTTCATCATTTTCCTTTCGTCTATCCTCTTTAAACTATGTTAGTACAATCACTTTGTAATCTCCGCTAATTACAATCGGAGTTGTTCAAGCTAGAGACAAGGTTCTTCTCGGTGATAATCGACGGTGGGGGATTGTAGTTATTCTTCAATTCCTCTTCCAACATCTTGCTTCCCAAAATTGAAGGTTAAGATTTCGAAATCCCCTTTCTGTTTTTTTCTTTTCGTTTTTGTTCATGTCCATGTACGAGGAAGACATGCAATTGTTTAAACACAAAAAATAATTCACCTTGGTTTTGAATGGAGTTTGCGGATGAGTTGATTGTGAGTTATATGTTGTACTTGGAACTATATATTTTGGTTCTTTATCGGGTTTATATGTCCTACTTTGAGTTATATTTTGAATGGAATCGACTTTGTATGTATTTTTTATTTCCTAAAAGACAATCATTTGCTAGGGAAATGAAGTATTTTTTTCGTTCTCCATCGGATTTGTATGTAGTTTTGAATGCATAATATTTTTTTTTTTTTATGGTTTATAGATCATAAAAGTGACGATGTTCTTGTTCCTTATTTTTATTTGACAAAAGAATTCATAATAAGGCGATGTAACTTAATGTTTTAAAGTTCAACAACAGGAGAGGAGAGTTTTATATGCTTAGCTAATGTTTAATTGAACTTGCCGCTTTATAAGCCACTGTATTTTCCTCGAAAACTCATTTTTTTTTCATTTGCTCGTCCTATAAACCACATCTAGTTACTGCGTTTTGAATTTTTTTTTCATTTGATTGTAGTTTCCATTTGAGTTGATTGTGAGTTATATGTGAGGTATTTTGTGATTCTTTGAGTTAAAGTTTTCGTTGGAATTGAGTTTGTATGTAGTATCCAGTTATAATTGTGATATGTTGAGTTGTATTTTTGGTTGCTAACGAGTTGAAGTATTTTATTTCATGGTTTATAAGCATGTCTTATGTGTTTCCAAAACGAATTCATGAAGCAGGAATTGAGACTCAGATTGAGAAGGTTAATAACACATGTAGACGTACGATCCTGGATCTACTGAAGGTTGCTCTCAAGGATGAGTACGAGGAAGTGCAGAAAGACCATGTCTTTGTTCCGCTTCTAGCAATCAATGATAACAAGCTCATTTACTCAGGGAAGATTGTTCACAGCTTCATATGCAAGCAGCTAAAGGTTTCTAAGCTTCACGAGTTATGGTTTCTATTTGCAAGGATACCTCTCAGATTTTCAAT
The DNA here is from genome assembly GCA_932364175.1 of Eruca vesicaria subsp. sativa. Classification (NCBI taxonomy): domain Eukaryota; kingdom Viridiplantae; phylum Streptophyta; class Magnoliopsida; order Brassicales; family Brassicaceae; genus Eruca; species Eruca vesicaria. The sequence goes on from CAKOAT010997446.1 coordinate 116,580, forward strand.
GCAATATTTTTTTATTGTGACTTGACTCAAGTGCAAAAAAGAACCCGATATAGACTTCGATAGTTGGAAGAATGATAAGGGGTTCTAGAGCACAGTGCTGAAGTAAAATGAGAAGATCAACCTACTTGGTATAAATAAATATCTCCTTAAAGTTTGTAACAAGTGGACGTACGTGGACAGGCTGAGGCTAGTGTATTTGTGTATAATACATGGATTCGTCATTGCAAAGGATGAGAGAGTTCATATCCCTCAAAAATACATCCGTTTGGAGATGGATTTTAACAAAATGAGAATCTATCCTTGGGGTTTTCACGTCTATGGTGAGCTGATTGCATCAATACAAAGCAAGGGCCGACTTGCATCTGAAGAACAGTTACGTGCTGATTGGCTTCTCGTATGCGTTTTAAATTTGGATTATGGAGGCAATCCCAGACATTGGTACTATGGTGGGTAAAAAGGTCAATGAAACCTTGACCGAATTAAGATACATGAACTGGAAAGGAAGTGGAGAAGCCTCCTACCAAGATATCATTAGCCTAGAGTCCCATTTCGATAAGGTACTTTTTGTTCTTTAAATTATGTTCATTCAAATTATCAAGCTAAATTATAACTTTTTTTTGGGTTTGTTCTTCTTAGGGAGTGGTGTCCCCATTTATATCTTCTACTGGGAACGACGATGTGATTGCTAGTGAACAGTTTCATGAGGGAAGATGAAAAGAATGATGAAAGAGTTCGTAGTATTATTTCTCTGATCCAGAATAAAGAAGATTGGACGAAATTCAATTGGGAAGTGGAGGTTTTGCCTCAGATGATGTACAAGTCGATGATGTCTCACAACCACATGTGGAGGAACTGGTTGTTGTTGAAAGACGGGGCAAGCGTAACATAAATGATCCTGGCTCCGAGTCTCGAAAGAAACAACTTCTTTGTCAACGGGCGGCTGAACATACCACTAACGTATCAGGTGAAATGAATAGCTTCATTCAAGATTTGTTCACCTCTTCTTTCAACTCTTTAAAGGAGGTGATGTAGAAGGGCATACAAGAGCGTTTTGACAAGGTTGACAAGGAGATAGTTCAACTGAATGAGAAAGTGTCTCAGTTTACCGGTCCTTTAAACACAGTGGAAAAAAAACAAAGAAAGTGATGAGAATCCGTGTTCTCCAGCAACAATTGGAAAATATAAAGCCAAAGCATCTCAGTCATCTCAGTCTCTGGGTTCTCCAGCAGGAAAGGGAAAAGCAAAAGCCAAGACAGCTGATAGTTTGGATCCCCCTACGGTTCGTCGCAGTCCTCGGCCATGAAGAAAGGTAACAAACAAATGAGGCTTTATAATGTGTGGGAATGATCTCTCTTTTTGTTGTAAGTTGTTATGTGTTTTGCCTCTAATGTAGTGTTTGTATTTTTCTATGTGATATCTCGGCTTGTAAGATGACTCTTTTGTAAAACTTAAATATCAATGTTGTGTTTTGGTTTTACAAATATGATGAACAAAATGATGCTCTGATGGGGTTTTTGAAGAATTTGTCACAATCATCAAAAAGCAAAAAGCAAACAGGGACACAAGAGTCGTTAGAAGCGGCTTTGGGCATTTATCTTAGGCATCAAATGTTTAAGGTTTTGATCCCTCACGAAAATTCAATGACCAAGAACCTGCTGAATGGGTGACTCCACTATCTTCATTTAGGCTTATGGATTGGAGACCACCTACACTCAATGATATGGAACTGCCAGAATACTGGGTGGATGATGACGATTACTCTGTAGTGTTTGTCACTGAGGATTCATGGGATAATCTGAATGCTTGGACCTCAAGTAATACGTAAGTTTTTTCTTTTTCTCAATATTTTCACCTCTATCACATTTTAATTTAATTTAATCTTGCATCGCAAGCATCTCAAGATTGGATCTTCAGTGTGCTCACCCGAGCTAATATAACGTGTAATAGGACCTGAAGTGTGGCTGAAGAACTTTGTGAGTTTTGCTTCGACCTTACATGTTCTTAAAATTGGATCCTCCGTGTGTTCAAGTGACACTCTTTGAAATTTGCAGGAATGATTCTATTCTATACGTTTTCTGTGAGAGGACTTCATTGCGAAGATATGACGTAAAGAAAGTAGCATTCATGACCTGCATATTTGGTAATCAATTGAAGACCTCTTACTTACAGTTTAAGAAGGACATGAAAAAAATTCAAGGTAATTGGAGTACTGCATGAATACGACATTAGTGAACTTCCAGCTCACGGACGAACAAGACTACTGTGGAACCTTGAAGTTGATCGCATGTATATACTTCTCAATGTGGGCGATGCCCACTGGATATCTATGTGTGTCAACTTCGTTACTCGTTCTATAGAGGTCTTTGAGTGTGAGAGACTGAAATACAAGAGCAAAGTGGAGCCATTTTCCGTTCTCATCCCTAGAATTGTTAAAGTTATGCAGTCTTCAAATAGTAAGCTACACACCGTCAAGGAATATGATGTCAATTACGCCCCAATGTCCTTGCTAAGCAAAAGTCACACTGATTGCGGAGTCTATGCATTGAAGCACATTGAATGCCATCTTCTAGGGTTAGACTTATCATTAGTGAATGACGGTAACATTCGTGAAGCCCGGCAGAAGATTGCTTATGACATATGGGAAGCAGCTAATGATCCTGAGTTTATCTTAAGAATGTCAAGTTCAGTCCTCCAAAGACCTTTTCAAGTCCAGTAGTGGAAATTGAATGAAGTTCATTCAAGTAGTAGCTAGTTGTTTAGGAAACATGTTATTAGATGAAGTTCAATCAAATAGGAGTTGTTTAGGAAGTAGGTTATTGAAACTCTGCTATTTGGCTCTGTTATTTTAGTTTATTTGAATCTCTTAATTAAATTCATATACCCTCAATGTTACTATAAAGTAAACCAGACATTAAACAATACCAATCACTAAACTATACCCTAAATTTGTTAGTTACATATATTTCAGTTACAAAGTATGTAAATTGTTTATATATTGTTTCTTGTCATCAGGATCTTATCAACCCTAAAACCATAGACAAAATCAATTAAACCATACCCTAAACAATAACAATCATTAGACCACATAATTTTTTTGAATAATCAAACCCTAAACCCGGCCTGATTAAGAAAAACAAAAAACTAGATGTTACAAGAGGGGCTCAAACTCATGACCTAATGAATGTTTTGCCATATTGTTTGCTTTGTGTGGCTGAAAACAAATATTTAGGCTTTCCTTGCTCTGCCCTAATTTGCGAGAAACTTACATATATGATCTAACCGCAAGCAAGTGCTTCAATCACTTTCCTCATTGTCTTCTTTCTTCTTTTCAAAAAGCATGGCAAACATGAACAATATTGGAGGTATCCCTTGCAGATTCTGGTGTGGGAGGAGGATTGTCACTTACGTTTTCAAAAACAGAGAAGAACCCATACCGGTGATTCTTCAGATGTGAGATTGATTTACAGGTAAGTGTGATATATCATTACTTATCAATTCTTCTATGTTCAAACTTATTTTGTTTACTGTTTCAAATTAGAGAAAGAAAGAACAACATATGTTTAAGTGGGTGGATGATGCTCGGTTTGAAGAGATTCAAAAGATGGATAACCATCAAGCAATCTTGGTGCATATTTCGTTGAAGATGGTGGAAGAAGAAGTTATGAAGCATAAAGCCTCGCGAAATGTTGGTTGTGGAGGATACATTCTCAGTATTTTGTGTCTCTGTTCTAAATTTGATTAATAATTTGTAATGTTTTTCTAATTATATCTACATTGAATAAGAATAAGTAATCGGATTTCCAGTTTTATTGACATGTATCAAACACATCTGAATTCAAGATGAATCAAAAACATTGCTAAAAACAACATGAAAAAATGATAAATATTAAAGATAACTTGCAGAAACCCAAACTTGCCTAAAACTCCATTCAATAAAAACAAAAAGAGAGGTCTATGCATAGAAAAGCATCCAAGAAAAACAAAAACAGAGGTCTAAATGAAAGAACTGAGTTCGACATGAAAGATAACTTGCAGAAAACAACATGAAAGACAACATGAAAGGACCGAAGTCCTATATTGCTCTAATGCATTTTGACCTGTTGTGATCTTCAATACCACATCGACTGCATTTGCGACGTTTAGAGCCTTAGGTTCCTTGTGACGAACAGATCTTGTCTTCAACAGTCACATATCTGCGTTTTCTTCTCCTACCTGCAGCTTGTCTAGTTGATGGAGGAAGGACTGTTGACTGGACGACGTCAGATGGGACACTACGTGCAACTTCCGGAAAACTTATAGGATTTATACTTTCTTCATAGACCGAATTCCATGAGGCAGTGGTGTACATGTCGCCAGTGAGTGTGTGTGCTTATATCCCTACACTAAAACCTGCTTTTATAGCGTGCCTGCATGATATTTTCATCAAATCGAATTTCCCACAATTACATGTGCGTCTGGCCAAGTCAACCATACAATCAAAAGTGTCACCTTGAACCAAAAATATGTCCTCTCTAATTGGGAACACCCTAAACTTCTTATCTTTCTCAATCCTCCGGTCAATCTTCTTCTCCACAGAAATGATCAGTGGCTTCGGATGCTTGGAACTTAAAGTTCTTCGCTGAAAAAACCATCGAGTCATCATCTCCCTTATGCTGTCCAACAAAGGTATAGCCGGAAACTCTTTTGGTGAACGCAAAGCAGTATTTATGAATTCAGTAGGGTTAGTGATCCTAATATCACATCTGTAACACGTAAAAGCACAATGATCCCACTTTCTCACATCTGCTTCTATTAGGTAGTTGTCTATTAGAGGATCAATGTGACCAAATAGCACTGAAAATCTTCTGAAAATCAGCAACTCGATAAGCTTTAGAAGCCTTTGCAACCAAACCAGCGAGACCTTTCCCTTTGTAACTTGTTACAGCATTGTTGATCAAGTGGTGAATGCAAATTCCATGATGAGATTGCGGATACACGTCCACAAGAGCTTTAGCGATTGAGAGGTTCCTATCAGAGACAAAAACTAAACTGTGATCATCAGCAATGACAACTTTAAGTTGTCTCGTAAACCTGTCCCATGAGCAGTGATTCTCTGAGTCGACAACTCCAAATGCAATAGGATATAGATTTGAGTTTCCATCTTAAGCAGTATCAACCAATAATACTCCTTTGTATTTTTTTTTTCAAAAAAGTCCCATCCAAAACAATAACTTTCCGAATGGCAGCATGAAAACCGCGAACAAACTGACCATATGAGATGAAAAGGAATTTGAATCTCCAATTGGTATCGGTTTCATAATCTGTGTGTGTTCATGATTTAGTTTCCTTCATCATGTGCAAGTATTTGAGAATTTTTGTATAACCTTTCTTAGGAATACCTCTCACTATGTCTATTGCATACTCACGGGCATCCCATGCTAAAGAGTAGGATACCTCAACTCCATGCTCAGAACGCATATAGATGAGATGTCATTAGGTTTTGGGCTTTCCTTAACGCTTTTATACTTGTGCATTACGAGGGAACCAACAGTTATTACTGAAGCTATACGGACATAATTGTTTCTTGATGATGGAGCACATGTATGATCAGATACACACTTTCTGATAATAAAATATGAAGACCCTATTAATCCTTCTGCACGAACACACCAGCTGCAATCATCATCTGCACAACGAATGTATCAAACTTTTTTTTATCTGATTTGGCAAGCTTGTAGTCGAAATTGTGTTTCATTGCACAGATTTCTAGTGTCGCCTTCAAATCCAGTTTTCTAGTAAAATGTTGACCCTTCTTCACAACACCAACCAAAGAAAAACGAACATGCTTTCCATTGATCATGTCTTGTTCATCCTTTTCCTTTAGCTTATCATCTTCTTCTTCAACAATGCCTTCACCATCAATACCATGCACCCCATGCTCTTTCTCTCTCTTAGGCGACTCAGTAGCGGCTTCTTCATTCAAGTCAAATTCGACGTTGGTATTCCTTGTCTCAACCTTAGATCGAACACACACACATAACCGTGTCGAATCTCTGATCTTCAGATATGTAAAAAAGTTTTTGAGTTGCCTATCATTGGTGATGAAAACTGGTGGCGAGTTGAGGCTATTATTGTTTGGATTTTGTTAGATTTACTAACTATTATTGTTTGGATTTTGTTAGATTTTCAGATGGTTGCTCAAAAACTGTTGGTAGAAGATACATTTTACCAAATTTACCAAATAGCTTAACCAGTAGATACGCTAATTCCACGGGCCAAGATAAAACATAAAATTTCAGAAGATATGTTATGTCAAGATAGACGCGTGAATCTTTCGTATGTGTTTTGTTCTACTAAAACTTTAGAACAAAGAAAGAAAGGCAGATATGATATTCTTCTATAATAGATGTAAATGTTTTTGGTGTATTACGCATTCTACGCTCTGTGGATCAATATGTTGTTTGAAATTTACCCGCTCTGAACAACCGTAGATGGTAGATCTGATTTTCTACCCCATTTACCCTATTTTGAAATTACTATTCCAAACATTTTTTTGAATCTAAAAATATTTTTCATATATTCACATGTAGTATACTCTATTTCATATTTTATATTTTTCCTCAATTTTTTGCCTTGTAAACTTATTTTTATGAATTTTTATATATAAAAAGGGTAGTGAAAGTCCAAAAGTGAAAAAATTGATTTTATTCTAAAGAGATAATACTTGTGTTTTTTTGTTCTCTTCTGGTAAATTTCTCTAAAATTTATTGATTATGTCTAAACTATCGTCAAATGTTGATGAAAACCGTTAAATACAAATATTGTAATGTCTAGAGGAAAAATCTATTTTTAATAATAAACACCCCTAAAATAGTAAGCCCTTTAATTATTTTCAACGAATCAATACTACTAAAAGAGGAATCCTAAAAAATCTACTTAAAAACGTTGTTTGGACCTATTCATTAATCTATATAGACCAGATAAATAATCTTTCTAAATTTCTTTTAATTGTGTTAGTTCCTACTAGGTGACTGGCCCGCGTTATGTGCATGCATAAAAATATCTAAAATACTTTTAAAGATATTGGTGTTTAGTTTTAGAAGTTGCATACATTATATTATGACTATGTGAAATTGTGATGTAAATATGATGTAATTATATATTTGGAGTAAAATATTATATTTATGTTTTTATATTTTTACCAAAAACAATGACATATTTAAAGAAACTATATAAATAGTTGAATACAATATGACAAACCAATTTTGAAACGATGTGTGCTTGTTCGATAAGCACTCTTACGAACACGGTACACTTTGAATAACTGTACAACAATAGCATCACCCTCAATTATATCATCTTGGTATTTTCTGGTAAGCTATTCACCAACTGAAGCATAAATTCTAGTGACCTGATTGAACATTTAAAAGTTATATGAGTTAGATTACTAAATGATAAGAGTACCCTGAAAGCAACACAAGTAGGTATTAAATACTACTACAATTGTATATATTAGTTCATCTGTAAAGTAAAACAAAAATAAAAGACGATTCTTAGTTAAAAAAAGAAGAGTAATATCATTATTCTTTATCAACGAAAAACAATTTCGATGGTGTTTCTGGATTCTTTGTTAGAATTTCTTCACGGGCGAATAATCTAATTTCAATACGCCATGTATCTTTACACGGTTTTAAGACTTTGACATAAGAAACTCGGTTTGTGTGTGGGGGGGGGGGAGGTGGAACCATTGGCATTGGTTTTTTAAATTGTTAGCGAAAAGGAAATATGTTTGTATGGTAAGACTAGAGATGGCAATTGGGCTCTCCCGTCTCGTCCCGTTCCGGACCGCTGCGGGTTCGTCTTTTAGCGGGACGCGGCGGGCCTGTCTCGCACGGGATGCGGTTTTGAAAACAGCTGCCCAATCCCATACCACATTTCTTATACGCGCAGCAGAATGATTCAGGCCACTCCGAAACGATTTAAGGACATAGTAAAAGTCGTCGATTCAACTGGACATAATTCGTCAATCATTGCTTTGCTTATTTTTTATTGAAAACAATAATTGTAATTTTTTGTATCACAACCAAAACATATTAACATAAAAAGTAAAAATAGTGGCAGAAGATATTTTTCATTATCTTATACTTCATAAGTTCATAACCGATGTTTTAGTTTTCTAAACTCAAAAATTAAATAAAATGAAACAGCAAATCAAAAATGTTAATCCCAAATTAAATAAAAAGAGAAACCAAATCAAAACACTACTAAAGCTCGGATCCTCATTGCCGGAGCTGTAGTCGTCATCACCAAAGCTCAAATCATCATCATCGCCCAAGCTCTTTACGTTTTCTCAGAGGAAGTCACATGATTCGTGTTCTTCTCACTCATTCTCTCGTTTTTAAGGTAAAACAAAAAATAAAGAAAAAAATGCAGGTCCTTGTAATCTCCCAGGACCTATTTCGGTCCATCCCGCAAAAGACCCAGTCCTGCAAAGACCCATCCCGTCCGTCCCGCGACAGTTCTTTACGACCATCTCTAGGTAAGACCTTGAGGTCTCCTTTATATATATTCTACGTTCCAAGTTTGAGTGTTATTAGCATAATATTTATTTGCCTTATGCTAAACTTCGGAAGATTGACATCAGGAAAGGAAATTTAGAGGGAATGCAGTAAAGCTTAATTGATATAATGTGGATTGCAATAATTGCATATATGAACCATGGCAAGCAATATATCACAAAAAGAATCATAACATTTAATGAATTAAATAATTATGAATACTTAGAATAATAACATTTATTACAATATCATTTGTATATTCGAATATACTAATGGATAGTAATACTTATGTTCATCAATACTACTAAAACCTGATCATTCCTTTTAATAAATGATTTATATTTTTTTAAATTATCCTTAATTTTATGAACAAATTTTTTTTATTAATGGCATTTTAATCTTTTTTATTTGGACCTAAAAACTATATATTAATGTGTTTCATTAATTGAATAATTCTCTTTCAAATTTTATGAATTTTTTTTTGCAAAAAGATAGTTTTTTGCAGGTCAGACGGGTCAAAATTTTGAGTCGAAAAAATGACTCAACCCGCTACGGAGCGGGTCGGATCGAACTGAGCAATTGAAATTTTGTAACTAAATGATTTTACGAATTAATCAGAAAATTAAAAAAAAATTGGACCATTTAATTGTTAAATATACAATTTTTATCAAGTACACATTTAATGTACAACCATTTTTAACTTATTTAGAAACATAAAAATTTGTCTGAAACATTATAAGTTGATATTGATTCTGTGACATTTTATATCATCAAAGCAAAAGACTTATCGATCCATTTGTAGATGAAACAATAAAAATAGTATCCGCGGATCAAAATTCTAGTTAATGAGTAAAACTAATAAAGATGAAACAGTTTTAGGAAAGAAACAAAAAATATATTGATGTACATAGGTTTGCAATAACTGAGTTTATGAACAAACGAAACCAATTTAACACAATAAGGAATTTTTTTTAATGAATTAAGTAATATACAAATCACTACAAGAAAACTCGTCCATTACTAGGACGAGTTTTCCTCGTTATTTCCTAGTAAATGGCCATTTACTAGGGAATAACGAGGAAACGCGTTTCGTCGAAACACGTTCTTCGTAAAATCTTTTTCCTCGTAAGGTCCTAGCAAATTTACGAGGAAACTTTTCCTCGTAAAGGCGTGGTTAGCTTTTCCTCGTAAGGTCCTCGTAGGATTTTCTCGTAAGCTCGTAGTTAGCTTTTCCTCGTAAGCTCGTAGTAATTCATTACGAGGAACTTACTAGAATTAATTACGAGGACATTACTTGGAAACTTTACGAGGATTTTGCTTCGAAATATTTTTTCCCTATTACCAAAAAAATTAATTATAAATATAAATAATTTACTTATTTAAAAATAAAAAATCAAATTATAAATAAAAAAGAAAAAAAAATATTTCATAAATAATTAAATAATATACAATTAAGTTTTAAAATTCATAATATACAATTAAAAATAAAATAAAAACTACGGATGCTGGTCGTGAAATTGCCGAACGAACTCGTCATGGCTCGTCAAATCCTGCTCCTCTCCAAAGTTGGTTGCCGGCTGTGACTGTGATGGTGGATGCTGTTGGGTTGGAATCCCTCTGCGTTCCTGTCTCTGACTCAACATCTCCTCCAATTGCGGGTTTCCAACCGCCAAAATGTCGAGGACATCGGTGAGAGAAGTCACATGCTCGGTGAGCGAAATCACATGAGACTGCGTCGCCTGCAACTCCGAGCGCAGCTGAGCATTGACATCGTGCTGCTCCTGAGCATAAGACGATGTCGCTGCAGGGACATTGTTAACCGAGCCAATCCCGACGATACGCTCTTTTTTCCTAGGGGCGACCTGTAAATAAAAATATTAATAACATTAAGAAAAAATTTAAATAAATAATAAAAATTAATAGTAAAACAAATGATTTACCTCCTCGTAAATCTTATCCACTTCAAGA